>OU892288.1:7604248-7669237 GCA_917834065.1 Ceutorhynchus assimilis
CAGGTCCAGAGACAGGTCCGATTCAGCTTTTCGAGACAGATCTGTCTACACAGACTGCTTTTCGAGACAGCTTTTCGAGACAGGTCTGTCTACATAGACTGCTTTTCGAGACAGGTCTGTCTACACAGACAGCTTTTCGAGACAGGTCTGACTACACAGACAGCTTTTCGAGACAGATCTGTCTACACAGACTGCTTTTCGAGACAGCTTTTCGAGACAGGTCTGTCTACATAGACTGCTTTTCGAGACAGGTCTGTCTACACAGACAGCTTTTCGAGACAGGTCTGTCTACACAGGCAGCTTTTCGAGACTGGCCTGTCTACACAGATAGCTTTTCGAGACAGGTTAGTAGTAACGGGGGCACCTGAGCCTGAGAAATTTTTCGATACCGTGGAAAAATCTCTAAATCGGCGGCGCCTTTGATCTGAAACAGCTATACAGGTCTAGAGATAGGGTTGTATACACCTATACAGGGCTAGAGACAGGCCTGTATACAGCAATGGTAAGCAAGGGTTAGTTTGGGTTAGTTATAGGTTAGCATAGGACCCCCCACGTCGTTGGGTCAGTTAGGGAAGATTCGTAACTGACCCAACGACGTGGGGGGTCCTATGCTAACCTATAACTAACCCAAACTAACCCTTGCTTACCATTGCTGTATACAGGCCTGTCTCTAGCCCTGTATAGGTGTATACAACCCTATCTCTAGACCTGTATAGCTGTTTCAGATCAAAGGCGCCGCCGATTTAGAGATTTTTCCACGGTATCGAAAAATTTCTCAGGCTCAGGTGCCCCCGTTACTACTAACCTGTCTCGAAAAGCTATCTGTGTAGACAGGCCAGTCTCGAAAAGCTGCCTGTGTAGACAGACCTGTCTCGAAAAGCTGTCTGTGTAGACAGACCTGTCTCGAAAAGCAGTCTATGTAGACAGACCTGTCTCGAAAAGCTGTCTCGAAAAGCAGTCTGTGTAGACAGATCTGTCTCGAAAAGCTGTCTGTGTAGTCAGACCTGTCTCGAAAAGCTGTCTGTGTAGACAGACCTGTCTCGAAAAGCAGTCTATGTAGACAGACCTGTCTCGAAAAGCTGTCTCGAAAAGCAGTCTGTGTAGACAGATCTGTCTCGAAAAGCTGAATCGGACCTGTCTCTGGACCTGTATAGTTAGAACGTTTTATAGTCTATACGAAGTTACTTGGACCAAGCCTAAAATAAACGTATGGTCAATATACTGCATCACATATTAAAAAATATAGCAAAATTTATACTGATTGATCCTCGTACCCGTTGGAAGCCAGACAAGTAAGAATGGATAGGTATATTATCTGATTGGCTTCATCCTCCATGTACACGTTCGATACCAGTAAACGTGGACTCAATAGATCTGATTGGCCATTGCCGATCATGATTGATTGACATACTGTCTATTGATTATTAATTTTAGTACTGTTTTTTGAAATTATGCCGTCCATGTTTGACAAAGAAAAAGCTGATGGATGCCGGGATTTAGTTAGTTTTTATGCTAGTCCAAGTGACTTGGTATAGACTTTACTTACAAACATTTTTTATCAATAATTACTCAAGGATCTAGTGCCTTGTCTACAGTGCTGGATTTTGGTGTGATGGTCTGAGGACTCGATTCCCCGGCTAGAATTTTTGCAATCGATCGATGACGAGACGACGACGAAGATGACGCTCGATGGCGGGACGATAACTGTGTTTTGAGGATGATAGCATGAGATAAGGAGCTGCGGTCGAATTCCGGGAAACTCCCCAAAAATTTGGGTTTGGTTCGGGTCAAACCCCGAAATTTCAGATCAAATGCATCGTCGATCTAGATTTTTCCCACGGTATCGATAAACTCCCTAGACATAAAAACGCTGTGTGGTTAGTCCTTCTATACTATTTTCCATTTATTTTGCGTTCCAGATTTGATTGACATTCGAAAAGGTAGAAATGAAACAGCTCCTGGTAGCTTAGTTGGTTAGAGCGTTGCACTGGAAATTCAGGGGTTCTGGGTTTAAATTCCAGTCGAGGCAAGAAATTTTTTTATCAATTTTTAATTATTACGTCTGCCTGCCACTAAAATAAACACACGATTTTCTAAGCCAATGATTTGAATTACTAGGATTAACAGAAATTCAAACAAAGTTAAACTTAGACACGAGGAATTAAATAAATAAACAGTGACCTGTTTGTATTTTACACTTTAACATAAAACCAAAATGGTGGATGTAAATGTACGTAATATGAATGTTTTTACTAAAATGTACGTCTTATGTACGTTCTGAATAGGTCCACTGATCTAAAAAATAAATGGATAAACAATTCATACGGCTTGATTTGCATAATTTGTGCGAAAGTTTGGGATCAATATTCTACGAACAGTTGTGCAACGGAACAGCCTTACGCCTGCGCAGTGTCTTATCTTTCGAACAACTGTTCTAAGTTTCGAAATTCCTTCATTTTCATTGGCCAGATTTTGTGTACGCACAATACATGTATCTACTGCGCATGCTCACAGCTGTCCCAGTCAGTTGTTTTTGTTTAGATTTTGACCTCGTGAATTAGCAGCATTAGTAGCGTTCTTTGTTTATCCATTTATTTTCGAGATCAGTGAATAGGTCATATGGACGTATGAACGTGAATATGACATAAAATGGATGTTCTATGTATGCAGTGTGTTTGTTCGGTTTCATTAATATTTTGCAGGACCTATAATATTATATGGATGAGTCAGGCACAGTCTATCAGTTATTGATGAGTAGGTAAAATGAATTAAATTGCATGCGTATACAGTCCATCATTTATAATCCTGCGGAATTCTTAAGACCAATTCGATGTCGAATTGCTGATTCTTATGCTAGTTCGGATCGACTCTCTGACGTAAGTAAGAGGTCCCGTTTCGGCTTTTCGATTTGCTGATCTTTGTTCGAATGATTGGCTATCCTTTTTTATTTTGAAGTGACAAGTTGTGGTGTCATGTGTTGTGTTTATGTTTTATGTTTGTCGTTTGTGTATGTAATCCTTCGTTATATTTCATCTTTTTCAACAAAGCCGCTGACTAATCACTCAACATGTCGAGTGCTGGTGAACGCGGTCATTCTCACATAAGGAATACGGGAGTGTGGAGTTGAGAGACGAGAAGAAAAATGTAAATTTAAGTTTCTCCTACCCTACGAGTCGTGCGTCTAAAGTGAAGGTTTTGCTGTTGACGGTGCTGCCTTAAGATTTCGTTGCAACATAATAATTAAAAATTGAAATTATTTTCAACGCGAAAGGAATCTTTAGAAGTAAAAATAGTTTGAATTGAAGCGAAAAATAAATTATAAAATAATAAACATAATCTATCATCTATCATTCAAATTTGAAGGTCGATTTTTCTCTCGTTTTTCATACCACCGTCTATTTGATGTCGATACGAAATTCGACAATAATACATATGAATCACTCTCCATCCGATATCGAAATAGGTATCGAATGACAGCTAGCGAGCCATAGCGACTTGTGACAAGATAAGAATCCCCTAGCTGATACTCCAATATGAGTTGGTGTGACTCCCTACGATTGTACGTCAATGGTCACCTGATCTCACACCTGTTTTTACCGTATCCTTCCTTCTTTTGCTCCCCATACGGAAAGTGTCGACTTAAAAAAGCTTAACAATATAGTATTCGATGGCCTATCCTAATGTTGTGCACAATGCTCTCGTTGAATTTTGTTTAAATTATTATAACCTAACCTAGTCTAGAGGCCATAAATAAAAAGCAGAAAAATATAATAACAAAAGTTTTATTTAACAGAAAATTTACTGGTACAACTTCATAATTTAGGTTCTACGTTCGGGTTTTGCAAAATAATGAGATGGTATCCTTTTTTGTTCAACAAATTGTGAAAATTCGCAAGGCAAACAAAGTCGATTAGGTATATCAGTTTCACCCTTACATCTGGGGCATGTATACTTAATGGGGATTGGCATTGTAAACAGTATCAAGTCTATCAACGTAATGCTTGATTTCAATGAGAAAGTCTCCTGTTATACAATTTTGAAGTTTGATAATTATTACTAATGCGGCATGTTTTGAATAAACTCCTGTGATAACACTTAGTACTTTGGGAGACTTGGGTATCATTCGAATACTAGCTATTTTGAATCCTATTCGAATCCTGTATTAGAATCCTACGGCAAGAGACCCGACGTCGGTTGAATCAGAAAAAAGTATACTGCAACTTTGTGCTCATTATTATGCTGCTTTGATATTTCAAAAATTCCGAGTGCTTTCCAGAGATATCCGGAAAACCCCGAAATTCGCCAGAAATGATTTTATTTTTCCAATACCGCTTGTCAATAATAGGCAATCATCCTTACGCTTATAATCCTTGGTTTGTGTCAATATCGACGCTTGTCAATAATGGGCAGTCCTCTCGACGCTTATAATCCTTGGTTTGTGTCAATCAATAGCTGTCTTTCTCTGTTCCTTTACGTTACATCTTTCTTGTCTCTCGAGTAACGAAATTTGCCCGTGACGCGTTTTTCAAATCGCTCTCCATTGTCGTCCAAATAGCAGAACGCCGTTTAAGAAGTTTCTTTTCAAAAATTATTGAAATGGAAATAATCTTGATACAATTTTGGAACATAAATAAAAGTTGTAGGATATCTTAAGTGTGTGCTGGCGCTATTTGACTGTGGGTTTGGGTTGGTGGTCTACAGAGATCAATGGTGGCTTCATCTCTGCCATTCTCAGGAGAATAAAACATAGTTTATACTAAAGCTTATTTTTATTCTCAACAATCATTGCCAATATGGTTAATAGAATTGTGAGTGCGACTACCATCTAAATTGTAGCAATATTCATAATCATAAAAATGAAATACGTCTTTATCGGCACCCTTGATTTTTTTTTTTTTTTCAATATATATTGAGTATTTAAATAGAAACAGATCCCAAATTTCCGCCTGCGAACGAAATCCGCGAACGTACTCCTCTGGAAGTAATTCGTATAAACTGCTAATTTCTCACATTCCTGAATATCTAGCTTGGAACTACTGGAATACTTTTTTCCTCAACCCATGTTATTTCTGGATGACATGATTTAAAAATTCCACCACATTGATTGCAGATCTTGGCAGATGTTCGGCAACTCCCATGACGTTACAGGTTATCCTGGTACTGGCAGATATGAATAGGCTTTTAGAGGGTTATGATCCTATTAATACTCATATTTAGAGCTTTAAGTTGTTGGAGCGTCCAGCCTGTAAGAGACATTGTTTAGTATATAACACTGCAATTGAAATGATACACACCGCTTTCTTTTTCCTAGAATTCTGTGAACTTTTTGTTTAGGATGACTGAAAACCTAAATGACCAAATTTATTTATGAGCAGGGGGTGGTAGTGACAGCCGGTATCCACTTCCAGTTTCAACTTGATAGTGGTTGTCATATTTTAGTCCTCTATGTTATTCCATAGTTACCCTGATTTGTTGAAGGAAAAACTAGTTTTAAAACCCCTTCTTCTCGTTTACGTGTACGCATGTTTGTTGAATTCGGTGGGTCGGTTGCTCAAGAATGTGCGAAGTTAGTTTTCTCATATCCTTGCGCTATTTAACTGTTTGCTCTAAATTATTTTTTTCGTATACGCATTTTCTGCTATCCTGGTAATTGTGGCATAAAATCATTCAGTCCTCCGTCCGTCCTAATACTGGATAGGTATGCCACAGCTAATTTCAAAACGTGCTTCACGCTGATAGGGTCCTGCTTTGATGAAAGCCGCTATGTTTCAATTCGGTTCTTGAAAGATGTTTTGACAAGACTAACGTCTTCCTCCTGCTTCACCAGGTGTTGGCTCGGTGCGAGAGACACCGAAGATGACCAACCCATTGATTTATCAGTGCTTCCAAGTCGCAATCCTCACACCACCGGCATGTGGCTGATATTGAAGGTCCTGAAAATAATTGAATTAGATTTAAAAAATTCACTTAATGTCAACTTACCAGCAAAAGTCTAGCTTGCTTCATCATGGGGGCGGCGGGATCTCCAGCCTTTCGTTTGGAGGCTCTCTTGGAGCTTGGTGTTTGGGTGGTGTTGGATAGCCCCCTCTGCTTTAAAAATCCCACCACATTGGTTACAGATCTTGGAAGATGATTAGCAATCCCATGACGTTTCAGGTTATCTCCTTCCTGGTGAACGATTTTGTGCACAAAATTAAAAATTCGCTGTTTATGGAGGTTTGTTTTAAAATAAATGAAAAAATAAAACCAGTTTAAATTGGTTAAAGAACCTACCTAAATTTTAGAAAAAGAAATTTGAGTTTTGTGCAAATGTAAGTGAAAAAGTAAATTCAAGTTGCTGCGTAAAAAACTATTGGAATTAAATTAAGAAATAGGTACTCAGGGTTGTCTGTATTTTTAAAAAACAAACAATATGTTTATGTGTTGAGGAAAATAAAAATAATTCAATAATCGAGGTTTGTGTTAATTTAAAATATGTCTCAGGGCATGATTTATCCTACATCACTTGGATATTTAAAAATAGTACTTACAGTTTTTCGAAACCGACACTTATCGCACAAGAAACTAAACTTTGAAAATCCAGGTTCAAAGTACTGGTACTGGATGCTGCGTTTTTTGTACAAAGAATAAAAATTGAATCCTCATCTTTTACAGGTAACAATGTATCCACTGAAATTTTGTATTGCATAGGGTTATTGGCTCATACAATGTCAACGATGCTAATTTAAATCTATTCTTTTAAATTTTGATAAATCGATTGAATTTGTCACCTTTTTTAAAATAAAAATGGGCATATTAAATATCTAACTTAATAATTACGCCTTAAACTAAAAAATTATCTTTAAAATGTGTTGTTGTTTTCCTCGGACGGCTTCTGCGAACGGTCCTGATATAATTCAGATAAAAAAACTGCCGAATAAGCGTTTACGTTTGGCGGTGTTTTTTGTATGTGATACTTCGAAGTTTAAATCGGATTTTATAATAACAAGCTTCTTTCAGTTTCGCTCAAACTAGTCAACAGTGGAAAATATAAAATTATTGCACAACAATTAATTTGATTTTAACCAAGTAAGTAAATATCTTATATACTAATATCAATCAACAACAAGACCTGTCTTTTCCTAGCAAAGGATTGAAAACACTGAGAAAATTACAAGACCTGAAGCCTCATAGAAAGTGAAATTTCCAATATTTTGACAGCGTTTTTTGTATGTTATGTTGTTAATTCGAAGTTTGAATCGGATTTTATAATAATTAAGCTCTTTCAGTCTTGTTTGAGACTCGTCAACAACAATAAAATTATTGCACAACAATTATCATTTTAACCAAGTAAGTGAATATTATTATATACCTACTGATATCGATACAATTATGGAATATTTTAGATATGGATTTGAAATCAATCAACAAGGCCTGTCTTTTTATAACAAAGGATCAAAAACACTGAGAAAATTATAAGTCCTCGTAGAAAGTGAGTGTACCCAATATTTTCTACGATAGAGACCTCAAAATAATTGCAAATCTTTACTGGAACCAATAAACTATACAAATTAAGGTAGATCATAAAACTATTGTACAGAAATTATTATTTTAACCTAGTAAGTAAATATCTTATATACTTAGGTAATCGATACAATTGTGGCATATTTTTAGCTATGGATTTGAAATACTCGTTGAATTTGACGACAACGCAGTGTTTCTCCCAAGACGTACCACCAAAATGATTAGATCATTAAGCAGTTTATTGATGGAAAATATTCGCTTTTTGAAATCGTTTTCTTAAAAAATGTATGTTTTTAATAAAAAAACGAGGCCCCTTCCCCATCAAATGCGGTTCCAACCAAGGATAATACACACTACTACTACAGGATAGCCTATCCTCATAAGGCCTGTGTGGAACAAATCCACTCTCTCCCCAACGTTAAATCACCAGTTGTGACGTAAGCAGCATGTTATTTCTCGCCTTGACGTAGGTTGTTTAAACAGCTGATGACTTAGTTATGGCGTCGTAAATGGTAACACACGAGGTCAATAAGCAATCCTGTAGGTGTGTATCATCCTTGAGCTCGAACACCCTCTACCAGGTACAACATGAAGCTAGCTGCTGGACCCTCATAGTTACGTCTCCACCACAGCATCCTGTTATAAGACACATCAAACTTGACACATGTACTCTAAATGGCGCCACGGACGTGACCCAGGTCGCTATGACGTCATCACAGAACCCGAACCATGAATCGAACTTTGCACTATGTACTCTAAATGGCGCCACGGACCCGCACTGACGTAACCCACGTGACCCAGGTCGCTATGACGTCATCACAGAACCATGAAACGAACTTCGCACTATGTACTCTAAATGGCGCCACGAACGTGACCCAGGTCGCTATGACGTCATCACAGAACCTGAACCCTGAATCAAACTTTGCACTATGTACTCTAAATGACTCCACGGACGTGACCCAGGTCGCTATGACGTCATCACAGAACCCGAACCATAATTTAATATACGTAGCGATTTCGAAACGACTCGGAACAATCCCTTCCACGCAAACTCCATATTACAGGAACCTGTAATTGCAAGAATTCACCGCACTCTCTCGCTATGACGTCATCACAGGTGACAGATGACGTTTGACAGATGACGTTTGACAAAATGGCGGGAAAACATTTCCCCCCACCCCTTTTTCTGTTACCCATATTAAAATCCGGGGGCCCCTTTTTGGAGGGCGCAGCCCTTTGCACTATGTACTCTAAATGACTCCACGGACGTGACCCAGGTCGCTATGACGTCATCACAGAACCAGGAACGACTCAAAACTCCCGATATGACGTCATGACGTTTGACAGATGACGTTTGACAGGTGACGTTTGACAGATGACGTTTGACAGGTGACGGTTGACAAGATGGCGGGAAAACATTTCCCCCCCACCCCTTTTTCTGGTACCCATATTAAAATCCGGGGGCCCCTTTTTGGGGGGCGGAGCCCTACGGGCCCCCTTTTTGGGGGGCGCAGCCCTACGGGCCCCCTTTTTGGGGGGCGCAGCCCTACGGGTCCCAACTACAGCATCCTGTATTACGAACTTCACACTATGTACGCTAGATGGCGCCATGACGTTTGACAAGATGGCGCCGACGATGCATCCACCTTCGTGTCAACGGCGGCGCATCCACCACGTGTCAAGAATGAAAGATTGAGGTTATGGTCGGATTTTGATGCTAGGACCCGCTTTGACTATCTACTATGGTCAATATGATAATACCGTTTTCTCGAGAAAAATTGTAGGCCTGTAGGGTACAATGACTGACGTGGTTATCCAGGACCAAAAGCACTGGATCTACTTTGGACGACTTCACAAATAACTGAAAATGTTTTAGCCATGTTACGAACAATTCTTCTGTGATCCATCCATTGTCTGAACATTCATACACCGCCCCTGGGGGACCATTTCGCTTTAGTTGTTGTGTCATCCTTTTGCGAGCATATATAAACATCGGTGGCACGTAAATGCTAGATGCACTAAACGCGCACATCACCGTCGTTGTCTTACCCTTTTCCCAGCTCGTCACAAAACCAAGCCTTCTTTGACCCTTTTCTGCCAATATCTTATTTGGACGTTGGACTGTCGTAATCCCAGTTTCGTCACAGTTAAAAATTCTCTGTGGCAAAAATTGATATTTTTCCATAAGAAGACGAAGATTTCTCCAGAGAATAGAAACCTCCTCTCGATTAAATGCAGTAATTCTGTTGAGACTGGTTCCTTCAGGTTTCCGTAAAACAATATTGTGGCGTGACATGAATCCAGCTACCCAGTCCTTACCAGCCTCTTCTTTTTCCCTGTTAAATGGTGTTTGAATGTTATGGGACTGTGCATAGGTGAAAGCACATCGTTTTACTTCCTTGGGGGTCAAACCAAAGTAAAGATTGGATAACTTCTTAACTTGATCTGCAAGTTCATTTTCGGCCTGTGACGATAAAACTGGTTTCCGGCCTAATGAAGGTTTAGAAGTTTCCTGATTTCTTCTTCTTTCTTGTAAAGTCGATCTAGGAATATTGAATCTTATAGCAGCTCGTCTCTCGGCTCACCCATTGGCAACAGCGGCCAGTGCAGCTTGTAACTGTTCCTTAGTCCAAGAGGCTTTTGTTGTTTTTCTTGCATACTTGCGCGGCATCTTAATAATACAATACCTATATTTATTTTATTATATTCTTGAATTCTTACGAAAATGGGGTAATACCGGCCGGCCGGCATTCCTCTCCTTAGACTGGCCGGTATTACCCCATATGCACGCTATTTTCTAATTGCTGGATTATAAATTTAGGTTAAGGTTGAGAGTAAAACACAAATAACGCTTTGAAGAGGAACATTTAAACCATGTTTTAGGCAAAAAACGGATACCCTAACTAAATAAAAACATCAACTACATACCTTTGAAAATACCTTATCGCTATAAAAAAAATCGCAAAAACCGTTTTTCACTCACAACGTGCCTGAGCAGTGCACTGAAATATCAGAACAAATATGAATAATTTTAGAGGCCACTTTTATGCAACCCACAATACACACAAATGTAACAACGTTACCAGTACACGAGAAACTAGCCGGCCGGCATTACCCCGTTGGCCGGGATTCCCCCACTCTACCCTACTAGCTTATTAGTGTTCAAGCGAGTGTTCAAGCTGTGCGTCCTGGGATTCGTTACCCGGGGAAGAGCTTTTTTTTTAAATTGAGTGATGATTAATTTGAACTGCTTTAGTGTGGAAATTTGATAATTTTACCAAATTCCTCGTTTTTTGGTTATTTTCCAGCATATGGTCAGATGCATAGAGAAATATAATAAACCAAGGTAAGAGTTACCGATTCATATGCGCCAAGTGGCAACGTATGTCTTGTAGCACATGGTGGCGCTAGTAGAGCTTAGAAATATCTGACAATTCTGACATCGCCTCCCATTCTTATATCTGTCTCTTTTTAACAGGTGTGATGATAAAGGAAGAGAGGACATAGGGTTTTTTTATTTATTATTGCGATTTCTAACCTTTAAAATGACATTTTCGTTTTTCAAAACTGACACAAATAAGTGTCAAGTGAACCTCTAAAATTAATTAGTTTATTAAAAATACATGATTCTAGTAAGATTTACAATGTGAAAATCGTTAAGTTTATGCATGAATAATAATAATTATTAAATACCATCAACCTATTATTAGTGAAAAGTGAGATGTTTCGATCAAAATATATAGATTACTTCATGGACATTTTTTGATTATTGATTCTTGTTTTCAGGCCAGCGTTTTCCCGCATTTCTTTTCCTGTCGACTGATTCAAGTTCTAACTTCGCAAACCATATCGTGGATGAGAAACATATGTTTGATCCCCAAAATGGTGTTAAGGTCATTAAGCGCTGTAATTTTGGCACCAAATTAAACCTACTGGAAATCTCAGAGATTAATAAAGCCATAAAAAATACTGGGGTACCTTATCTGAATGATCAAATTAATTTTGACTGCCTCCCTTTTTTCAATGCCTTGATCTTTTGTTTTCGGCTGCATTTCATTTGTGTTTTTTTGTAACTATATGAGTTTGGTTTGGTTAATTTCTCTCCCTATTGGGGTTGTTAATGCGTGTGGTGACACCTGTCGGTGAGAGCTCCAACCATCCTTTTAAGATGTTTGATTTTACGGTGTTTTCTGTAGTCAAGGTCAACTCAACCTTCCTTAAACAACAACAGTTAGATTTTAGGATCTTGCCAATTATAAAATGTAAAAATAAAAAATTCATTTTCTATAGGTTGAATTGAGCCCAAAACATGTAATAGAATTTCTTTTTAGTTAAACAGATAATATGTAGCAAGAAATTTGATCAATTTGTAAAAACCAATACTTTCGTCTTAAAGAAATCACCTTTTGAACGTTGAAATTTTAAATTTGAATATGACGTTTCTATGATAGCTACCAGCTGTCACCCCTTTCATCTGACCATATGCTGGAAAATAACCAAAAAACGAGGAATTTGGTAAAATTATCAAATTTCCACACTAAAGCAGTTCAAATTAATCATCACTCAATTTAAAAAAAAAAAGGTCTTTCCCCGGGTAACGAATCCCAGGACGCACAGCTTGAACACTCGCTTGAACACTAATAAGCTAGTAAGTACACATTACTCAAAGTTGACCATTGGACTCAACCCAGAGATAAATACTATATAAACTGTCGAGAATGGAATCTCAGTGTAAATTTTGTTGTCAACAAAATTGAGCCAAACCAGCGCCATCTACCACATCGGAAAATCACTATTTACTGGTTTTGCATCGATGCTACAGACACCTACTTTACATAGGACTTTTTATGATAGATGGCGCCTTGTTCGCATTACTGTCGGTCTGTTCAAATTCGTTTATTCTAGACTTTGGGGCATTAATGTTTGCTTAAATTATTTGATAATTTGTTAATTAGATCAAAAGACAGTTTCTTTATCGATGGTTAAGGGATCCTTAACATATTTATTCAAAGTTCTAATTGATGTTTAATTGAACCTGTCATTTATCTAATCAACATGGATAAAAATAGATCTTCCAATCTATAAAGTTTGAAGTTCTTCTTGAAACACACAAAACAACTTTGAAATCACTTAAGAACACTTGACAACACAAAGAAAAATGAAATGCAAGACCGGCGAACAAAAAACATTATGAATTATTAGTTAAGATCAAATGAATATTTTGGGATATTGTCATATGTTGACATGTCAGTTATCGACATCGGACGTGTTCTTGATGTGCTGGTATTTTCCAATTTTGACAATTCTGTGGTTTTTAGCGACATCTAGAAAAACGGAAAAGAGTTATTTTGTGGTTTATAACTGGCAATGAGAGATCGCAGGGCCTGACTCAACCTGAAGTTTTTTTCACCCTTAGATTTCTCCGCTCGTTTCTCCAGCCAGGATCCACTGCCTCTGGCATGATCAACACTCCCCTTCTTTCTCTTAGTGAGCAACAATTTCCTTGATATGTCTCGATGTGCTTACCTTAGATCACAGGTTCATACAAACGAAAGCATTGGTTTAATGAAATAAGGTATGTGGAATTATTCCAAATCTTGTATTTAGAAATTACTGTTAGCCAAAGTTATTCCTCAAACTCTTATCAGTTTATATAATTTTAGAGCTGAAGATGGATATTGATATCCGAAACATGTACTCAAAATAAAAATTCAATACTGAATTTTATATAAAGAATTGTGGAGAAGACTTCGAGTTTTACTTCTTGATATTTAAGAAGCTCCACTGTGAGAAAAATGGACTATTTTTTCAATTTACTAAATTTAAACATGGCGGCCATTACCGCGGCCTTAATTTCTATACATTGTAACGATGTGCAAATAGCCCAATACCCATCAGTTTGAAATAGTTTATCCTTATTGCCCTTATTTCGTTCCAATATAATATAATGAATATTATTATTTTTTTTTTTTTAAGTATTTATTTATTTTATTGGGGCCCAGGATTGATGAGGGGTTTTTACGCATTTTTGGAAACTTGTCTCAAACATCCAATTCAACACTGTAAAGTGATTCCTGTTGATCACACGGGTTAATATTGCCTGATTGCCCAAGCATCTGTTATCCGTTATGCTTTTTTTTCTAAATTAATTTATTTCAATTCAAAATAGCTATAATATCATACTTTTCATAACAAAGATCTTTCTTACTAGTAGAAATAATATGTAGGTAAAGTCCGTTTCACCAGGGTTCATACTTGACCTTGAAACTTGAAAAAAAAGGGTTGTCGTAGATTAATTCATATGACACATTCGATTTTTTTGACAAATTAAAATGAATGACTTTTAGTTTAAGAACCGACGAACGTTTTTGACGCCATTGATTTGTTTCAGTCAATTTTTATTTGTTAAACAAGGAAGGTAAATGCTGGTGGCAAGTACAAACCCTGGCGAAACAAACTTTACACTATCTTTCGTACCTTAAAGGGGGTGTGCGCCAAAAATTAAAGTTTTAGTGTGGAAAAATCTAAGAATAACTGTTCAAACCTCGTTATTCTACGATAAACCATCGCTGAGATATACCGCTTTAAAGTGTGAACCACGCTCTCGTGACGTCACGAGAACTTCGTCCAGCTGCGCTCCGCATTGTTAATTTGATTGTTCCCGGCACGTCTGAGTGGTTTCTGTTTAGATTATTGCAGGTAACACAGGAAAAACATTATGTAAATTTAATTAACTCGACTTTCTCGTGCGTTGCTTGAGCTTTCGTGACGTCATAGGGTGAGATGCGGTACCTTCATAGAGCCATATCTGCGGTATTATTTGTCATAGAGGGGTGCGGATTTCACTGTTATTCTTAGATTTTTTTTCTCTTTTTTTTGAGATGAAGTTGGTTTTTTGGCGCACACCCCCTTTAAGCAGGTATCCTAAATCCTAATTATTTATCCTCGTCGCCATTTTGTAATGTTTGAGCTTCGTGATGCATAAATATCAAAAGCCACCAAAGCACATATGACTTATTCCTTTATTCACTCGTCTTACAATGATTCACAAAAACAACCCTCACCAATCCTACCCGACAATGGTACCAAAAAACGTATAAATTCAAAGTTTTAGTTAGCAGCGTCACGATAGGATAAACAACTACCAAAATATACAAAACGATGTTATTTTGTAATTCTTATACACTACACCTCGGATAGGACATACCCTTGCAAATATTGAATCGGTCGAAACCAAACGTTTCAAGAATATTCTCAACCTAAACATAAATTGATAAAGTTTCCTCCACAAAAATTATAATTGTTCTACTTTGGTACATATTTTGCGATTGCATGCTAAATATTTATTCCCAAATAACATGAGAATTTTCGCTAAAAAAATTTATGAAACAAGTAGAATTTTGGATAGAATATTGCAGCTTG
Organism: Ceutorhynchus assimilis; assembly: GCA_917834065.1. Classification (NCBI taxonomy): domain Eukaryota; kingdom Metazoa; phylum Arthropoda; class Insecta; order Coleoptera; family Curculionidae; genus Ceutorhynchus; species Ceutorhynchus assimilis. Next base: position 7,619,174 of record OU892288.1, read on the forward strand.
TCTTGAAATATAGATTCATTGACTCCCTAACGCCGGTTTTGCGCGAGATTATTATTTATTAGAGCTCGTCCGACGCAAAATTAATGAGCAAAAGCCCGCATCCCGGGAGCTGAAATATGATTCTCTAATCATCACAAAGCCACCTTTATAACTTTGAGCAATTTGTTCCACTTTGCACCCGTTCGAAGCTGACAGGAAGGAAATAAACTAAACAGCAATTATTATTACTTTCTGAAAACTACGAATCTCCAAAAAACTAAGTGTGAATTATACATCGCAAACTTGTATCAAAAATCAGTTTTCAAGTCGCTCGGCCATCAGTTTTCCTAATTCTGTCTAACTCTGTAATTTACTTTCCAGATCGTCCCAAAGTGATTAGCGTTGGACGAGAACGCGTCAAAACCTCCACCCTGTTTGCCCCGGTCAATTTCGAATGTCTGGGCGAAGGCAACCCACCGCCGACCTACCAGTGGATCCAGAAGAAAACTTCGCAACAATCGGACAGCGTCGTAGAACGCGGCAGGGAGGCCAAGCTACACATCAAAAACGTCACATACGAGTATCAGGGAGAATGGAGGTGCAAGGCTACAAATGTTATTAAAGGAGAGGAACAGAGTGATATAAGTGAGCCCATTATACTTCAAGTACATGGTGAGTGTGATTTGAGTCTCTAATACTAGTTTAGAATGGGCCAATCGGAATAAGCCGTTACCTCGCCCCAAAGTCATATATGTACGATGTAGGTGAAAAACATTCTGTATTGGGGTGGAGGCATATTAAATAGAGGAGACTCTGGCTCGAAATCAAGGTGGGTGGAGGGTGCCTCACAAGAGCATTTCTAAGGTGTTTCCTGCACTGCTTCCTCCAATGGGGTCCCTGTGGAAATCTAGCTCAAGCAAGCATCAATACGATTTCTGTTAGTTTGAGACACTCCACAGTCATCGTATACCTACCAGTCACAGCCAGAGCCATAATTGCGAAAACGGAAATATTGTACAGAACCCCTATTTCTCAGCTACTAACCCGACTGTCATAAAATTCATATTGTAATAATATGTATTTTTCTTTTGGTAAGGCATCGGCCTCCTAGTCCAACTTCCTGTTTGTGATTCATACCTTTTCGCACAAGATATGGTTCAATGGGCCCGCTTTAACTCTCGCGTCACTGAACTTTTCAGTTTGAAGACAGCGTGTTGTATCCTTTTTGCAAACTCGATTCGTAAAGTCGAATTTCTCTCCCGGAGAAAAGTGTTCGCACGTAATTTATGCGCTTGAAGAACATTAAGTGCGACAACTCTTACAAATATATAAATCTGGGGAGTCATTTATTTTTTACCGTAACTCTGCCCTTTTATTGTTGCCAACCCAAGAAATTTGAGACCACGAAAGTCAATTAAGGGTTATATACCTACTAGTGCTCGGAGACACAGGAGAATCAAACCAGTGTACTTCGAGCTAATATATTTATTTCGATAACTAAGCCTTAGCACTTTCGGCCTCCCGGCCATCCTCAGTGCTAGTTGTCAGTTAATGTGCACAGGAACCACTGAATGGACAAATAGAGTCATAAACATACGCTGTGAATAGTAAAATTATAAAAATTTATATAGGGTGTTTTAATAAGAGGTTCCGGATAATTTTTTTTTTTTTTCCAATTCAAACGATAAGCAAACTAGGAAACATTTAATACTTTATAGCAATAAGTAACATGATCCTTTACAATTATACGTGGAACACAACATCCAACAAATAGCCACATCGACTTCTCTCATAGCATACAATTGTTTTGGCAAAATTTTCGATCGCATCTGTGCACATTTATGGTGGTATCTCACGATTCACGAATAATGCGCCGAATCTCATCTTTCAGCTCTTGAATTGTTTGGAAATTGTTCACATACCCACGTTACTAGAATTTTTGTGGGGTTGCGTCAAAAGTAAAGCATATGTGAACAATCCCCGAACAATTCAACAGTCAACATCCGGAACCTCTTATTGGTACACCCTTTATAAACATTGTAAAAAGTTGTGAACATTGTGAAAAGGAACTGGCCTACACATTAACCCGCGAGTACACGCGTGTCGGTCAAAAAGACCGACCATTGATAAAATCAGTAATAATGCCACTGGTACAAGGGTGACAGTTTTGTCCATCCAGGAATGCCTGATGCAGGTTTTCCACTACCCATTGGCCCAAATATATTTTGGTTTTTGGTTGAGGAAGGGTTCGTTATTTTCATAGTCGGTGCTTTTGACTAGGCGCGTGAACCTGAGTATCTGAAATATTTGTGTTAAAAATTGGCATTTTCTGATATTGGGAGTACTTTTGGCTGTCGATAATACGGTAACTGTACTGCATAATATAATTTCCTTTGTAATAATTATGAATGGGTCGTGGAATTCAAAAATAAAGAAAACGTGTAGCCCCTTTGGTTGGGGTTTCACTTCCGTGAACTGGAGCTCTTCGTGTTGTTTCCTGTATCCAGAAAAGGGGATAGATTGCTAGTGTGACGTCACTCCAGCTGATCCAGACTCCAAATGGTGATCTTTAATGTGAAATAGGTACCCAGAAAAGAATAAAACAGTATCAGGTTCACCAAGGTTTGGAATATTAAATTCCTGAATTCTGTCAAAAAGCGAGGGTCTTGCAAAGAACATTTAAATTGAAATTAGTTTATTATAAAACTATTGTTGTTGTTGTACAGACACTCCTTTCCAACAGAATCAGGTATGAGCAACTATTGCAAATTGAAAAAAAAAAAAATTATTGAAAATCACTTAAATAATTTTAAAAAAAATAGAAGAAAGTATGTATGTAGTAATAAAGTAGGTAAGTACAACAATATTTAGTAAAAATGCTCGTTAACATTGAGCAGAATGCTGCTTCTCGAGCAGTCGCTGAACAGGTACAAATTAAAAAAGAGAATGTAAAAAAAATTGAACAAGATAAAAAAAAAATCTCTAGATTTTCCCCAAATAGATAAATTTTCCTTTTTAGTTAAGGTACCTACTATTGGTACTACAAGATAAAGCTGAGGGTGAAACAAATTGAATCCAGGATTTGTCAAAATTCTTGAGATGTTCAATTAAAACTTTTTGAATAAATTCTAACCTATCCGGACTTCTATCGTAAAATTTCAACCTTACAGCACTCGCTTTACTTGAGAAGATAATGAGGGAGACAAACAATAAATGGTTATGCAGGGCTCTGCTTGGATTCGGCAAAGTGTTGATAGGGATGGACACAAATTTGGTTTTCACCGACTCTATTTAGAGCAAATGGTCCAATAATCCCACACTAACAATTGATTTTGAAAACCGAAGCAGCAATACCTATTTATTTGCCAAAACTTTGAATTGACTCACCTCAGAAAAATGTGATCCCACACAAAATGGAGGTCACAATAAATAAAAAATTAAAATATAATATTTATATTTTCAGTTAGATAAGATAAGATATCAGGTAATAAAAAAAACTCAACAATGGTAGTAGACACTGATGATGAAATAAATTGAAAAAATATTAAGGAAAAATTACAAAAATCAAAATCGACTTGCCTGCCCAGCCACTGCCAGAAAAGGGACCGTTTTAGAACTAACAACCCTGCAGGAAAAGGAGTTTCGTGTTTTTTTTTTTTATACTCAACTGCGTATTAACCATTGAACCAATCAGAAGGCAACATTCAATACACAAAAAAGACAAGGTTATGTTGAAAACACAAAACCACTAATTAATTAGTTCATCAAGCCAAAAATCATCATTTCAGAATCAGAAATCAGAGAAAGACAGAAATATATCTATTAGTCTATAGTTATAATTTCTTCAAATGAAAGTATCAATGAGGACTAATAAAAATAGTAGAAACCTATCACAATTTAAAAAATAAATTTTTCAGGTACTAGATGGCGGTACCTTCTCTTAATAACAGATATTTGCATTTTTATGTTCATTATGGGTAGATGGCAATACTAATATTATATTGAAATGACTAAATCTAGTAGATACTTTCAAATTACTTTAGCTATGAATTATTTCTATTTACAACATTCTTCTTACATTTTAGAAAAGGTAAAGTTGGCAACATTGTATAAAAGCCCGTAGGAAATATGGTTAATTGTTCTTAAGCGCGTTCAGAAATATTAGGCCGTTTCTATACTTAACGATAACCCTGTATATTCCAATCGTCAAATTTATGTCCTTTTCATTTTGATTATGGAAGTTTATACATGTTTTATGTGTTTCTAGGCGATTATGAGTCCCATGATAACGACTGAATATGATCAGAGTTCCACTCACTACTTCAAAAGCCGCGAGTAGCGAGATCCGCAGCTATCTACTCGTTATGGAGGTTTTTTTTTTTAGTTTCAATAAGCTTCATGTACAAAAAATGATCTTCTGATAGGAATCAGCTTAGTCTATGATATAGTTATTAAGGTATCAAGGGTATTATATAGTTATTTATGTACCAAGGCTTGTAAGTGTTACTTTTTTGGCCGAGGATGCAGTTTGCAAGCATTTGAGGCCAAAAAAGTACACGCTACAAGTCGAGGTGCATATGATATTTTTTGTGCTACCGTACATTCAAGATAATAAATATCACGAATTTGATGGAGCACCTATTTGCTTTTTTCGCGAAGAAGATCCCAAACTGATCCTGAATGCTAATATAAGGAAAGAATCACATCATGAAAAGCCATTGATATGAAACAATATTAATGGCTTTTTATGGTGTGATTCTTACTTTAGCGTTCAGGGTTAGTTTGGGATCGTCTTCGCAAATAAAGCTATTATTTTAACTGGTGTCCAGTTTGTTGTATTATTGTTTAAATTGACCTACTAATTCCATGCACCCTATGCTAGCAACCATTACAATCAAAATTGTGAACAAATTTGGCGTTGTCAACATATTCGTTAAATTGTCTTTTTTTTTTAATTGCCAGGCAACGAAATTCTTATTAAAATGTCAAGTTTATTTTGACAAAAAAAAAAGTTCAAGTCATAGTCAAGTGTAATTATTATTAGTGAAAAAATGTGCGAGAAAGTAGAAACCGGCGTAGAAGAAGCAGCAGCGAATGCTTGTGCTTTATTGCTGCCCGAAAAATCGAAAGAGAGGTACACATTTATATATTCCAAGTTTAAAGAGTGGCAAGCGGTGAAGCATTTGAATATTGTTGATGAAAATGCACTTTTGGCATATTTCTTTGAGCGTTCCCAACATTTGAAGAGTCCAGCAAGTTTGTGGAGTGAATACTCTATGCTCAAGACAACATTATCCATTAATGACAGTATAGATATTTCTAAATTTCCAAAATTGAGAGCTATTTTGAAAAGGAGAAACGATGGTTATAATCCCAAAAAATCAAATGTGTTTTCAAGGCAGGAAATAAAGACATTTTTGAAGGAGGCACCAGACAGTCAATATTTGTTGATGAAGGTATGAATATGGCTTTAGAACTATTCCATAAAACAGTGGTCTTTATTTTGTAGGTAGTTGCACTCATTGGCGTTGCTGGAGCGTGCCGTAAAGACGAATTGCTCAAGATGACATTAAGTGACATTGAAGATAAGAGGGATGTGATAATAATAAAAATTCCAGATAGCAAGAATAAAACCAGACGTTCGTTTACAATTATCAATGATACTGAAAATAATATTGATTGCCTTGGTATATTCAGAAAATATGTTAACCTAAGGCCCAAGAACACTGATCATAGACGACTCTTTTTGAGGTATGAGGTAGGGAAATGTGTCAATCAAGTTGCTGGTAAAAATACCCTTGGAAAAGTACCTTATAATATTGCCAAGTACTTGAATTTGGACAATCCTGAGTCTTACACGGGACACTCATTTCGAAGAACTTCGGCAACACTTTTGGCAGATACAGGTGCGGATGTTCTCGCTTTAAAAAGGCACGGAGGGTGGCGATCTTCCACAGTCGCGGAAAGTTATGTGGCCGACTCAAGTGCAAATAAAGTAGATACGGCCAGAAGAATTCTAGGTAGCAGCGAGAATATAAGATTTGAATCCGCAACTCCCAGCACAAGTTCCTCTATGATAGTCGAGGATTCCTTTAGTAGTAAGGATTCTAATATTTTAAGTTCTTCGACTTCAGTACAGGAAAGTATGCCTATGTTAAATGTAACTAATTGTACAAATGTTTCTTTTACTTTCAAAATTAAAAAGTAAATAACTGTTGTTAAAATTGGAAAAGATCCTGAAAGAATTCCGGAAAAACACTGGACTGGGACAAGGAAAATAAAACAAGCGTGTCACGATTATGATGCAACGTTAGAACTGTTGTGTGACAGGTACAAGAAGAGAGAGACAACAAATAATAATCTCATACATCCCAGAATATCTAGATATCACTACTTGTATTACATTGTGAATTTCTGATATTCTCAACACCCCCACTTATCATATATTCACAAACAATAGAGATACAAAATTAATTACTAATTAAACCTAAACCTTTCCGAAATTGGGCATTCTTAATATTTTGTAAAGGCTTTGTCAAGATGTCCGCTATCATCTCATCAGTGGGTAAATACTTTAAATCAATTTTCTTTTCTGCGAGAGCATCCCTTAAGAAATGATATCTGACATCTATATGTTTTGATCTATCGTGAGAAACTGGATTATTTGCCAATTTTTGGGCACTCTGATTATCATTATGTATAACTGTACAATCCAATTTTCCAGTCAAATCAAACAAAAGATTTTGCAAATATATAGCCTCTTTTGTGCCATCACTAAGAGCCATATATTCCGCTTCTGTGGTTGATAAGGCCACTGTTCGCTGCTTACAACTTTTCCAAGAAACGCAACCCCCAGAAAGCTTGAAGACATAGCCCGTATAAGACTTTCGGTCCTGTTTGTCTGATCCCCAATCAGCATCAGCAAACCCAACTAAGCTTGAATTATCTTTGGTGAATTTCATGGAAAAGTCTATGCTACCTTTCAAGTACCTTAACAATCTTTTTGCAGATTGCCAATGTACCTCAGTATAGCAATTGTTATACTGACTGAATAAGCTCACAGCATAAGCAATGTCGGGACGAGTCATTACTGCCAAGTACATTAGGCTTCCAATTAATTCCCTATATGGTAAATCAGGATTACAAGTTTGACCCACGACGTTGCTTAGACTGATACCACTATCCAATGGAGTACTAACTGTTTTGCAGTCATTCATACCAAAACGTGTTAGTAATTCATTAATATAGTCTTTCTGATCAATAGTTATAAAATTTTCATTATAATCTCTAATGATCCTTATTCCTAAACATTTTTTGGCTTCTCCAAGATTTTTAATTTTGAATTTTGAACTCAAATTTTTCTCAAGAAATGCAATTTCTTCTGAGTCGCCCGAATAAACAAAAAAATCATCTACATACAATGCTATTACAGTTAACAAACCATTATTCTTTCTTTTAATATACAAACAAGGCTCAATACTTGACTTTTTATAGTCAATATCTAACAAAACTTGATCTACTTTTTGGTTCCAAGCTCTACTGGATTGTTTTAAACCGTATACAGCCTTTTTTAATTTAAAAACTTTATTCTGCTGATTCTTTAAAACAAAACCCTCGGGTTGTGTCATGTAAACATTTTCCTTTAACACACCATTGAGAAACGCAGTTTTAACGTCCAAATGAAAAATCTTAAGATCTAACTGTAAAGCTAATGCAATTAAAACCCTAAAGGTTGAGTGTCTCACAACAGGAGCAAAAGTTTCTGTGTAATCAACACCCTCTCTTTGAGTATAACCTTTTGCTACTAACCTTGCTCTATAATTAATTTTACTGTCACCATCACATTTCACCTTGAAAACCCACTTACACTGCATTACTGTTGTTCCGTGTTCTGGTGGGTCTACTAGCTCCCAAGTCTCATTCTCCTCAAATGAGTGCATTTCTTCTAACATGGCCTGCCTCCACTCTCGACCATCTGGTCTCGAAAGCGCTTCAGCCACTGTTTTGGGTAGATCAGAACCATCTGGTGCCTCAGAAACATCACTTGCACACAGGTATGTGATGTAATCTTCAAATGATTTCTTTTTGGGAGTTCTCTCTGACCTTCTTGGCAACTCATCAAGAACTGTTGGAACTTCTTCATAGTCAGGGGCATAGTCACTGTCAAAACTTTCTATGAATGGCATGATTTCCTCATTAACAGATTGATCAGAAAATTCATCTGCCAACGATTCATCAGTGGTAATGTCAACCCCTACGGAATCGGCAACCTCTGTTTCAACTGGCTCACCCAATGAAATATTGTTTAAATTGATGACATTTTCCATAAACTGCACATCTCTACTTGTAATGACCTTTTTTTTGAGCGGGTTAAAACATCTATAGCCCTTAGTATTTTCGTCATATCCTACAAGTAGATGTTTTACTGCTTTATGATCCCACTTGTTTCTATTCACTTTAGGAACATGAACCATGACAGTACTACCATAAATGCGTAAATGACTGAGATTTGGCTTCTTGCCATAAAAAATCTCAAATGGAGTCTTAGAAATCCCTGCACATGCCGACCGGTTTTTGATGTAACAAGCCGTATTACAGGCTTCTGCCCACAAAAACTTACTCACATTCTCATCAAACATTAAGCATTTGGCTTTTTCAACAATTGTGCGGTTGAAACGTTCCGCTAAGCCATTTTGCTGTGGTGTATGACTGTTTGTTGTCTGGTGCACAATGCCGGATTCCTTAAGATATCGATCAAGTTCTTTATTGATGTATTCACCGCCATTATCTGTTCTTAATATTTTTATTTTTGCATTTTGCTGGTTTTCTATAAGATGTTTAAATTCCTTGAACTTTTCATACATTTCATTCTTTGTCTTCAGAAAATATATGAAACACATGCGGCTGTAATCATCAATAAATGTTAAGAAATATCTAGCACCTCCTAACGAAGTTGTCTCCATTGGGCCGTTAATGTCACTATGTATAATTTGTAGTATACTATCTGCACGGCTTCCTTTTTGGGGAAATGGCAAGCGAGCCTGTTTCCCTTGACAACACACAATGCAATTTGCAAACAAGACCTTCTACTAATTTGCTTGTTTGGTTGAGGTAGTTATTGTTTATATGGCCTAATCGTCGATGCCACATTTCACTGCATGCCAGAAACACTGGACCTAAGCCTTTGAAAGCATCTAGTTTATATAAATTGTTACATATACTGGCAGTTGCTACCAAAATGCCATGAGAATTGTAAATATTGCAGCCCTTATCATTGAAACATACCTTGTTCCCATTGTTGATCAGCTGACTGACTGATAACAAGTTGGTTGTCAAGCCAGGAACAAACTGCACACTTTTCAACAATATCTCATACTGCTTGTCTGCCACAATAGTCTCAATTTGCACATCACCAGCACATTCAACTCCAATCTTAGATTGATTGGCCACAACGACTTCAGGCAAATCCGGACTTCTCAAATTTTTCAGCCATTCCTTCTTCGCTGTCAAGTGAATGCTGGCACCGCTGTCAATGTACCAATCTTTATTGTCGAAGTGCCCTGTAGTGAAAACTGCACTAAAACCACTTTCAGCTCTATTATTATTTGGGCATTTTGACATGAAATGGCCATTTTTCTTGCATTTGAAACAAATAACATTGCTCATGTCTCTTTTGTTTACAAAACTGCTGTTTACAGAGCTCGAACTAGCATAACCTCCAGGGGCTCCAGCTGATTTTTCTTTGAAAGTGGAACTACTGGCGCCATCTCTCAAAGGCCTTCGGTGATTCTGCCTGAAACCTCTATTTGCCACAAAAGCACCACTGCTGCCATCACTGCTCCTACCGCCATCTGTCTGCATATCCAAGAGTTTGGTTTTTATAGAATCTGTAGTGATTTGAATGCCCGAGTGCTCAATTGCCATTATCATTGGTCCATATTTCTTTTCGGGAAGTCCAGCCAATAAAAGCGACCTCACCCATTCTTCATCAATCTTGAAACCAGTCCTTCTTAATTTTTGGGACGTTTCAACAATCTGATTGATGTATGAGTCCATTGAATCATGGTTTTCTAATCTGGCCGATATAAGAGTTCGTAATAGGCCTATCTTCCTCATAAAACCATTGTCATCATACAGATTTTTAAGGCTTTTCCACATTTCTTGGGCTGTGGTGGCATCTTTGATATGGGAATACAAAGATGGGTCTATGGTCAATACCAGTTTGGCTTTGGCTTTGGCAATTAGGGTGGTGTCCTGTTCGCTACCTTCAATGCATTTGTTCAAACCTTCCAGGATAAACACATTCTCCACTGCGAACGACCACTCATCATAGTTCTCGCGACCGAGAAGCTTGGGTACACTGTTTAAATAATTGACGGCCATTTTCTTTCGCGCGCGATAAAAGGCAAACGTCATCGAAACGTACTACGTTCTGCACGACACCAACTTCTGTTTTTTTTTCAATCCCGAACTACCGAAATCCCGAAATTCTATGCCAGGGCGATCTGGGCAAAACTGGGCCCATAACCTGTTGTTAAAATTGGAAAAGATCCTGAAAGAATTCCGGAAAAACACTGGACTGGGACAAGGAAAATAAAACAAGCGTGTCACGATTATGATGCAACGTTAGAACTGTAGTTTATTGATTTTTTTTTTAACTGACAGGTACAAGAAGAGAGAGACAACAAATAATAATCTCATACATCCCAGAATATCTAGATGTCACTACTTGTATTACATTGTGAATTTCTGATATTCTCAACAATAACCATGAAGTATCGCATTTTTATATTACTAGGTAGGTACCTATCTGTTTATGCTAATTTCAATTTTTGGACGTCTAATGGCCATTTGCACTGACCATTTTAAGGAACCCTTAGCGATAAGTAGGTATCTTTTAAAATGACAGTTTTTGATGGAAAAATGTCACTTTAAGGAATACTTATCGCTTAGGCTACCTTAAAATAGTGGGTCCAAATGGCCATAGGTATTTTCTATTTGTTTCAATAAAATAGTATCCTTAATTTGTTTTGGGTTTTTTATTTAAGAAGTCGAGTGTTTTTGTCACATTATTTTGACAGAGATATGAAAGCAATTTTCACCTTTCATATCAACACTTTTTTGACCGGGTCAAAAAAGTTACTTTTTTGGCCCGGTCAAAAAAGTAACTTTTTTGACCCGGACTGTAAGTGACACTTACAGTTCATGGACGTAGGTCAAAAAAGTCAACTTACAAAATGGGTAGCACAAAAAGGATATTAACGCTTAAGGTCAATGTTGCGGAAATAACCCACAACAAGTTTAAAATGTTATTATTTGTAGTTTATCAATATAATCTCAATTTCTATTATTTATCATAAAAATAATATTCTAAAAAAAGATTCCTGTAAAACTGGCAACAGCAGCCCTTTTGAATAGGTAAAATTACAGATTTCTTCATTACCCTATGAGCAATGGATCTATTTTGTTGTTGTGATTGGTCAGTTGCCACCCAACATCCCTGATTTATGCGACCTGCTCCGAAAAAGGCAGTCGACTCGACGCACGGTACACAACAGTAGTAATCAAGAAGCAGAAGAGTAAGCAAAGACTCTGCACCCTCTCGCCTCTGAACGCTCTACAGAGGAAAAAACCCCCAGAAAACCCCCGTTAGTACGCGAATTATAGTAAAATACTACTCCCAGTGTCTCAAGGCCTGACATGGCCTATATTATCAACGATATTATTGATTACAATTCATGTAATTAACCCCTAAATTGTTGCAAGTCATCTCGGACCTAGCAAAATTCTCTACTACGCCTGTTTAAGGTTATCCCTGTCTCACTCTCGACGAGCTCCAACTCTGTATATCATTGTGTTCTCTCTCTCAGTGGAAAATTCCTTAGCTGTCAGTGCAAATTACTACGAATAGTGATAAATGGATAAATAATCACTATATGGATCTACCGGATTGAACTGGATTAAGCAAGTAAGACCGTTTCAGTTTCTCAAAACAGTCGAACAATAAATTAATAAATACTGAATACTCATTCGGTTGAAATGCTCAAATTATTAACTCTCAATAAACAAAGGAACTTTCAAGGATAAATAAACATTTTGTGAATACAGTGAGCTGATTGAAGTTTACGAATTATTTGTGTTGTGCTCTCGTAAATTTAAATTAGTTAATTTGTGTTCTCGTTCTTTGAACATTTAACCATAAATGATATTATTATTATGAAATTTCACTATTTCTCATAAATCAAGATATTTATTTACTCGCTTATTTACTTTAGATTAGTATGAAATTTGTAGTTCGCTTGGACGTCCAAATAGGAATTATTAGATAGGATTTGATTGCTGATTAGACCGAATTGGCTTCATTTATTGATTAAATTGATAACTATTCTATTTCAGCGTTTTATTTGTATAAATGAGAATCAAGGCACCCCTAGTTTAATACAAGGCTTAAATAATCCAACACCTAATGGTTAATTTTTACAGTCAGTCAAAGTAAAAACTTTTGACATCCCTGGTGCGGTAATGACTAGAGTCCACAAAAGGGTAATAGCTAGTTCCGTCACATTGGTCCAGTCGAACTACAAATTTTATACTAATCTAAAGTGAATAAGCGAGTAAATAAATATCTTGATTTATGAGAAATAGTGAAATTTCATAATAATAATATCATTTATGGTTAAATGTTCAAAGAACGAGAACACAAATTAACTAATTTAAATTTACGAGAGCACAACACAAATAATTCGTAAACTTCAATCAGCTCACTGTATTCACAAAATGTTTATTTATCCTTGAAAGTTCCTTTGTTTATTGAGAGTTAATAATTTGAGCACTTTTCTGCTGAAGTGTGTAAACAATAAGTGCAAGAAAAGTCTATATATATGCTCAGTTTCTATATACAAATTTACAAATTAATGTTCATTTCACGAGTGTGAAAACCAAATTTCTGTATTAAAGGTTAGAACAAAACACTTCAATTTATAGTGCATTTCAACCGAATCAGTATTCAGTATTTATTAATTTATTGTTCGACTGTTTTGAGAAATTGAAACGGTCTTACTTGCTTAATCCAGTTCATACCGGTAGATCCATATAGTGATTATTTATCCATTTATCACTATTCGTAGTAATTTGCACTGACAGCTAAGGAATTTTCCACTGAGAGAGAGAACACAATGATATACAGAGTTGGAGCCCGTCGAGAGTGAGACAGGGATAACCTTAAACAGGCATAGTAGAGAATTTTGCTTCATTTATTGAATAAATTGATAACTATTCTATTTCAGCGTTTTATTTGTATAAATGAGAATCAAGGCACCCCTAGTTCAATACAAGGCTTAAATGATCCAACACCTAATGGTTAATTTTTACAGTCAGTCAAAGTAAAAACTTTTGACATCCCTGGTGCGGTAATGACTAGAGTCCACAAAAGGGTAATAGCTAGTTCCGTCACAGTCAATGTGATATACGTGGACCCGCAGAATTTTTTTGCCTATGAGATAGTCAAAATTAGGATTTTGCTATATGACTGTAAAGGGTACCTATCAACGAGCTATCGAACGATGTGCAACACAAGGTAGGTTCGTATTTGAAAAAAATAATTTGGGGTAGCTAGCCCCTAAGGGATGAGGCGGGGTGACTCAAAAAGTGCCTCATTTTGGTTCCCCCTCCAATCCCCCAATACGTATTTGAGATCTTGCTGATAGTATTTTTTGTATAAGAGATATTCGCGCTGCTACTTTTCAAATTGTCACTCTGTATGTTTTTTAATGCTTTATTTTGGAGGGCTTGCAATGGTTCCAGAAGAGAAATTCCAGCAGTTCCCCAGACAGATATCAAAAAATGTAAATAGCTACATAAAAATATAAATAGCTACATGATGTGAGCATAGTAAAGTTTTTTGCGAATTGTCAACTTCAAGAGGTATCCAACTCTATACGATAACTATGTGATTTGCCCAAGACCGTGTACCATCTATAAAACGTCCCAAATATTTTATTGTACAGGCATTTTTTAGTGACTGGGTTCCAAACATTATGTTTTGGGTATTATTTGAACTTCTTTTACCTAACATCATGTAAGATGATTTTTTAATATTAAGCGTTAATTCATGTGATATTAACCAAATATTCACCACTCCCAGATCCTAAGTAATGCCCGCCCTGATAGAATTAGTGTTTTCACCACAATATACCAAAGCAAAGGTACTTTTAGCTTTATCAACAGTATTCTAGCTTTACCAACAGTATTCTATGGTCTACAGTATCAAAGGCTTTTTGTAAATCGAGGGACACTAAGGCACATATTTGACCACCATTTATTTTAAGCTGTATATCTGAGAATAAATCTATAACTGCCGTCTCAGGGTCTCTGTCCTTACAAAAACCATATTGACTTCCACTCAGCAAATTATTACCATTCAAAAAGACTTGTAACCTTTGAATGACACATATCTCCACAATCTTAGATAACACAGGTACAACTGACATAGGTCTATAAATTGTTACTTCACTTCTGTCACCATCCTTAAACAGAGGTCGAACCCTAGCAATCTTCAACTTACCGGGCACCATACCCGCTTCAAATGAGAAGTCCATAACTTTTGTCAGAATCACTGCCGTTTCATGCTTGAGCTTCAGCACACTGTTGACATCGATTCCATCAATCCCTGAAGTTTTATTTTTTTCCAATCCCTGTATTACGCATTCCACTTCGGCTACCACCACTGGTGTCAAGAAAAATGAGCCGGCTGGCTGGTCTTCTGTTTGTGGTATTGGTGCAGTATAAATGTTTCTTGATAATCTAGGTCCAATATCAACAAAGTATTTATTGAAAGCTTTGGCTATGTCTCGATTGTCTGTCAAGGTTGCTCCATTTTCCTTTATCATGAAAACAGTGTTCAAAATATTATCCTTGTTATAAATTACTCTATAGGTTTTTTATGTTATATTTAGGATGACGTCGTCGAACAAGGACTGACAATGTTGTCAATGTCTATTTTCTTTCTTATAATTTAATGTTGTGTCAATAATTCTGACGACAGCTGAAAATAACGAAATGAAAATGTTTATACAAGTCATGCAACGTCGCGCGCCTTTGCCAACCAAAAACATCTGAAATTCCTCTACTTCAAATACGTTAAAAAGTACTTTTAGTTTTGTTAAGTTGTCAGCCGAAATTTACTAAATGTGACGTCATCCTAAATATAGCGCAAAAATCCTATATTTCCTTGTTCTCCTTTCATCTCCCATGTCCCTTTCAAATCGCCTGGTAACTATTTGTTTTTTTTTTACTCATTTTAATATTTATATTTTGCTTTATAATATTCATTATCGATGTGGATCTTCAGTTTTTTATAGAAATAATCCCTTTTTTTAATCAGTAATAAAACCTTATTTGTTGGGTACTCTTTGCCTTCAACCTGCTGCTTCTGTTTTACAACTATTCGATTGTTGTCCATAAAAGCTCACTCCAAACCACCATGGAGTATCTCCGCATCTGTATAATGATCCAGTCCTTCCATTATGTCTCAGAGTTCCCTCGTTGCCAGAATGTCCACCCTCCGGAACACCTGGTACTTAATCTCAGGTTTCCGTCTCAGTATAAGCTTCCAGGGATAGAGAAAACTTGTAATATTAGTGCTAGTGCTAGGTTACCAATACAATAATTTCTACTCACGTTGGAAAACCACCAGCTGCAGCTCTTTGTATGCCAACAGATCCAAGACAGTATTTTAACAACCTATAAAAAACTACAGTTTGAGGTTTACCTACGTGAGAAGAAATTATTATGTGTTAGTAGTTAATAACCTTGAAAAAGAAGACTGTCCTGCTCCTTCCAGAACCCTGCGAAAATTAAAAATAAAAAAAGTTTGAGATTGTAGTCTGTAAATTTTTGTATTTTTCTCTGGGAACTTGTTTCAATTCAATCTTACTTAACAGCCCTGATAATAGTGTGAATTGTACCGAAACGTCGGTTTGGATTGAGTCAATAAAAAAAGCTAAAAATTAACTTGAATCTCAAGAATGTTCTGACATGGCCCCAAATACTTGCATCTCGTTCCATTAATTTTCAGTACGTATTTCATGTCGTCAATACTTAGAAATACAAAGATCTATTAAAATAATGCCGTCCATACAAATCTTTGTTAATTTAACGGTCCTTCCATTATCTTGAACATTAATTGCGTCTCACAATATCCTTTTATCTTTACGAGCTGAAAACCATTGAATATTGCATGCTTTGCACAAATATTAAAGCCCCAACCGCGGCGAAACGTTAAATGTGAGTGTCCCAAATTAATTAGGAATTTCCAAATGATAATTCCGATCACATACGTAAATGACAGGCGACATACATATAGTGAAACTGTGAATTAATTAACACGTCTGATGCAGACTGTACATATGCACTCACAGCAAAACCGAATGTTGGTAATCAGGAATTTATTTGTGCGAATCTTCAACGTCACGTGGTTGAAGTATACCAATTTTGCTTCTGAGGATTTGGGACAATAATTTTCTTGAACTTGTACCAAGCGAATTTTATTCGCCATAAAACGGTGAAAAAACACTCCATAGTTTACTGAAATAAGGATGTTGCGGAGCTGGATAAAAATCATTTATCTGTTTTGCTGGCTGGGAGACACTCGACATTTTGCCCTTGTTGTTATTGTCGGACCAGGACAAAAGTTACAGACCATTCGCTTCAAAATTAAAAACAAATTATTTACGAACGACGCTTTCATAATTTATAGCACATAAATTCAATTTCAATTATCGTGCGACTTGAGTTGAATTGATAAAACTTTTTCGACGTCAATTTATGCCGGATTCAACGGAAAGTAGCAATAAAGGCCTAACTATAGTGTCGATTGGAAGGCAGTAATCTGAGCAAATTAATGATACATTTTACAGCACTTGAAGATTTTTAAAATCTGCGCCAAGACGGTGAGCGTCATTAAACAAGATGTATTGAAAAGGTTGCAATGCCAAATTGATAGTCATTTGAGCATATTCGAGAACAATTTGAGGATCTGACTCCTCATATCAATAAAAATCAAAACTCGTATCCTGAATCTATCTGTGTGTATGAGTATGTTCCCATTAGAACGAAATCCACGATGATTTTATCACACTATAATTTTTATATAAAGAGTTCCGTAATAATCTTATACTATAAGCGACCAAACTTTATACACAATTCAGACCGTATCTCAATGACACCGCTTTATGGTTTGTTTATGCATTATTCACAAAATATTGTCTCTTTGTAGGCACCAGTTTTTGACTTGTTTTCAATTTATTCTTTCAGGTGCCCCCCAAGTGTTGCGACACACAGCAGCGCGGGAAATCTTCGTCGAAAGTGGACAAACCGTGGATCTCAGCATGGTCGTTTGCGCTGATCCCAGACCGAGATCGGTCGCATGGGAATGGGGCTCGCTTAGACTAGAAGCCGGCAATGAGATGGGTAAGAATTTTTCTGAGATGCTTTTAACAAAATTACTATATTTATTTTCAAGACATAATCGTAGTAGAGGAGAATAGTCTGGGCTGTTGCATAAAACTTGCCTTTCAGCATATAATGTTCTCCTGGAAATGAAAAATGAAACGTAAACGATACTGTCATTGACGTTTTCTTTTTGTTTTGTATTTTGTAACTTTTGAGCAAATTAGTTTCCCGGGAGTATTTGCTTATAAAAATATTTCAGTAAATATTTCTCTTGCTTTTAAAAGCAGAGATCATTGTCCGGAAAACTATTCTATACAGAGTGTATCAGGTTTGACTACAAAAATTTTACACTTTGGAATATGGCATTTTGAACAAAAAAAGTTGATCCTACATGGAGTCCAAACTCAACCATTTTTAAGGAAAAGGCCTTTGAAGTTTTGATATTTTTTGACGAATATTTGAAAGATAAAGAAAATTTTAATCATTATGAGATGTAAAAAAAATTAGTTCATTCAATTATTAAGTAATTATGCATTTTTAGTCAGCAACAATAATAAAAAATTGAAAAGACAACATGAAAATTTCACTCGTAAATTGGTATCTAAACATCTGGCAACATAGCACAACACACACACTTGATTTATCTTATGTCAGTTAGTTGAAGCATTGGAAATGCGCGTAATTCATTTTTTTTTGAAAATTAAAGGTTTACAAACGCCGGATATGCAGATAGGTACTTCTTTAGGCAGAATCGTTGCGAAATGCCCGTCTGGCCGCCAGAATTTACAGGGAAAGATTTCCCAAGAGTACCCACCTGATGAAAGAACATTGTGCCCATTTTACAAAGATTGCGTGATACGGGAAGTGTGAGTGTGCAAAATCTGCTTGTTGATTTGCGTGTTTTGACAACCTTTTAACAAAAATTAATATTCTCATAATAAGGATTTGGCAAGTAGCTGAGTAAGTATTATTCAATTTGATAACAGATGACATAAAATCAACTTCTTGCAAAAAAAAAAACTTTAAATTAACCAGTTTTATTGACATTTATATCCTGGCAAAGATAATACCTGTACTATGTTGTTACGTTGTTAATATTTTTCTAAATTTAAATTCTGCTATATCTCCGAAAATACTAACAATTGACCCATGGTTAATAGGACAGTTTTAGCTTGAAATTGGCCATATTTTCTTATGTTTTAATATTTGTACTCATACCTGATACAGCCTTTATACTCTCGTTGAGTCGAGTGTCTTCACATTTGAGCAAATGGTCACTTATAAGGAAATTACTTCTTGTTCCGTAAAATGTTTCCCAGGGCACTTTTTTATGTAGAATCCATTGCGATATAGATATTTATACAGGGTTTTTGGTTTTTTTAATGCGAGACCAAACTCATTTTTTTTTTATATGAATCACCATTTTGAGGTTTTTAAAAAGAGCGTGAAATTTCCTTAATTATTTTGATATGGCGCATGTTATTTTTATGTTAAATATTATTCAGGGTGTCTGAATATCTTCGGAAGTATTAGGAATTTATCAAATTTCAAATGGTATTTTATTGACCATAAAATTGCGCAACTTTGCCCCAATTTAACCGACCCTGTATTTCATACTGTGTCCAAAATCCCAATGGTTGATCTCGAAAAACTGACACTCTGTATGATATTTAGCATAAATATAACAAGTGATGTACCAAAATTTATGAAGTTTTACGCTCTCTTTAAGAACTTCGAAATATATAGGGTGGTCCGCATGAAAAAGAAATGAGTTTGGTGTCGTATTAAAAAAAAAAAACAAACATCCTGTATAAAAACTATTTATCGCAATGGATTATACATAAAAAAGAATGCTCTAAGAAACATTTTACCATTATTATTAATAAGAAAGTTATGGGGCATTGAAGAAATCGACAAAATTCGAGAAACGCCCTCTAGGGGCCAAACGATTAGAGAATTTTATTTCTGACATTGATTTTCTCATTAAATTTGAGCTCCAGACACCTGGGTTCATTTTTTTCTATCTCTAAAAATGAGGGGAGTTTCCAAAAGAAAGTGTCCAATTTGGACCACCCTGTATAATCACAAGTGAAATATAATCAACCCATGTTCTACCCAATAACAAGAACCCAAGGCAAGAGCTTGAAATTATTCATGAGAATGCAATAATGTCTTGAGCAATATTAATGATGCAACATCCTATCATGTGGTGAAGAGTGACCAAAAATAGGATGTGAATCAATAGCCAGACACAGTACCGCTAGATCAAAATGAGGTTAAAATAAAACATTGAAATTCAAAGTACGTCTGAGTTATGCCTTAACCATTAAATTCGATAAGAAACTATTGAAAATTATTTTATATTTGTAACAAGTTCATTTACATTGGTGACTATGTTCTGAAGTTACTATAAGAAAATTGTACGTAGGTAATCATTATTATATCAATTATTTCAGGAAAATTCAAAGTGGACGACGTAACTCAAGAAGAGGGAGAAGATTGCTATTTAACCACACTCCACGTCAAAGATACTTCAGCGACGGACTCGAGGACCTATTATTTGCTCGTGGAAAACGACAAGGGCAAGGATATGCATGCCGTTCAATTATACGTGAATGGTGAGTAGACTAAACATATTATTTTTCCGGAAGCAAAAGTTTTACTCTTTTGAGCGGTGATGCTGTTATTTTCACTTTTTGCCTTAATTTTTATCGTTTTTAAGCCACCGCTGAAGGAGTAAAAGGTACCTATGTTTTAATTTGGAATATTTTATTTAACAGCACAGTTTATCATTCACAGATCATTCAGAATATTGAGATTGGAAGCGAGTCATAAGTCTCTCCGAGAATCTTGAAATTCAAGGGACTCTTGATAGTTATTTATGAACCAAGGCAGTAAAGTGATACTTTATCGAACGAGCCGAGTAAACGGGCGAGTTCGATGTAGACACATTACTGATGTGTTTCATACAAAACTTCATCGCCAACCGTAAAAATTGATAACTGTAAAAAATTGAGATAATTGGGTGGTATGAATAAAAACGAAGTATCTGCTACTACTACAAGTAGTAGTATATTCTTATTTTTTTGTCTGTAAACAATTATTGTTTGTTATATTGGACGTAAATGTACACCCTGTCGTATGATATCAATTAATCCTTGAAGTCGAAGGAGTTTCAATATGTTATCAATGCGTAAGTACTTCTCTATTAAAATTATCATTGGTACTAACTGTGGTATCAGTTTGATTTGACTGTTGCCCAAAACCGTCTTCGCGACTTTTGTTCTATTGAGTTTTCCCAACATAGAACTCTGCAAAAATATTTGCGACAGGTAAAATACAGTGCAATATAGTATTTTACATTATTAGCCAGGTAAAACAGTTTTTACTGGCGATTGAAGGAAATGACTAGCGAGCCGCCAGGCGAGCTTGTCACCTTCAAGAGCCAGTAAAAACTGCTACCTGGCGTATAATGTACAATAATTTATTTGTTACTCATTTGTAAAAGATATAGGGACAAATAAAAAATCAATACATAACAAAAATTTGAAATTTATATGTTTTTCCTTGATTTTTTCTCACAGAAGTTTTGGTAGTTGGTATAACTATGAGAATGATACGTTGTTAAGACGTTGTTGCTAGTTATAAATACGTTTTTTGACAGATTTTCATTTTGCAATTTTTTTCCAGAAATGAATTTATTACAAGATATTCTTAATGAAGCCTCAGTCGTAGCCAACAGTTTATCACCAGAAAAGTCTTCCAGAAGGTACCTACAAGCAATTATTCTTGTGATAAAACCGATTTTTCAAAAATAAATAATTCTACTGACTTGTAAAAAGTTTTTACAGTTTAGCTGTCAATTTTACAAGTCAGTAGAGCCAGTAGCTTGTAAAAATCAATTTTCGCTGGTTATGTTTTGACTTGATAAGTGACGTTTTACAAATGAGTGACAAATAAAAGTATTTCTTCACTTCCGAAATCGCAATGGTAATGTATAGTTTTACTGACGGTTGGCGATAAAAATAATGAGCTTCAAGAGTTTCCGAAATTTTGAAGTTGTGAAAAGTCGAAAATTGCACATTAATATCATGTTCCATTCTGAAAGATTTTCCAGACCCAAATACATATTTTTTCCTACCACTGCCTCTGAAAATGTAGCTTTTCGCACGCTAGGCAACCTCTGAAAATAGAGTTTTTCGCACGGCGTGCAAAAAAGTTTTTCACACGCTGCTTAATTAGTTTTTTTATTTATATTGGTCTCGTTTGCTAACCTTTTTTCACACTCTCTCGACTTGTGGAACTCGCCTATCTCACCGTGCAAAAAAAGTCGTTTTCAAAACTTGTTGTTTAATTAACTATTATCGCATTACGAGAAAATTCGTAATTCGTGTTTAATCTTTGAAAAGGCTCGAGGAAAAGTCGTCGTTTCGATACAACTGGAACGTTTCAAAAAAATTAAAATATTAAAACGACTAGTCCTGACCATAGAGAAATATAATGCATAAAGGAGAGTGTCCGATTCTATACTAAAAAGTAGAAGACCGTTTGATCGAAGCGCACCAGTGGGGGATAATAGGAACTACAGTCGTTGCATCAATCGATAAGGCAGGTACCTATGCTTCAAGGCGAAAAAAAGCGGGATATTTAAATGGATGTTTCTGATCTGAATTTTGTTTGCAGTAAATAAATTTCGAAACAAATTGAAAATATATTTTATTAGTAATAATAAAAGCCACAAGAGCACAACAAATTTTTTATTAAGAAAAAATATAAAACAAAAATCATTATTCTCCTTAGGTACTAGCAAAACAAACCTAACCCAAATTTCTATTAAGAGAGAAAAATACATTTTTTACAGGTGTTTCATCTTTTTTAACTTTTTCTCATCTTGCTTGTTTTTTTTGTCTGATTTAAAAATTCTAGAAATGTCGTCATAATACTTTTTTTATTAAAAGTTCTATAGAAACATCAAGTATGTCACTTTGCATAATTTCTTTATGATCTACACAAGTATACCAATTAAAATCCAGATGACTTTTCAAAATTATTTTAATCTTATTTTTTAAATATGATATTTTGTCTGTTTTTGTTATCTGTATATTCCTTAAATTATACAAACATATGCTGGGGTTCGACTGTTTCTGACAACAAATTAGCAGCACATTTTTTGTATTCTCTATGTAATTTAATTTTTTTGATCAAAAATCCAGCTACATAAGTGCATGTATTAGCATCATGGTCTGTAAAATCAAAATTGGTTGATGGTAGTATTATATTTTCAATCTCATTAGACTCTATTTTTTTTAAATTTACAAAATCCAATATATCAGCATTTAAAAAACTGCAAATTGTCAAGAATACTAGTGCCATCCATCTCACAATTTCGATTTGAAACGGGTGTTACTAAGTTGTTGAGAACGGATGTTTTAAAGCAACTAACAAATTGGTAGCAATTTGGGTTTGTATTTTCTGCCCCAAAATGCCTTATAGATGAAAACTGATTTTCCAGTGGTTCTTGGTTTAGAGAACGCGTTCTTAAAAATTTAAAACCCATATTTCTACATACATTCCACAATTCTTTTGTGGCATTTATAGTTGTTAACCAACCAGTTTTAAATGGCATTCTGGATTTTGCAACAGACCCAGATGAAGACTTGGATGGAGATATAAACTCCCAACTATTGATTTTTGGAAGAAGGTTATTCCAAAGTGCAAAGTGAGGAGATTTATCAGATAAACACCTACGATACGGTTTTCCACACTCTGGCTTAGGTATTCTACCATTGAAACTATCAAAAAGTTGATCCATGTCATGCACAAACTCTGCAGTATCAATGGCCTGTAATGGTAAATTGTTTTTCGGATTGCTAACCATTTCTTCAATAGTGGCAGCAACAGTATGGCTTAAAATTCTAGCAGCTATTGAAACTTTCATTTTTGATAGATTTTTTTGGGGATTTTGATATTCTTCCCGAATACGCCTAAGAGCTTGGAATCTTTTTTTCCTGTCTATGTAAAAACAGTGTCTAATGTGAGTCATTTTTGCAAGTTTACATTTATTATATTTAATCTCATATTTTAGAAGAGCATTTCTGGTGTTTTTTAATAAATGAGGTGGGTCAAAGATTGTAAATACTTTCTGATTATTGACAGTGAAATAGGGACCAGGGGGCGGATTACGAACTCTCGATTCGAACCGAAACCGCCATGGATTTCGAATGCACTCCATGCAAATGCATCAGAATGCGTTCGAAATCCATGGCGGTTTCGGTTCGAATCGAGAGTTCATAATCCGCCCCCAGGTCTAGATTGCGAACGATTGTAGGTCCTTGATCGCAAACAGTACATAAAATATTTAGTCCAATCTCCTCTAATTTTATAATAACGGTTTTGATTAAATTTTTTAATTGGTATGTTTCCTATAGTATCCCGAGTAAAAAAATATGCAACTGGCTGCGTCCATTTTTTATGTAGGCCATTGAGCATAGAAGTTAGTGCATGATTTGCATGTTGATTTGTACGTCCTAAGGGCTCTAGATCTATATATCCAATAACCTTGTCGTTAAACTTATCATAGGTGCACTGTTCTGTTAAAGAGATTTCATAAAAAATCAAAGAACAGCACCTATCTAATGGATTTAGTTTTTCAACTCTCTCTGATAGTCTTGTCAAAAATTTAGAATTTATACCTGCTTCAAAAGGGACCGATTTTAGCAAATTTGGTACAGGGTTGTTACAAGCTACACAATTGTGTAGTTTGCTACACAATTGGACTATCGATTACACAGGTGCACCCCAATGAGCAATTTCATCTGTCTGCTACACTTTTTAATAAACTGCACAGAAATGCTACACAATGGATAAATCACCTATTCCGTAACTCAAAATTCTTGAAACGGTAGTGAATTTAGCCACTTCCAAAGATGTCGCAATAAGCGTTGAGTGTCAGAGTCAAGATGGTTCTGTTTTTCGTTGGAATCTTTGGATCAGATCTGCTCATGCAAAGTGACAAAAGTTGTTGCAAGCGTCCAAAACTATTACTTTAACTTCAAAGTACAAATTCGGAGCCTTAAGCCAGAGTCTCATGCCAGCGTTTTTCGACGTCCGATGTCCGAAAAACCTTTTATTTGGACATAATCGTATAAAAAGATGTCAGATAGAAGGTTTTTCGGACATCGGACTTCGGAAAACGGATGCATGAGAGCATGAGACTCCGGTTCTATTCTCCGGTTGACATGTCGCGAGTGTCTGCTGTCATGGCTGTCAGATGCCTATTCGATTGTCAAATTGACAGTGCACAATTGTTTGAATTGCTACACAATTTCACTGTGAAAATCTACACATTCAAAAATTGGTCTGTAACACCCCACTGAACAAAATAAGATTACAGTAATAATGAGGTAACATTACACTGCAAACTTGTAAGGTTATATTGAAGTTTACTGTAATGTTGACGCAGTATTGCGGCAAGTACTGAAACAACCTTAGGGTAATATTACAAATGCAAGGTTTATGAATGATAACCTTTCAGCAATATTACTGGAATATTAGATCAAAACTTCAGCAAACTTACGAGTGTAAGGTTACAAATTCAAATATACCTTAGGGTTACTTGCAATTTATTAGTAAGTTTACTGCAATATTGCATTTTTATTACAAATATATTGGGTTCGCCACTTTACTGCAATAAAAAAGTAATGTTGCTACTGCATAAACTCTAACAGCTTGTTCTAAAAACAAGCTGTTAAAATTTGTGCCTGAAACCCATAATCATAATATATTAGGTAGATATTTTATTATGAATAAAAGTACAAGTTTTTGGAAAACAAAATAAAAAGGTTGGTAGGTATATTATGTATATCTATATAATACTCACAATAAAAAAATATACTTAGGTGAAAAACAAAACGTAAAAAGTAATATCTCAAAGCAAAATAAATAAAAATTCTAAACAGAAAAAAAAAGCGAAATTTTAGATTGGTTGACACACAGGACGAAATAGGTATTGGCTGATACCACAGAGGCTACTTATATTGTCACCTGGAACAAAAACAAAATCAGGGAGTAGTTCTGTATTTTTATTATAATAATTATTCCCCGTCGTAGCCACTTTCTTTCTGGACATTACCTACCAAACGGTTCACGATATTTTTGATCCTAACTAAAATATTATCGTAAAATCATAATAAGTAATATAATAATAATACGAGATTTGTAGGTATGAAAAAAAGAGGTTACGGTTTACAAAAAAAGGGGCCCCATTCCGCAGTATTTTTGTAAAAAGTATTTATTGACTATGCAAACCTTACTCACCTTATTTGAATCCTCATCCATTGTAATCGCTGTATATTTATTTCATTTCCACAGGTTCTAAAATAAAAACTGAATAATAAAAATAACCAAAAAGCAAAGCACTACCTGAACCGATCCAATACATAATCCCAACACAAACACCAACAATTTAGCCGAGATTCGCTTTATCACAGACACAACATTCAACAAGCAGACACAGCACTCAACTCAAACGACAAACAGCGACTTGATGGCGTCGATTTGCTTTCGGTTTAGTTCGTATCCCCGATGTCGTTCCGATCGTTATTAATGGCGGCAAAGCGTTCGATTTTCCAATATATTATTTCTGCTATATTGCAGCAAGTTTACATTCAATATTAAATTATAACATTGCAAAATAATATCAACACAACTTTAAGGCATCTTTGCGATGTCACCTTACCTACAAGTTATATTTCCAATTTTGCAGCAATTTTACATTTGGTAGTTATTATAACATTGCAAAAATTATACCAGTTCAATTTAAATGCATATTTACAATGTTAATTTGCGTACAAGTTATAATTTCTAATATGCGTTAAAATTTCAAGGATATTCCATTTTGTAATTTATTAACGTAATGTTGTGTCAAAAATAATTCAATATTACATTGTAATGTTGCGAAACTAAGATCAGAGAATATCAGAGTAATATTGCATTAGGCTTTCGTAACATTGCATGTTCAGTGGGACCCCTGAATTGGTATAGTTGTTTTGCTTGGTAACGGAATAACTCTTTTCAAAAATTCAAACATTTTGGCCCCCGTTTATATAAAGCCAAAGCAAAAACTTTATCCTGAAGGGTCCACGATGGCCTTTTAACTTTAATATTTGAAAATGAACTTTTAAAAAATGCATCCACTGCTGGATCTAACTTATCTTCCAAATCTTTAAATAAATAGTTCCTTTTTAGAATATTCATAATATAAGCAGTTTTTAACTTATTTTTTGAGTCTATGTTTAATTTACATATGGTATTTTTTTGGGTTTTATTAAAACAATAAAGAGAAAGATTTTTTGCTCTTGTTTCCCCTAAACTTGCTAAAATATTTCTTGTTCCTTTTGATTTACAACGGGTACCATTATTTTTTAATTTTGACGGTTGGCCAGGAGATGCAAAGTGAACTTCTTCAAAAGAAGGTATCTCAGTGGTATGATACTTTATTGTGGATGAGTATGGAGGACGAAATTGGATATTGCTCATTATGTTTATTTTAGAAACAGCAGTCGATTCATTTTCATGAAGAGAAATTCTTGGTCTTTAAGAAGCTGATGGAAAACAACTTTTTTCAGTATTTTCACCAGTTTCTGAAAGATTTTCTTTTCTCAGATTATTTAGGTTCAGTGCCTAAACCTAATGTAGGTAATGCAAATTTCAATAGACGTTTTTTAAATGTATCGGAAAATTGATTGTCGTCAAAATGGTCTTCACATAAAAATAAAACTTTTTCGGTAAATTCTATATTTAAAATTTTGAACCATTTACGTCGTGGTTCTAAATCTTTGGAAGTAAACTTAAAAAAATGATTTATTCTTATAAGTACTGTCAGTTACTGGACAGTAGTATTTGCTAACACAATTAGAAACAATGCACCCATTTTTTTAAATTTTTGTTGAACCCCAGCATAAGTTTAGGTTATAAATATCACATAAATATCACATATTAATGGAACAGTTGCTAATAAATAATTACCTGCATTAACCTACCATACCTATATATATATACTATTTACATTTTTACATAATACCTACAATCCTCCACTTAGCTCTACGCAGGCTTCAATTTTCTGAAATATCCTTCTCTCAAACTCATTTTGAAAAAAGTTAAATCTTGAAGTCAATCTGTTAGTAGCTACTTGTGTACCCTCTCTAAAATCTAAAAATGAAAAAAAGAAAATACTCTTAAGTCAATCCACTTTAATTTAATCTAAGGCATACCTTTAATTTGAACTAGGTACTGTACGATGTAACTATTAAGTGTACCTATTCAACTCCTCTCTTAGTTTATTCTGATGGCCGGACTAGAAACAGAAAAGAAAAAATATTTAGTAGGTGTACACCTACTACTTTTTTCAATAGGGAAGATTATTTTTAGGTAATATAGGCTTACGCTTGCTTCTTTATGGTCTGAATTCAAACATTTAACAAAAGTACAGACTGAAACTATAATAAGTACCTACCTACCCTTAGATTTAAAAAATACTTGGAACCCATTCATCTTATTGATTCATGATTACTTTATAAATTGAAATGAAAACCTATACCTAATCACTACTAGACTCAAGTAATAATAATAAAAGCTTACAAAAGGAAAAGTAGGTACCTACCTAGGTATAATAGGTATCTTTTTAATTTTATGTCATACCAGTACATTATTGTCTTTTTATACCTTAGATACCATCTTCATAATTCATCACTTTATGCCCGTGCGGGCATAATGTACCATTCTTAACATCAGGGTTGACAATTACGCCGCAAATGACGTCGTTTGCGTATACGCAAAGTTGCATCGATTTCAAATAAAGTCCCCCTGGTATGACATAAAAGTTTGTATGCACCACGGGTACTAATAGATATATACCCTCGGTCGACTTACTAACCCTCGGGCCAGAGGCCCTCGGCTTTGTAAGGCTGTCGCCCTCAGGGCATAATCATCTACTTAGTACCCTTGATACATAAATAACTATTTCAGCTTACCTTTTCTGCCAATTTTCAATTTAAATTATAAATTCGGAATTCAAAAGGTGATGATTGATGCTGATGATGACACAAAACATATGGTCGCGGCCATTGTAATTTATCATTTTAGTTCTGCCGATTCTGGCCCCATGCGCGAATTATCTTGCGCAAAAGCTCAAACTGTGTGCCAATTAGCATCCATGATTCGGACACTCTCCTTTATGTATTATATTTCTCTATGGTCCTGACCAAGGAAGTAGTAATGGAGAAGATTTCCATTCAAATTCTCCCTGGAAAATATTTTAATTTCCATTTTCTTTAATCAGAGAATGAGTCCCTTTTTTGATTACAGCAATTGGCAAATTGAAATTTTATCATGTATTTTTCATTTTCTTTTTTTTAATTTCTAGAGCCACTACAAATGAGCACATTGGTAAGCGTGGCCGGTGCTCTATTAGTCGGTATCCTCGTGTTGGTTTGCGCCTGCATCTACGCAATCAGAGCCGAAAAATGTTGCTTTTCAAGTAAGTGATGGTATTTATAAGTCTCTCAATTGCTACAAAAACTTTAACAAACAAAAATTTGTTTTTTGGGACGTAGTAGTTGAAGATTTAATGCAATTTATATTAAGAGGAACGTCAGATAAGAGCCAGCGCGCCATCTTTTGGGCTTTATGACATACATTAAATATTTTTTAATCACAGGTGTTCAAATTCTCTGTAAGTGATTGACTTATTTACAAGTAGATGGCGACATCTTCAATATCAATTCGTTTACACAGTAATTCACAGTGGACTAAATAATTTTATTCAGATACAAATGAAATAATAGCATTTCACATTTTTAGCTAGGTAAAACAGTTTTTACTAGCGTTTAAAAGAAGTGACTACCCTTCCCGAACTCAGCGACATCTTTTAGAGAAGCGCTGATCACACTTTTGGTTTGAGTCTTTGCTGAAAATGACAGCAATCACCTCGTTGTTTGGCAGATTTTGATTAATTTTGTGATACAAACATTATAATTTTCGAAAATTCTGTTCTATTCATTTTTTCCAGCATTTTACTACGAAATTTTGGTAATTTATTGTTGGTGTGCTACTCTATCTGTTTATCCCTTTTTCATTTAAATCCTTGACCAAAATTTGCATATTGTTGTCAACATAATTGGTAATAATTTTACTATTTAGAATGCGTATTTTGCAACCAAAAATGCTTCGAACGATACTCCAATCTATTATTGTTATGAACATAACTTCATTTCACTGAGAAGTGGTCTAAATTTGGAATTGAACAGAAATTTGTGAAGGTCTGTAAATGACATTTTATTTAAACGCCCCTCCTAACAACTCAAAAACATTTAAAGAACAAACAAATGGATGCATTCTATAGTAGCCAGAACAGAAAGTTTGAGCAATACTTGGCTTTCGTAGAGCCGTTTGAAGTAAGAAAATGAAGGATCGTTTTTAATATTTCCAACGCGAAGAGAAAAGTTAATAACGCGCCTTATCGTAACCATTAATATTTGCGCCCTTTTTTTTTGTGTGGGACAAAATAGACACATAGAAGACGTTTGCGAAAGATATTTGTGGATGACGAAAAGGTGCCAGGTCGACGTCGTCATGAAGAAAACTGCTCCATAAAGTAGAGATAATCTATTCGGATACTGGTTTTATGGATGTTCAAAAAAAAAATCCACTCCAGGAATTATGTCCGTGATGATTTTCAGAATTATTCAAGTGATGTTGCTTATTCTGAATTTAGAGCAATCTTATCATCATATAAATGCATTTTACAGCTAGCGGCAACTTGATGGTAAAGTCTCAGAGTACCGAGCATAAATTACTTTTTCATTAAATTATAAATAATTGTTTTACATCAAACTGTAGGTAAATGCATTATTCGCCGAGTAGCGCAATTTTGTAAGGCGCTTTTGTTGCGTAATCAACACGGGTTCAGTGTAATTCAGTTTATCTAACGGTTTGCCTCGGGCGCCACCCTCAGGATTAAAGTGGTTGAGGGCCCACGTGCACCAGGTAGCTTGTTACAGTGGAGAAACGGTAATCCAGGGGTCACAGACGCTCGCTCTGAAAACTTTCTGAAAATCTTGGTTTGGGGAAAAGAAATAGATAATAGTCAATAAATTTAAATAAATATAACCCTCTATATTGCCGAAAAATATTTACAGGAAAAACCCTTAATTAACCCTGGAACGGGGATGCGTGAGAGAGAGATGATTAAATGGGTGGAAAATTATGTGCGTGCGGTAAAAGCGTGACCATGCGGGCAGTGAAAAGCGTGTCCGGAAAATGTTAACGGCAGCGATAACGGAACGGTCAGCCTTCCGATAGCTCTAAGAGTTCCGGTAACGTTAACGCTAACGGCAAGTGTTAAATAGCAATAAAGCGGTAAAACAAACTCCGGTGACCCCAGCAAATGTACGGACACCACCTGCAACTACATAAGCGTCAGTTCTTGCATCATATATTTAACGGATTAGAGATACCATATAAGCTTCGGAGAAAAATACCTGTCCTAGGTTCCAGGCGAAAATTTCTCATACAGAACTACCCGTCCAGGGTACCGGGCGAAGTTCTGAGAGCAATAGAGACTTACCCCTATTGCAGGAAAAGATTTGCCCGTCCAAGGTACCGGGCGAAAATCTTTTAGTGAAGCTTATATAATTGATTTTTACCTTCTGGTTTAATTCGCGGCCCTACAAGAACTGACCCCTATTATTGTGGTTACGGCGGTTTGACTTACCTCGGACGGTTCAGGTGGTGATGGTGGATGTTGCTAACACTGCTGTAAAGTCAACTAGTGTTTCGGAGACCGGTGGAAGACTGTCCTTTAGCAGCAAATTCAGCCTAATTTATAGCCAAAAATATGGGTCAGGGATGCGGCGGAGTAAACGGAAATATGCAAATTAGCTGATACCGACCGAAATTCCTGCCGGGATCTGTAGATTCCAGCCGAGGTCATGCGAAATCATGATAATGTATTTAATATTTACGAATCATATAAAGAGAATTTTAATTAATACCGCCGTGAATTTATAAAATTAAGTCACTCGGACCGGGTGATGTTCTGGAGAAGGTGCTTCCACTGCTTCCTTCTGACGACAGCTACAGTCCCTAGACAATACTCCGACCTTGCCGCATCGCGAGCAGAACATGCGCGGCCATTCATTGCAGTTGTCACGACGGTGTCCTGGGAGCCCACACCTCCAGCACAGATCCCGATGAACCGGTAAGAAGGCGGTGCTGGGTTTAGACCCAGAGCAGGTGCGCGTGGAGCATGTAGGTTCCGTGCGGGTCTGTTCGGATTTCGAAACTCGGGTAGGTTCAGAGCGGGTGGTGTCTGCGGATGTCGAAGCTTGAGTAGGTTCCGCGGGAGTGTGGTCGGAGCAGCTGGGTTCAGAGCCGGTGGCTGCAGACGTTGCAGCTCGAGTAGGTTTAGCGGAAGTGTGCTCGGAGCAGCTGGGTTCAGAGTGGGGGTGCTCGGAGCCGGTAAGTGCAGAGCGGGTGCCGGTATCGGGTTGCACCTTCGACTCTGGATTGCTTTCGCTAGAGGGCAGCGGCTGGTCGATTTCCACAACCTCGAAATCTTTCAGTGCATCCTCTAGTTCCTCCTCCACGGCATAGAGTTCCAGTGTGGGGCTTTTCGATAGCCTAGATCCGCTTGCCATAGTGAAGCACAAGTCTATAAAAAGAATTGAAAGCTGTTACTAGGAAAAGAAAGCGACACAGGCAAGAGAAATAATTGATCGAGTCAGGAGCAACACAAAATCTATTATCCCAAATCCTAACATAACCCAAATAAATCACAATTCTAGATATCACAGCTTAATAAAAAAAAAACAAAACCACCCGACTTAAACTTTGCCCGGTATCGGTGATGAGCCGGTATGTGCGCCGGGCGGAACTTGGCCAAGGCCTGACAAAGGGCTTTCGGCAGGGTCTGCCCTTTGTATTTGAGGAGCGCCGCATCGACGGGTATAACGGTAAGTGGTGCGGGGTCGGCGGGAACACGATAAGGGGCAGGCGTGTTTCTCGGCCCAGTCTGGGTCAAGAGCTCTTCCAGGGACCTAAATAGGTCCTGAATTGTGCCCTCGGATTCAGCTTCCGTTAGCCCAGGAAAATCAGCCGTGGCGGCAACGGTGTCTAAGGCAGTGTCAGGCAGAGTACGCGGGAAATTGAGTGGTGGGAAAATAGCTCGGGTCGGGGGGCGTAAAAAAATACTGTGTGGAGGTGTCCATGTCAGTGGGTGGTAGAGAGCAAGGGAAATTGGATGGTGAAGAAATAGCTCGGGCCGAGGAACGTGGGAAAACAGGGCGTGGTAGTGGAGCGACAAAAAGATGCTCGGGCATGGCTGTGGTGTTTGACGGGGAAGAGTCGTCCAAAAGAGGGGTAGGAGGCCCTTTCAGGGTAGGCATGTCTTTACTGGTTATGGTCGCCGTCTTCCTGGAAATCCCTATTTTGGCCGGCCGGGTCGGCCGTGGAATGGTCATTTCGGAGACCGTATCCGCGGGAGGAATCCTCGTTGGCCTCCAAAATTGGTGGTGGTATAATCGAACCGCCTGTTCTATTTGTGCCATTCGAGGGGTTTGTCTGGATCGAGTCGAGGCTGCCGTTGCCCCAACCCTTATCAGGTCCGACGGAGGTTTAGTGCCCTGGGGCGGTGCTTCAGATTGCGAACTTTTCGGCATGCTGAAAGAAAATGACAAATGGTTAACCCCCGCGCGGGACCGGTTTCAGATCTTTGACATGGATATGCCGGAGTATTTTACCGGAAGAACTCTCTAAATCGTACACTACCGGGGACACGACTTTAGTCACGTTATAGGGACCAGAATATTTGGGCGCTAATCTAGACAAAGAATCCTTTAATCGCGGAGGATAACGGGTTTTCGCGTCTGAAACTTTATCACCGACGTGGCATCTCCATTCCCGGCGACGCAAAGTATAATAGCGACTCTGAGTAGTAAATGCGCGACTCAGGTTAAGGCGAACTAACTCATAGACTTCTTTGAGTTTCTGGAGCCTATCGGAATAATCAAGCAGTTCGTCGGGGTCCGGCTCATTAGCAACTGCGTCAGTCGGGTGGGATGGAACATATCCATATAAGGGCTTCGGCGGATCCAATTCCCGTCCAAAATTCAGGAATGCGGGCGAGAATCCGGTTGAATCGTGTCGGGAACTGTTAATAGCAAAGATCAAATCTGGCAGATGCACATCCCACTTCCTATGATCGGACTCACAGAATTGTGCAACCATGGTTTTTATGGTTTTGTTGGCGCGCTCTACTGGATTGGCCTGTGGCGTATAAGGTGGTGTTAACCTATGACTTATACCCATATCTTTCAACAGTTCTCTGAAAGTCTGTCCGGTAAATTGAGCCCCATTATCGGAAATTACGGTCTGTGGGCACCCAAACTTGGTTACTATATCTTCGTAGAACGCGATGCTTACCGCTTTTGCAGTAGCTGTTCGAATAGCCCGGCATTGTGTCCATTTCGTAAATCGATCCTGGAAAACAACGATGTAGCAATTTCCTTTAGAAGAACGCGGCAACGGACCAACTAAGTCGGTACTGACGGTCTCCCAGGGTTTATTGTTCCTAGAAGGTTGCATCTTGCCGGGTGTGATTTGTTGTGAGGTCTTAAAACGCTGACACGATGAGCAGTTTCGGACATAACGAGCGATATCCCTAAACATTCCAGGCCAATAGTATCTTCTTGCTACGCGAGCGGTAGTCTTCGCAATCCCCAAGTGACCGGCGGTTGGAACATCGTGATTTTCTTTCAGAACAGCTTCCCGGGCGGACTCTGGTACACATAATTTCCAAGGATCGGTCATAACATCCTCCGTAAGATCGGACATATCCCAGAAGTGTCGGTGTAACCGGCCCTCCTTAACACAGAAGTCTGGAAAAGACGTAGGGTTGCTTTCAACTGCATTTTTCTTGGATTTATACCAAGAACACGGAGTGAAACCTTCCAGGGAAACGATAGGGGTTGGGTTCAACTGTTCAGCCTCGGTGTCAACGGGATCTCTGGATAAAGCATCCGCTACCCGGTTCAAAATCCCTTTTCGGTATTTGATTTCAAAATCAAATTGCTGAAGGTACATGCTCCATCTGGCCAACCTACCAGCTGGACTTTTGATAGAGTGAAGCCATCGAAGAGACTGGTGGTCGGTCACCACGGTAAAATGGTAGCCCTCCAAATAGGGTCTCATTTTTTCAATGCCCCAAACAATAGCAAGACACTCTTTCTCCGTCACGGAAAACTTTTTTTCATTGCCATTGATAGTCCTGCTGGCGTAGGCAATTACATGATCCCCGTCTGCTCCGTGTTGAATCAGCGCCGCGCCGAGCCCATTATCAGACGCATCTGTCTGTAATACAAACGGTCTCTGGGGGGCTTTATTTGAAATTGATGCAACTTTGCGTACAGGCAAATATGCCGCAAATGACGTAAGTTGCGATAAAAAAAATGCATGTCAAATAAGCCGTGCACTAATTTTCAATCACGAATGACGTCATTTGCGTGTACGCAAAGTTGCATTAATTTCAAATAAAGCCCCCCTGGTAAGATCTGGACATGCCAGAACTGGGGCTTCGGTCAAGCAAGTTTTCAACTGATCAAAGGCGGTTTGTTGAATTTCGGTCCAGACCCATTTCACTCCCTTTTTCAGCAGCCGGTTGAGTGGAGCTGCGACATTCGAGAAGTTTTGAACGAAACGGCGATACCAGGAAGCAACGCCCAAAAATCGCCTCAAGCCTCGCAAACTCGTCGGTGGCGGAAGCAGTTGAATAGCGGCAACTTTCTCAGGGTCGGTCCTAATTCCATCAGAAGTGACTAGATGTCCCAAATACCGTAAAGATTTCCGCCCAAACTGGCATTTTTCTGGATTTAGCTTAAGGTTGGCATTCTGGAGTCGGTTGCATACTTCCTTCAAGTTATCGAGATGTTCGGTAAAGGTTTCCCCTAGGACGATAATATCGTCGAGATAGGCAAAGCCATAAGGGTCAAGTTCGGGTCCAATTATACGGTCCATTAGTCTTTGGAAGGTGGCCGGCGCGGAATGGAGTCCAAACGGCATAACTCGGAACTGAAATAAGCCTAAGCCAGGCACTGTAAAGGCGATTATCGGTTTACTGTGATCGGTCAGCGGAATTTGCCAGTAACCCTGTTTGAGATCGATACTGGAAATGTAACGTGCCCGACGGAGTTTATCCAAAATGGCATTGATGTAGGGCAAGGGGTATGCATCCTTTTTGGAAATGGTATTGATTTTCTGAAAGTCAATACAAAACCGGTACTTGCCGTCCTTTTTCCGGACAATAACCACTGGTGAACTCCACGGACTGGACGAAGGCTCGATTATTCCCTCTGCTAGCATTTTTTCTACCTCATTGGTAATTATTTCCTGCATCTTAGGGTTTTGCGGACGGTATCTCTGTTTGATTGGTTCCGGTTTGAGTAGTTGAATTGAGTGTTGAATTAACGGTGTAGTCCCCTGGATTTCCTCAAACTTTGGTAGCTCCTGATCCAAAAATTCTTTCAGGCGGCTCGCCTCACTCTTTGTCAGCTCTACATTTGACGTTGGCTCAATCTGACCAATTGGGTTGCATAAATTTGAAGCGTCCAGTGTTTTGTTGTTTAAATAAACTCGATTG
The DNA here is from genome assembly GCA_917834065.1 of Ceutorhynchus assimilis. NCBI lineage: Eukaryota > Metazoa > Arthropoda > Insecta > Coleoptera > Curculionidae > Ceutorhynchus > Ceutorhynchus assimilis. Next base: position 7,655,295 of record OU892288.1, read on the forward strand.
GAGCGGAGGTCCAATTGGAACGAGTGCCGGCCTAGAATGTCCATGCCCAGCACAACTTCAGACGTAAGGTGCGGAAAGTAACTTATGTTTTCGATCAGCGTAATATTTCCCAAGTGTAACGGAATTCGGTAAGCCTTCGTTATATCTATTACGCCACCGTTCGCCACCTTTGCACTTCGGACGGGTGGGGTCACTTCCGGGGCTTGTTTTTGTCGACAGATATCGGCGGCGAGATCTCCAATATAAGAGTTAGCAGCTCCGCTGTCTACAAGAGCCGATAATGGCGTATCATAGAGGTATATCAGGATGTGAGGACGGCAGTCAGATATGGTATGAGTCCGAGAAGCATTCGAGGTTTGTTCACTACGGTGCTGGTCCGACCTCGGAGCAGAACAGCGCCGGATTAGTTTTCCAAACGAGGGCAACAATCTCGGGTCATAACGCCTTGTTTTCCGCACTTCGAACAGAATAATTTGGCTCTACCTCAGCATTCCGTACGGAAATGTCCCGGTTCCCCACATCTCCAACAAATACTGGCATTAGGGCCGCTATTTTCATTGTTTGGGTTTCTCTGTCGGTAATTTCCTGGTTGTGGACGTCGGCCATATCTTGAGTCTTGCTTCTCGTGTCCGGTTTTTAGGCGAATTATCGGTAGAGGAGATATCATGGGATGTTGGATACGGACTCCATGATGAAGAAGGGGTTGTTTTTAACTCGGACAGCAGAAGCTCAATTTCTCTGATAATCCGTGAAAGTGAAACTACGTCGGTAATATCTGTTTTCCGGACATGTTGTCGATATTCAGGTAACAAATTGCGGTACAACCATTGAAGCTCTTGATCCGGGGTTATGTTTCCATGCCTCCTGATGAGGGTTTGCAAGTCTGTAATATATCGGTGGGTTGGCTCGTTCGGCTGTTGGAGTCTGCGGCTAATTTCGATCTCCAGGTCGGCGGCATAGTTGATCGGGAAATAAAAGCTGCCAAAATCCTGCAGAAATTCGTCCCAGGTTTTCCAGTGAGCTCGGTTGTTTCGGTACCATAAAGAAGCGTCGTCCTGTAAAAGCTCAGGAATATGCGGCAATAAACGGTCTATTAGTATCCCCTGGGAGGCACAAATTTCCTGTAGCCTCTCTATGAATGTTACGGGGTCGGTTCGTCCATTAAAATGTATATTCCATTTGTATACTTTCAGTGCCATTCCTGGAGAACCGTATGCGACTGGAGAGGGCAGCGGTTGGTGAATGTTTATGCTTGGTATCGGTTGGTTGAGCATCGGAGTTGTACCGAATACCACAGTACTGTTCGGAGTCAGGGCAGCCGTACTACTTGCAGGCGTCGTATACGTGCCGGAACCGGTCGGAAAGTTAAATCCTGCCATGGTGGTTGATGCTGGTGAGGCTTTTCCCTGTCGATAGAAGGTAACCAGTCGCCTTTTTAATATGTCAACGGTACCTGTAGTGTCCAGTCCAAACTTTTGTAATTCAAGAATCAGTTCGTCTTTCTTCAATAGATACACCCAACTCACACGGCGGTCGTTGGGGTCGTACCAAACGGGGTATGTGGTTATTGGTACGTTGGCTCAATCCGACCAATGGGGCTGCATAAATTTGAAGCATCTAGTGTTTTGTTGTTCAAATAGACTCGATTGGAGCGGAGGTCTAATTGGAACGAGTACCGGCCTAGAATATCCATGCCCAGCACAACTTCAGACGTAAGGTGCGGAAAGTAACTTATGTTTTCGATCAGCGTAATATTTCCCAAGTGTAACGGAATTCGGTAAGCCTTCGTTATATCTATTACGCCACCGTTCGCCACCTTTGCACTTCGGACGGGTGGGGTCACTTCCGGGGCTTGTTTTTGTCGACAGATATCGGCGGCGAGATCTCCAATATAAGAGTTAGCAGCTCCGCTGTCTACAAGAGCCGATAATGGCGTATCATAGAGGTATATCAGGATGTGAGGACGGCAGTCAGATATGGTATGAGTCCGAGAAGCATTCGAGGTTTGTTCACTACGGTGCTGGTCCGACCTCGGAGCAGAACAGCGCCGGATTAGTTTTCCAAACGAGGGCAACAATCTCGGGTCATAACGCCTTGTTTTCCGCACTTCGAACAGAATAATTTGGCTCTACCTCAGCATTCCGTACGGAAATGTCCCGGTTCCCCACATCTCCAACAAATACTGGCATTAGGGCCGCTATTTTCATTGTTTGGCTTTCTCTGTCGGTAATTTCCTGGTTGTGGACGTCGGCCATATCTTGAGTCTTGCTTCTCGTGTCCGGTTTTTAGGCGAATTATCGGTAGAGGAGATATCATGGGATGTTGGATACGGACTCCTTGATGAAGAAGGGGTTGTTTTTAACTCGGACAGCAGAAGCTCAATTTCTCTGATAATCCGTGAAAGTGAAACTACGTCGGTAATATCTGTTTTCCGGACATGTTGTCGATATTCAGGTAACAAATTGCGGTACAACCATTGAAGCTCTTGATCTGGGGTTATGTTTCCATGCCTCCTGATGAGGGTTTGCAAGTCTGTAATATATCGGTGGGTTGGCTCGTTCGGCTGTTGGAGTCTGCGGCTAATTTCGATCTCCAGGTCGGCGGCATAGTTGATCGGGAAATAGAAGCTGCGAAAATCCTGCAGGAATTCGTCCCAGGTTTTCCAGTGAGCACAGTTATTGCGGTACCATAGAGAAGCGTCATCCTGTAAAAGCTCAGGAATATGCGGCAATAAACGGTCTATTAGTATCCCCTGGGAGGCACAAATTTCCTGTAGCCTCTCTATGAATGTTACGGGGTCGGTTCGTCCATTAAAATGTATATTCCATTTGTATACTTTCAGTGCCATTCCTGGAGAACCGTATGCGACTGGAGAGGGCAGCGGTTGGTGAATGTTTATGCTTGGTATCGGTTGGTTGAGCATCGGAGTTGTACCGAATACCACAGTACTGTTCGGAGTCAGGGCAGCCGTACTACTTGCAGGCGTCGTATACGTGCCGGAACCGGTCGGAAAGTTAAATCCTGCCATGGTGGTTGATGCTGGTGAGGCTTTTCCCTGTCGAGAGAAGGTAACCAGTCGCCTTTTTAATATGTCAACGGTACCTGTAGTGTCCAGTCCAAACTTTTGTAATTCAAGAATCAGTTCGTCTTTCTTCAATAGATACACCCAACTCACACGGCCGTCGTTGGGGTCGTACCAAACGGGGTATGTGGTTATTGGTACATTCCCGGTGAACTGGTTGTAACTACGGTGGATGCACTGGTATTCGGTGTGCTGGTAACCGGTGGATTTCCATTGTTGCCGGTGCCTTCTGGCATGGTATGGTGAGTGGTTCTAGTACGGTTGAACTTCTCCGGCAAGCGAAAGTATTTGACGTCCCTGCTCGGGCGCCAATTTTGTAAGGCGCTTTTGTTGCGTAATCAACACGGGTTCAGTGTAATTCAGTTTATCTGACGGTTTGCCTCGGGCGCCACCCTCAGGATTAAAGTGGTTGAGGGCCCACGTGCACCAGGTAGCTTGTTACAGTGGAGAAACGGTAATCCAGGGGTCACAGACGCTCGCTCTGAAAACTTTCTGAAAATCTTGGTTTGGGGAAAAGAAATAGACAATAGTCGATAAATTTAAATAAATATAACCCTCTATATTGCCGGAAAATATTTACAGGAAAAAACCTTAACTAACCCTGGAAAGAATGAACGGGGATGCGTGATAGAGAGATGATTAAATGGGTGGAAAATTATGTGCGTGCGGTAAAAGCGTGACCATGCGGGCAGTGAAAAGCGTGTCCGGAAAATGTTAACGGCAGCGATAACGGAACGGTCAGCCTTCCGATAGCTCTAAGAGTTCCGGTAACGTTAACGCTAACGGCAAGTGTTAAATAGCAATAAAGCGGTAAAACAAACTCCGGTGACCCAAGCAAATGTACGGACACCACCTGCAACTACATAAGCGTCAGTTCTTGATTCATATATTTAACGGATTAGAGATACCATATAAGCTTCGGAGAAAAATACCTGTCCTAGGTTCCAGGCGAAAATTTCTCATACAGAACTACCCGTCCAGGGTACCGGGCGAAGTTCTGAGAGCAATAGAGACTTACCCCTATTGCAGGAAAAGATTTGCCCGTCCAAGGTACCGGGCGAAAATCTTCTAGTGAAGCTTATATAATTGATTTTTACCTTCTGGTTTAATTCGCGGCCCTACAAGAACTGACCCCTATTATTGTGGTTACGGCGGTTTGACTTACCTCGGACGGTTCAGGTGGTGATGGTGGATGTTGCTAACACTGCTGTAAAGTCAACTAGTGTTTCGGATACCGGTGGAAGACTGTCCTTTAGCAGCAAATTCTGCCCAATTTATAGCCAAAAATATGGGTCAGGGACGCGGCGGAGTAAACGGAAATATGCAAATTAGCTTATACCGACCGAAATTCCTGCCGGGATCTGTAGATTCCAGCCGAGGTCATGCGAAATCATGATAATATATTTAATATTTACGAATCATATAAAGAGAATTTTAATTAATACCGCCGTGAATTTATAAAATTAAGTCACGCAATTAATAATTTAATTAAGTCGAAGCGGGAGGCGTAGTTATTTAATGAAAAATACTGAAATTTTGTTACACAAACTTATTCAGCTATTGCAAGTATTTATACTTGATAGAAATCTATTACAAATTAAAAAAAAATTGGGAAAATTTTTTAGTAGGTAGCTTGTTTGTCTCGAAAAAATTTTACCCATTAACCCTCGGGCAGGCGCGCTATCGGCCTTTTATACCGCCTTTTTACTTATTTAAAGATTCCGCAAATATTGTGGATTTTATCATATTGTCCGTCTAGCTATATGCTTTTCAGATATTATTGGCGTAGCATCATTCTTGGAAATTTGACAGGTTGACCCTCGTATAATAATGACATTTGATGTCAAAATATATTTTTGTCATACGCTCCCAAAAACAGCTATTTGACGGACTCATTCAAGTCCGTAAAATGCTTCTTTTTGGGATTTTTTTTTTCTTCCTGGATGCACCTTTATGATTTCAAAAACTAAGGAAATTTTGCAAATTTTAGCATTCTGAAGAATTCTAAAAAGCGTATGACAAAAAATAGTGTTTGTCACACGTACCTAACGAAGTTTTTCAGGACTTATGTGCTATTCCGGACTCGGCTAACTCCTCGTCCGGAAACAGCAATGATTCGTCCTGAAAAACTTCATTTTAGGTACTAGTGACAAAAATAACTATTTTAAATTTCAGGGTTATGAAACAGAAAGCCGAGTTGCCAGAATGTGTAAAATATCTTGGTAGGTTCAATTCCAAAATATTATTCCAAATTGATCTAAAAAAAAATTGGGTACGTAGTGAGATAATTTAATTTATTTGAAATAAAATAAATCGAACGTAACAGTCATCTTAACAGCATAAATATGTTTTCGCAGTAACCTTTTTTTTTGGGTTTGGTCGAGTTTGGTCCAACAAAGATATTGGTTGCTGTTTGTAAGAAATGGCTTTACATCTACATTTAAACTATACCTACCCCAAATATATCTGTAGTTGGACTTTAGTTATTATTCCCTGAAGAACCTCTGGTTTGTTTTTATTGAAATAGCCATTACATTTTATTATTTTCTCTTGTAAAATTATTTTGGGCATCTTAAATATGGAATAAATTTGACAATGCCGAATTTTAAAAAATTTCATTAGATTTTGCAGGTACGCAAAATAGTTAGGTACCATTTATAATATAGAACTATTGAAAAATGCATTGAAAATGTGCCAAATTTGATTGGCCAGATAGGCCAGAGAATTTTAATACCGCGACACTTACGAAATTATGTAAAACACACTTAAAACTGTCTGGAATTTGACATATACTGTCATCATTATACGAGGCCAACCTGCCAAATTTCCAAGGCTAATGCTACGCCAATAATATGTGAAAAGCAAATATGTTCAAATGACTATATTAGTAAACCTACTACGCACAATTTACGACCTTAGAGCGCTTGTTCAGATGTCAGTGAGTTCTTGAACTTGCAGGTGTTGAGTTTTCGGCATTCCGTGCCGTCAGCGCGCCTGGTCATGTTATTAAATTTACAAGGGGACTAGTACAAATATTATTAATATCGTTTTTGATGAAATTTTGATGTTTTGAATTATTTCGTATGTTTTTCTGCTGGCGTGCCGCAGCGCGCTTACTAATGTGATTTTCAAATGCGCGCCTGCCCGAGTGTTAATCTATCATGTGAAATCTGCGGCAGCAGTTTTTCGGTACATAGCGGAAGATTCATTTCCATTTAACTTGCCTAAGGGTTAATTTAATAGACGAACAAATTGGGCTCAATTTTATCTCTATGAAATTTAATTAGTCTAAATAAATTATTTCGAAATTCGCATATGAATCTATGTATATCTATAATCAATAAACAATATTTATTCTGTAACAGAATAAACAAAACGATAATTATTGTCTTGCCAGCTAAAATTGAATTTATTGCCAGTTAATAATACAAATTGAATAATCATTCTTTTCCACAGGTTCGAATGAAAAAATTCGGCAATTGCTTTATGGATCCAATAAAGATGTTTTAATTAGCTTTGAGATTATCTTCACAATCCCACATTAGCAATGCAAAAATGCTTCTAAAATATATGCCTAACAAGCTCTATAAAAGGTTTATCAGCCTATTGAAGCTTAAAAAGGGGGAACGTGATTGCTGGATTGCTGGATAATTATGCAATGCTTTTGTGAACACAATCTTAGATAGTATGACATGCATTAAAAGATAATTTCAGACAGAAATATTTTGTTTCCGAAACCTAATAAACTACGCGTCAATCGAACTTGAACATCCCAATTTTTGGTCACTTTTTGTAAGATCATAACTCAAAATTTAGCAGGCCGATTTTGTTCAAATTTTTAGGAGTAAAAGGATGCTCTAATTGCTATTTAATTTCCAGTTCTTAACAGATTTCCGGCCACCTGCTAAAAGATACAGGGTGAAACATAAGTTGGCGATTTTGGTGCGAAGATTTGGGTTCACCCCATTCTGCTGGAAGGAGGGTTAACAGTCGCACCTGGAACAGGGGGGTCAGGCAATGACCCCAGTTTACTTTTTTTAGCATTACTTACTCATTTTTACTTTATCTCAGAACCCGTTTAGGACTTTTATTTTACGTGTTTTTGCAACCCGTAGACATATTGTTGGGATTGGTAAAATCTTTTATTTGTCACTCATTTGTAAAACGTCACATATCAAGTCAAAACATAAACAACGAAAATTGAATTTTACCAGTTACTGGCTCTACTGACTTGTAAAATTGACAGCTAAACTGTAAAAACTTTTTACAAGTCACTAGAATTATTTATTTTTAAAAAATCAGTTTTATCACAAGAATAATTGCTTGTATGTACCTTCTGGAAAACTTTTCTGATAATAAACTGTTAGCTTCGACTGAAGCTTCATTAATAATATCTTCTAGCACATTAATTTCTGGGAAAAAATTTCAAAATGGAAATCTGTCAGAAAACCTATTTATAACACGACAACAACGACTTAACAACGTCTCATTCTCATAGTTATACCAACTACCAAATCTTGAATGAGAAAAAATCGAGGTAAAACATAAAAAATTCAAAATTTTGTTATGTATAATTTTTTTTATTTGTCCCTCTATGTTTTACAGATGAGTAACAAATAAATTATTGTACATTATACGCCAGGTAGCAGTTTTTACTGGCTCTTGAAGGTGACAAGCTCGCCTAACGGCTCGCTAGTCATTTCCTTCAATCGCCAGTAAAAACTGTTTTACCTGGCTAATAATGTAAAATACTATGACCTTCGCCAGACGCTTTTATTACGCGTACAGTCATCGGCGAGACACAAGAAAATGGCCGATGGCGAGTTTTTCAATTTGATTAATGCAGTATGCAGTTCAAAAGAGTACCTTAGTACCTCGAGACGTTTTTGAGATTTTTTGAATATCGCAGCCGATTACGATTTTATCATGAGTTATACGATTTAATGTAAAATATAACTATTGACATCATTATTTTTTTTCGAAACAAACACTACAAGAATGACGCATGTGACAACACACTTAGAACATATTATACAGGGTGATACAAAAATATATAGGGTGTTCTGATATGAGTTTCCGGATGTTTTTCTCAATTCAAACGAAAAGGAAACATTTAATACTTTATAGCAATAAGTAACATGCGTCCTTATTCTTGAAACAGAGGAGCAGCGTTTCCAGGAGAAGGAATGTTCTGTCTCTCAATGGAATGGAGATGATAATATAAGAGTCTAGTGGCGTTAGATCGCAAGATCTAGGCTGCCAATTGACATCCTCATTTCTTGAAAGAAGTTTGCCTTCAAACCGTGTTTGCAATAAGTCAATGATTTATCTTGCTGTGTGACATGTTGCGCCGCTTACATCAAAATAACAGCATATGTGAACAATCCCCAAACAAAAAAAGAGTTGAAAGATGTGATTATTCGTGAAATACCACAGGAAATGTGCACAGATGTGATCAAAAATTTTGGCAAAAGAGTCGTGTGCTGTGAGAGAAGTGGCGATGGCTATTTGTTGGATATTGTGTTTCACACAGGCACGGCTCGTGAGTTTTTTACAGGTGGGTCAAATTAAGAGGGACATCGCCGCAGGCTAAAATAGCGCCTTAGGCGAAAAATTTTTGGTAATAAACTAAACTTTTTGGCTTTAGTTTCTGTCTTTTAGTAGGAATTTAAATTTGAATATTTGAATTTCGCGCTCATTTATGGTCATTTTGAAATTTGACAATTGATGACGTAGATGTTGGGTTAGTTAGCGGAGGAGAGTTGTAATATCCTTGCTCCTAATTTCAGGTTATGTCTTTATGTCTTACGTCAAGCGTCAAGTAGAAAACAACAGGTTAGAATCCTTTTTAATATTCTCGCAATAAGTTAGTAAATATTTAATTAATAAAGAAAATATATTCAATTTACTCAATTATTCAATTTATTCAACAACAATTCTGATATACATAATAACAAAATATAATTTTTCCCTCAATAGTCTCTTAAATAATCCCCGCACCTAGGTGACTGAACACCTGTATGTGCAAAAGGAACACCTGTATGTGCAAAAGAAACACTTGTATGTGCAAAAGAAACACCTGTATGTGCAAAAGAAACCAACAACAATTTAGTTAATTAGACCCATCCCTACATTTTAAATAGAAAAAATAACTTACTTTGGGTGGGTCCAATGTTTATTGTTTAAGTCGACTCAGACCCAAATTTAGACACGTTTGAACAACAAATCAATTCTCCTATCCTTCAGATGAGCAAAGTGGTCAATGACTAGTTCATTGAAGTTCCCAATTTTTTTGATAAATGCCTTCTCAATACTGAGCATAGCCAATGCACACAACCTAGACGGCTCTTTCGTGGTTTGGCATAAATCAAGCTTTGGTTTTGGGCGACCTCTTTCTTTAATTGCAACCGTTTTTCAAAAGTCAATTAAAGAAAGATCAGGACAGATTACTCAAAAAATTAATTCAAAACAAAAACAATGTGCACAATGACAATTCAGTAATTGTTTTAAGAAAAATAGCTCTGGACACCCCAACACTCTAGGCCTTTTGTTATTCATCTTTCTTCAATAAACGCAATTGAAAAACGACAATAAAATCGTCGAATTCTGAGCGCTCTTGTTCCATTCCGATAAATGCCTATATCGATCGATCGAGGATCGCTGCCGGCCGTCGACGTGATGGAACATATGGAAGCAAATGTGCCTCTTTATCTTACTCATTTACGTCCGTTATGTCTCTCTCTCTCTGATTCCTATTGCACTCCCCTATGATCATTTCAAAGCTATAAGCCCAATTTTGAATACGGCCGAGCGCAGCGAGGCCTGTATTTTGTAATTTTAAAAGGCGGCTACCCAATATGCGTGTCCATTTATCCAAATTGGAACATTTAATCTTAATATTTTTACCATACTGTACATATTAGAATTAATTAATTATAAGCAACCTACTTTTATTATTGGAAATGACGACAATCGATGTGTGCAAAATCAGCATTTATTGTATATAAAAGGTGATCAATTTCATTAATAAAATCAGATTCAAACTTATTGTTGTTTCTCTTACTTAAATTGTGCCCAAGTCACCATTGGCCTAGCAACGCTAGTAGAGTCGTGAGACTGCGCTCTAACAATTACTTTTCTTTAGCCTTATTGTAGCAGGTGCTCTGTCTGGTTACATTAGGCCCTTCTCTAAACCTGTAGCAAGTGCTTTGTCTGGTTACAGGTTTAATTTAAACCTTATAGCAAGTGCTTTGTCTGGCTTGGGTCCTTTTTTCCAACTTACAACAAGTGCTCTAGTCTGGTTGTAAGTTACCTATCTTACGCCCTAGTACAAGTGCCGTGACTTTAAGTCCTGTCTGGTACTAAGGCCCTTCTGCTCTTCTATCCTAAACCATCGGGATCAAGCAGAAAATACTATCCAGAGAACTAGAGTCTCCTGGAGCGTCCATGGTCCTTCGAGCAAAAAGTTACAACGGTCAAGAATCAGCAGCCTGCAACAGCAGGCAACCAGAGTCCTAGAGGTCCCACCAGTAGCGATCCTCAGGTCCATCAGCCAGGGTCCCAGAGGTCCCACCAACAGCGGGCCCAGAGGTCCAACCGAACCAAGCAGCCATCAACCAGAGTCCTAGAGGTCCCACCAGTAGCGATCCTCAGGTCCATCAGCCAGAGTCCCAGAGGTCCCACCAACAGCGGGCCCAGAGGTCCAACCGAACCAAGCAGCCATCAACCAGAGTCCTAGAGGTCCCACCAGTAGCGATCCTCAGGTCCATCAGCCAGAGTCCCAGAGGTCCCACCAACAGCGGGCCCAGAGGTCCAACCGAACCAAGCAGCCATCAACCAGAGTCCTAGAGGTCCCACCAGTAGCGATCCTCAGGTCCATCAGCCAGAGTCCCAGAGGTCCCACCAACAGCGGGCCCAGAGGTCCAACCGAAACAAGCAGCCATCAACCAGAGTCCTAGAGGTCCCACCAGTAGCGATCCTCAGGTCCATCAGCCAGAGTCCCAGAGGTCCCACCAACAGCGGGCCCAGAGGTCCAACCAAACCAAGCAGCCATCAACCAGAGTCCTAGAGGTCCCACCAGTAGCGATCCAGAGGTCCATCAACCAGAGTCCTAGAGGTCCCACCAGTAGCGATCCACAGGTCCATCAGCCAGAGTCCCAGAGGTCCCACCAACAGCGGGCCCAGAGGTCCAACCGAATCAAGCAGCCATCAACCAGAGTCCTAGAGGTCCCACCAGTAGCGATCCACAGGTCCATCAACCAGAGTCCCAGAGGTCCCACCAACAGCGGTCCCAGAAGTTCAACCAGACCCAACAGCGGTCAACCACATTCCCAGAAGTTCCACCAATAGCGGTTCCAGAGGTTCAGCTAAGCCCATTGCAAGATCAACAGAACAATGATGGAAGAAATGAACGTACGTGCTGCTCAGCAAGAAGAACTAGGCAAAAAGATCATGCAGCTTTACACCAACTGTAAAAAAGATGGCCAATCAAGAAAAACTGAACAGTATGTAGAACAAAAACTTGGAGCACTAGAAGAACTATGGGATGCAGTTCAAGAAAATGATCATGAACTAAACAAGTTCAATGAACCAAATCACGCCTACTTTACTAAAAAATACCTGCAACAAATAAAAGAGAGGTATGAGACTTGCAAGAAGTACCTTGAAATGATCAATGATGAATTACAAAATAGTCCACAACTCTTACTTTTGAAAAAACAAAATCTTAAGTGTGAGGAATTGGATAGAACAATCGACCAAATCAACCAAGATCTAGCTGAATCAAAATCAAGAATAAGGTATGAATTACAACAGAAAAAGCTGGTAAAACAATGGGAAGCTATTCAAGAATTGCACGAAGAGATAATAATTCATGAAAAATCATTCACCAGTGCCTACTTCAGAGATGATAAGTTTCATGAGTATCAGATGAAGTATGAAGACACGTTGGAAAAATTATCAGCGGAAACAGTCGAGGCACAAGCTTCATGTCAGCCGCAATTACCACAGACCCAATCAATCTGGCCTGTAAGACATCTTGCGTCACCACAAATAACCATTCCAACATTTCACGGAGGCTACGAGAACTGGGGCTCTTTACATGATGTTTTTTTGCGAGTAGTCCACGACAACATACATTTTTCCAAGGCAGAGAAGATACAACTACTCAAAACGCATGTTCGAGGAGAAGCTGCAAGACTCATTCAGCATCTGACAACCACTGAAAACAACTACGAGACAGCATGGGACTTGCTTCAGAATAGATATGAAAACAAACGACTATTAGCCTCGAAACTGATAGACAAGTTATTAGACCTCCCAAACCTTTCCTCCGGAAACGTTGAAAAATTGAAGCTCTTGCATGACATCACCAAAGAATGTACTCGTGGGCTAGAAAATATAGGAGTAAGCACACAGTCATGGGGGCCAATCATCATCAGAATAATCAGTCGGAAATGGGATTCCGAAACCAACAAGATGTATGAACAAACAATTACGGAACCACACAAAATTCAAGACTACCAACAATTCATGGAATTTCTTGAAAGAAGATTTCAATCTCTGGAAGCAACAAGCCCAAGCAGAAGAAACAACTCAGCTTGCCATTATTGCGAGAAAGATCATGCGATATATCACTGCCAAGCTTTTAGAAGATTGTCGGTAGAAGAAAAAAATCGTTTTGTTCAGAAAATAAACCTTTGCGTGAACTGTCTGAACCACGAAAAACATCTCAGATGTCGCAGCAGTGTAACTTGCAATGTCTGCAGGAAGCATCATCATACAATCCTACATAATGAAAACAATCAACGAAGCTTCAGCAACTCAGGACATCAGACATCAAGAAGAACTGATCAAAGAGCCTCCAATCAAAATGAAAATAGCCAAACACGTAACAACTTCAGAAGAAATGATCAAAGACAAAATACCTCAAACTATCACGTAAAAGACCACGAAGAGAATGTCCTGCTTGCCACAGCATTGGTAGAAGTAGCAACAGCTAGCACCACCCAGTGTTTACGTGTCCTCATTGACCAAGGATCACAATCTGCGTTTATAACAGAAGACGCAGCCCAGCGTCTTAATCTCCCACGTCAGAAAATCAGAGCAGAAATTTCAGGCATAGGAGATGGTAGCCCACAAGTTTCCTCCTCGGCAGTAGATCTCCTCATCAAGCCACGCTTTCCGAGCAATTTTTCACTTGAAGTGAAAATGTTAGTACTTCCAAAATTAACACAATCAACTCCACGATATCAATTAGAAGTCGACAACTCGTACACGAATGAAATCCTAGCAGATCCAACCTACATGAAACCAGGTCCAATTGATGCTATAGTTGGAGCGAGAGAATATACGCATATTATTCTAAATGGCATTCAAAAAACAAGAGAAGGACTTCTTAAGCAAAATACGGAACTAGGATGGATGGTATCTGGAGGAGTATCGTCAAACCACCTTCCATTTCAAGTGGCCAGCATGATTTCCCGACACGAAGAAGATAGCCAACTCACGAAATTTTGGGAATTAGAAGAGTTGCCAGAAACAAATAAATATATATCAGAAGATGACGAAATCTGCGAAAAATTTTACGATGAGACTACGTATCGAGATGAAAAAGGAAGATTCATAGTCAGAATACCTTTCAAACAGGGCATGCAAGTTTTAGGACAAACAAAACCTAGAGCGGCTGCCCGTTTAAGAAGTCTGGAAAACCGGTTTTTGAGAGAACCTTGCCTTAAAGAACAATACGATGCATTCATGGATGAATATTTGAAATTAGGGCACATGGAAAAAGTATCATTTCAAAATCTTCATGAAGGCAGATACTACATACCACACCAAGCAGTATTTAAAATGGACAGTA
>OU892288.1:7669737-7703467 GCA_917834065.1 Ceutorhynchus assimilis
GGGTGTTCGAGTTCGATTGACGCGTAGTTTATTTTATTTTTTTTGTAAGACTAACCAAATTGAATTGTGAAAAACTCAAGTCTAATGTTCTAGAGTTCTTAAAGAGATTATTAAAGGATTCATCGCGCACACTCAAAATGGAAATGAAAATTTTCACTTGGAATATTTATTTTCTCTTTTTGACACTTGTCAAACTTACTGTAATAGTATATTATATAATAAGTGTGGTAACTAGGTTATTACCGCACGTGAGAGAAATTTGCAAACCGAGCCGGTGAGGCGACGTTTGCAATCTCTAAGGGCGGTAATAACCTAATTACCATACGTATTATATACAGTATTTTATCTGCAAGCGTGTGGTAACAAAATATCGGAAAGAAGTTTAAAAAATTAATTAAAAAAAAAATTGCGTCTGTCACCTTCGACAGTGGACAAGTAGAATGTAGGGGAGAGGTAGGTAATTTATCTGTGGTAGGTAATTGAAGGTACGTACCTAAGTAGGTAGAGCGTGCGGTAATAATATTACCGCACGCCGTGCGGTAATATGGTACTTACCGCACGCAAAATCGTGTAATATACATTAGTTACCGCACGCTTGTAGATAAAAATAATTAATTTCAGCCTTGCGGGTATAATTTTTTAATTTTTTTTCACTTATGTGGGTGGCAGACGACTTTTGTTGTGGAATTTAGGTGGCAGACCATATTTTCTGAGCTTTATATGTTTCTATTAATACGTACAATAAGTTTCTTATGCGGCTTTAAGTTTTTTTCGTTTATTTTTTGCTGTAATTGTAATCCTCCTGTAACCCCCTGTCGTGTTGGTGCGCCGGCAGACGATCATATTACTATCATATACTACACGCATAACACATACAAAAAGAATGAAGCTTGCGGAAATCGTACAATGAAATATGTCGTTAACTCCCAGACTAATTGTGTCACCTATGTTGGTAACATATGCTACCTTGCCTTCTACTGCAATAAAAGATTTTGCTAAAAAATTAAAGAGATCAATTTTGTTCAATGAGTTTCTTAAAAAATCCAGCGAGTTTTGTAGAAGTCTAGTAGCACCGGTTACTTGGCGGCGAATGACATGGCCTCTTTCTTGGCGTACAGCATTTTTAATGCTATTAATTAAATATTGATCCCAAACAAGATCGAAGCGCTTAGCTCCCATTTTTGCGGCATCTTTTTCAACGTAAGGTTTTAGCTCTAATTCAAAATATTCTTGAAATGTTTTGCTATTACGAGGAGTCGAGGAGCAATAAAATGGAAAGGATCTGCTCCGTGGTAAACAATACCATCACATAATTTTGGAACAGTATCGTTAGGTACTAGTTCTACAAAAACAGAGAAGTAAATTGGTTGAACTTAATACACGTAATTAAAAACAGATTACCTTCAAAAATATTGGTGAGGTCACTTTTTGGCCACGTCGTAATTCTCCGTTTTGAGATAGAGATGGTGGGCATTCCTGGTTTTCATACTGAAAGAATGTATTGTTTGCCCAGCGGTTCTGAGTCTACGGAAGGAATTCGGACGTAAATGTACGATGTTGTCACGTTTAATTATAAAAAAGCGAAAATACTAGGTATGATATATAGTTCATTTGAAAATCCATTTTTTATTAACAAAATATAGATAACAATAATAAAACGTTAAATATTTTAACGTTGTTGTTCGATCTATTCTTATTTAAATACCTGATTTCTTAAATTTGGTCTATTGTAAAAGATAGACATTTGCTAAAGATTCCATCAGTTTTTATCAATTTGGCACGCATCCGGCCTGGATGAACCTGATTGGTGGAGTTTTTGGCATTATTGCCGTTGCCACGGTTAACCATGCCGTTGTCAATGGGTTAACGTCACCTTACGTCTCGCTATTGGCTAGGGCTCCCGTCATTGTTTCCTCCCATCTTGGAATATTGATTTATATTGAAATATCCAGTGGCGGGAGTTTGGTTATTATTGATTTTCGTGTACGAGTTGCAATAAGATAACACTTCCAAAAAGTTACGCACGCAGCTGAGTATTTTATGAATGAAATCAGCCATTTTTTTTTACAACTGCATTCCCGTCACCGCTGCCCCGTAGACACAGACTCGCTGGGAAGACATTATCTAAATCCAAGTCATGGAAAAGACTCGCAATGAATAGTCTGGAAAATAGCTGGTAGTTCAATTTGAGTGACTGAATTGTACATTTCATTTCGGACTTTTTTACCGTCTTTTTGGGTGCAAAAATCGACAGAGAATGTTCTTCAATGTTTTCATACAATGGAACGGTTTTGCCTAAAATTCGTTCTTTTACAAAAACATCGTATGTCTTTAAACCTTCTTGTTCAGCATTGTATAGGGTTTTCACGCATTCTTGATCAACAATAACCCTCGTGTCAATTGCAACAAGGAACGTTACTTGCTCTTCAAAAGGATAACCAAACTGTACAAAACTTTCTTTCAGTGCTTGGCACTTCTGTACGAACTTGCTTTATATTTTGCGCGTGTAGGTATGGTAGGGAATTTGCACGCAACTAGTACCTAATTGAAAGAAAATTAAATGGCGCCTTCTTCAATTTCATTTATTTTAGTATTGTTTTTTTTTAATTATTTGATTCCAAAGTATATTTACCTATTTAGATAATTAATTAGAAAACATGTTCCACATAAAACAAAAATATATCCTATTCACAATCTGTAGTCCAAAGGTACAGGTAAATTTATCACCTTTCCCTATCAAATAGCATTGAGAGGTGATAAATTTCACCTATACCTTTGGACTACAGATTGCGAATAGATTATCTAAGAAGTGCGGAAAATGAATTTTTCCGCACGAGTCTGCCGTTCACCGTGCGACGCATAGCAGACGCGAAGAAATAAGTATACCTACATAATTTGTAGTAATTTGTTATTACTTTTTTGACAGCCGTGCGGATTTTTTTTTCTACGCGCGTGCGGAAATTGCATTTTCTGCATTGTTAAACAGTGCGAAAAATCGATTTTCCACACTAAAAACAGTACGGAAAATGCAATTTCCCCACGCTCATAGCAAAAAAAAAATTTGAAATCAAAAATTTTGGAAATACGCCGCCATTTTGAATTTGACGCCACTTGAAATAAGGTGCTTCGGGTCAAATCGATTGTTTATGTATATAGAAAACTATACCAAGTGGTTTGCTTCTATCATTATTTGAAACGTTTTTGCTATATTTGAAGTCTACCGCTACGACTAAAACATTTGGCTTGAAAATAAAAACTGGTAAATTTTGTTTAATGGCAACTAAAATCATTAATAAATGCCATCGTGGAAATAGGAACTCCTAAATATACCACGAAGTTTTTTATTAATTACATTTTTGTGTAATCTTAAGTGTACCGACCCTAGCGCTCGGTGAGAATTGAAAAAAAAAAAAAAAAATATAACGAAGGCATAATGAGCGTCGCCCAAATTGAGTGACAGACCATGATAAGGGTTTTATGAAGGGTTGTCCCGGTTTATTGACAAAAAAAAAACATTTCGCCAATAATTATTTTTTAAAAAATAGTAGTCCATGTCTCACAGTGAAATTAAAGAACTGGAGTGAAACACACAGTCGATCTTCACTCTTTATTTTATAAAAATACTAGCTGACCCGGCGAAGTTCGTACCGCCTCTGAATTATTAAATATACCTATTAAATGTTGTGTTATCTATTAGCTGAATTAAATTAATTTTTTTTCGATGGTGAATTTGGCTTTAGTTGAAGAAAATTAATGTTTACTCACCTAAAATTAAAATTCTACCTCATCCTTTTTTAGGCAGCTTGTGGGCATTATTCTTGTAAAGTGTACCACCAAATAAATAAACTCAGGCACAGGAATGTTCAAAGAAAGTAAAGAAAACAAAAAAAATCTCTAGCGCAGCCCTGTTTCACTCTATCTGCACTGCATGCACTGCACTACTCCATCTGTTCTACTCTATCTGCACTTCTCTATCTGATCTACTCTTTCTGCACCACTCTATCTGATCGGAATAGTGGAATAGTTCTGTTCGAAATAGCTCCAGTTCCTGAGCAGCATTGTTCTACTGTATCTGCAATGCCGAGCTTCGTTCCAGGTATCAGAGATGGCGCGGTATACAAAATACAAAATACAAAATAAACTTGGTATCGGTTATGAGCGATGGCGCCGTATGCGGGCTTAGTAAATTTTTTTCATAAATAAATAAAATAAGTAATGAAATGACCACATTAATAACATAACAACATGCTGGTACTGTCAACGCTGAAAAAAGTTTCAATTTGACAGCAAAATCCCCATTAACAAAATGATCCTCCATTTATTGAATAATTCATTTATTACAAAAAATGTGATAAATGAAGAACCGCTCGAGTGATTTTGTGCAAACTTCACATAAACCATCTAATAAATAGTCCGAACAAAGCCTAAACATTTGGTTTGGCTAGGTGAGCCCGTTCTTGAGTTATAAAATTACAACGAAAAGTGGCATTAATTTATACAGGGTGTCCCACGGTGGATGGCGTATTAGACGTTTATGGAGAACTAAAAAGCGGATCATTTTGAAAATTTGGCAACCGGGATAACCGACCATAATCTACACTTTAAAAATATTTTTGTTTATGCGGTGTTGCCGCTTCTACTCTTAACCAGTGGCAACATCGCTATTTTAAATGGAACACCCTGTATATGATTGCATATTTGGATTCCTCGTAAAATTCTGAGCAGATTTCATGTGATATACGCTATACCTAAGTTCAACTGTTTCGGAAATATTGACAGTTGAAAATTGAGTTTTTGCAACTTTGACAGGCTGTAAAACCTAAACGGTTAATTTTAGAGGAACACCGATTTTACATTCCTATCTTAGATTTTCATAAGCTATCATTTGACACCAACTCTGAATTTAACCGGAGATTAAATTTAATTGGAATTTTTAATCGTGGATTAAATTCAAAGTTGGTGTCAAATGATAGTTTATAAAAATCGAAGATAGGAATGTAAAATCGGTTTTCCTGTTAAATTAACCGTTCAGGTTTTACAGCCTGTCAAAGTTGCAAAAAGTCAATTTTCAACTGTCAATATTTCCAAAACAGTTGAACTTAGGTATAGGGTATATCACATGAAATCTGCTCAGAATTTTACGTAGAATCGAAATATGCAATCACATACAGGGTGTTCTATCTGAAATAGCAATGTTGCTACTAGTTTAGAGTAGAAGCGGCAACACTGCATAAACAAAAATATTTTTAAAGTGTAGATTATGGTCGATTATCCCGGTTGCCAAATTTTCAAAATGATCCGCTTTTTAGTTCTCCATAAACGTCTAATACGCCATCCACCGTGGGACACCCTGTATATATATAGATAATCAGTTGGAAGGGTCCATCATCAGCAATAATTCTACACGGCTCTTCCATAGTTAACTTCAAAGACAGAACCCCCTTACTGGATAAATCAGGAGTATATTGTTTAAACTGCTCACAGGCTGGTTGCTCTGTCTGTTACATTGGCTAGTGCGGCAGAAGGATCTCCCTAAGAGTCAACGAACATATAAGAGAAATTGAAAAACATTATTCAGTTCCTATATACCTCATCCAGATTAAATCCAGCTTTTCTGAATACATTCTCAAAGAAAAACACTCCTTCGACCCTGAAAAAGATGTCGTAATTTTACATGAGCTTACTTGAAATCCTTGAAATTAACAAAGCCTTGCGCAATCCACAAAAAATTGTGTGCGGTAAAGTTAACTTTACAGCATAGTATGCAGTAAAGTAGAATACAAAGTGTGCGGTAAAGTGCACTTTACCGCATAGTGTGCGGTAAAGTAGAATTTGATATTTATAATCAAAAATCCTCTCTTTTTCAGAAAATGGATTTTTGATCATTTCTAAATCTTATCTAATTTCATTAATTAATCTGATTCATTAATTAATTTTATCAATGCCTTTTTTTGGAGATGTAGATGCTCATAGGTAAAATTTTGTACCTAACACATGCGGAAAGTGCCTTTACCGCCCTTAACGGCTTGACCGAACTCCGCTTCGCGTCCGCTGCCGTTGCGTGCGGTAAAGTATCACTTTCCGCATTTTTTAGGTAAATAACTGTTACAGTTTAGCTGTCAATTTTACAAGTCAGTAGAGCCAGTAACTGGTAAAAATCAATTTTCGTTGTTTATGTTTTGACTTGATAAATGACGTTTTACAAATGAGTGACAAATAAATTCGTTTTCGGTCAACAACAACAACACTCTATTTCATTTCTAACCACACTCGGCACACTCTCTTCACTTTCAAGATTTTTTCTTCCTAGTCTCAGTCCTGGGCGCCGCCAAATTCCCTGGTAGACAAATTCAACCACCACTTGCACCTTTTTCTGTTCATTTTAGGTGGCGCTGCCTACCAAAATGTAATTCCTTTTTGAAATTCAAATATTTAATGGTTGAACTTTGATTATCCCTTTTGTGATGCTATTACATATTTAATCTACGTCGGTGTCATTGTGACACATTTAGCATTGTCATTTGAATGTCATTAAGTCCTTCATAATAGCACTAGTGCGTTTAAGAATTCATAAAAACACCCAAATTATGAAATAGAAAATATACAAAAAGAAAGCTAGTTACCAGAAGAACCTTTTCATTGATGCTGTCTCGATATTCGAGGGGACACATTCGAACTAAGAATCACCAATATTAACATTATTTTCCACTATAAAACTGAATTTATGGCACAAAAATTGACTCCAATATTGAAGCTGCCAAAGTCAAAGTTCTAAAAATCAACAAGCAGGTTCCCGACTAGTCCAGACACCTGCTAAATTTTCAATTTTAATTTGAAAAGTTTTTGCTATTTCAAGGCAAATCAAATTTATTTGGACCATCGTAGATTAAATTTTGAATGATACACGTTCGATATGAACTTTAATAATGAAACTTGTGTAACTAAACCACTCGGCTAACGCCTCGTGGTTTAACGTTACACGCGTTTCATTATGATGTTCATATTGAACTAGTATCATTAATAACTATAAATTTAATTTATCATATTAATTGTTTACAACATAATCTTATTATTTTAGATGTATGATTTTGATGTCCAGCTCTGAGTGTGGGCTTGTGGTCGTAAGAGGGAGTTACTTGGTTTGATTTCTGAAATTGTCAAAAGTTTTTTGTATGCAGTTAATTTTACTAATTTCCTGCCACCATTTTGTTCCTCATCTCCATTACATGCTCACTCCTCGTGCAGAAAGTACGAGCTTAAAAAAAAAAATGACCAGATGAGTGGCCAGAATTTCGCCTCCTATAGGCATATTCTGTCTTTGTGTGGCAGTCCAATTTAATTTTTCAAATGTTTATAATAAAATTATATTTACTCTTTTTTCGATCTTCACCTCTGGTAAGTTCAACTTTGACATATTTTCGAAATCGGGCTCATAAGCTTCCTCTCTCCCAGTTTTGTAACTTTATGTTTTGTGTTGGATGGGGCATGAGCAACCAACCTTATGTTGAATACAGCATGAACACTCACTTATGTATAACTATTAATGCTTAGGCATATCGTATGTGACCATATTCCCCTCTACCATTTGGTAAGTTTTTTGAGGTATACATCCCAGGTCCCCCTAACTCCCATATCTTGTGCCTTGTAGAATTCATGCTGATGATGAATCTGTGATAGATCCGACACACGTTCAATCCCCCTTTCAACTGATTATATTTTTATAAAATAAAGAGTGGAAATAGACTATGTGTTTTACTCCAGTTCCTTAATAATTATTTTTTGCTTTTTATGCTTCACTTTCGGCCTAGGCCGTAGAAAGCTCCATTTCCGGCATAGTCTACAAAAGTCGTCATAGCAACCTTGTCAGTTTGAATATACCTGTCGCACCTGCGAATGCATAATCAGTTTAAATTTTTTGATGTTGTCACATTTACTTCACATTTATGTCAACGGAATTCAGTAAATTTTTAGAGAGCTATTACAAAAAAATATTATTTTTCTACGAGCGTGAGGAAAATAGCTCTTCTCGTACTATCTGCTGCGCGGTAAGACTTTCTGCTGGTGCGGGAAGAGTTTGAAATAATCCCTGTGACGTCGAATTCTTTGTATTTTTGATAACACCTTTACCTTTGGTTTGGTTTTGAAAAATAATTTAAAGTGTCAAATTTATATCAAACATAGAAACCGGAATTCCCAAAGATATTTTTCAATTTCACCTACTGCACAGTCGCATTTTATTTGAATTATATTTTTCGTAACATCACTTTTAGTACGCTCGTAGAAAAAATATATTTCTTAACGCGAAGGAATCTCCGCAATCGTTAGGAAAATAGCTATTGTATCACGTACTTGAATTACGTTTTTTATGACTGATTTGCTATTCCGGACTCAAATATTCGTCTTAAAAAAACTTATACTACTAGCTACAAAAATAGCTATTTTGAGCCAAAAACTCGGCTTTATAATCGAAAAA
This sequence comes from Ceutorhynchus assimilis, assembly GCA_917834065.1. NCBI lineage: Eukaryota > Metazoa > Arthropoda > Insecta > Coleoptera > Curculionidae > Ceutorhynchus > Ceutorhynchus assimilis. Next base: position 7,678,211 of record OU892288.1, read on the forward strand.
TATTTCCTGAAGCAACTAAAATCGTATTGTTTTTATTTTTGCAGGAAAGGGCGACTTTAAGCCATCGGACATTCACGGGTAAGTACACATATCCGAGAGGGTGTTAAACTGGTTGAAATAAAAATTCCCCCGCCTGTCAGTTACAATGAAAACGGGATTCAATGGATTGTGGAAAGCTTTCAACATTTTTAGGATTTTCGTTTTTATTATTGGCCGTTTGAAACATTCAAAACCAGACAAAGTTTTTTTTTATACATTTATTAATTACAATAAAATTTCAATAAAAGACAAGTTCCACAAAGTAAAGCATTAAAGGCATTGTATAAATTGATATGCTTACCAGTATCGACGTACCTACTACTATACAGTGAAAAAAAGGGTATTCCATTTGAAAAAAAAAAGAGCTATGGTTATTTGGAATGTCTGGTTTTGTGTACAGTATTGCAAACACCCTGTAGAATGTTATCAGATTTTCATAGTACTATGAAGTAAATGTACCTAAGTATACACTATCAACCTGCAAAAGATTAAGCTTATAGGATCTCAAATGAATGAAATATGTTGGTTTTTATTTGAAAAAATATCAAATATTTCAAAAACGGTTGAGTTTTATTATAGGTAATACCTAACAAAAAGTATATAGGATTTTTAGAACGATCCATTTTTGTGTGTTGTGTTCTATTTGAAATAAATAACAAAGTTGTGTCGCATGCTTCATTTACAGAGCACCCTGTATATTCAAAAATATTTTCAACTAATGCTCCTTATGTGTCAATTCTGTGCACATCTGTAAGCAATTCTACAAATTTCTATAAGCCTATAGTTGCCTAAAGACAATTTGTAATTCTGCGATTCCTGTAGATTACAGAATATACAGGGTGTCTATCTATAAACTGACACATTTTACCTGCTCATAAGTCGAGAACGAAAAAAGATATCGATATGCGGTTTTCACAGAACTTCATCAATTTTTATAAAGTTTTTTTTTGTGTGTTGCCAAGTTTCAAAATTTACCTGAAGTAGGAGGAAAAAAAATGATGATTTTCAAAAGCCGATTTCGGAAAAATTTCAAATGGAACACCCTGTACTTTTTAATTTTACATGAAAGCCTGTTAACTCTCTTTTCCGAAAATACATAAATTGTTTTTCATTGCTTTATTTTTTTTTTGTCCGAAGCCAATTTTAGTAAATGACCCCTTTTTGATAGTTTCCCTTCATTAATTAATGATTAATGAAAATTTTATGGTAATTGCCTATGTATTGCTTTAGCATGATTATAATTCAATGATTTGCGCTGTTGTCATGTTTATAGAGAGTATTTATTCTATGTATCAAATAAAAACTATTGAACAATACTAATAAATACGAACTGACAAGAGTAACATTAACCTCGGTAACACTACTTATAACAATTTTAACAACAAACAATTGAAAAAATTTATTCTAATTTATAACTAATAAATTAGCTACTGTATATGACCCCCATTTGGTCCATTTGCAACACATATGTAAACGCAGAAATAAATTGTTGAAGCATTTGGCAATTTGGTTAAAAACGTTTACTATGTTGTTGCGCAGTTCATCAAAATTTTTTAAGGTTGGATTGAAGCAACGTTCCTTTACATATCCCCATATAAAAAAATCTGGAATGGTTAGATCGAGAGAATAGGGAGCCCACTCGTTTGGACCTGCTCGCCCTATCTATCTGTTTCCAAAAGTAATATCTAAGGAATTATAATAAGGGGAGATGAAAATCCTCGAGCCTATAACGAACTTGAAAGAAATGCTCCTAAGCTGAGCCTTTGGTGTGCAGTATCGAAATCTAAAATTTTAGGTCCATTTTTTTCAAGAAGCAACAATGAATGGAAACAATTGGTGTATGTTGAAATTTTTTTTTTATTCTCGACTTCAGCAGGAAGGTATTTTAGACACGGTCTATTTCCAGCAAGACGGTGCACCACCACACTTTTCCAGGGTCGCAAGGGATTCCTTAGATAGTACTTTTGGAAACAGATGGATAGGGCGAGCAGGTCCAAACGAGTGGGCACCCTATTCTCCCGATCTATCCATCCCAGATTTTGTTATATGGGGATATGTACAGGAACGTTGCTTCAATTCAACCCCAAGAAATTTGGATGAACTGCGCAACAACATAGTAAACCGAAGAAAAAGAAAGACAAAGGTTGTAATGGTGTAGAATTTTAATGGAGTTTTTACCGAGCGCTTTCGACCTAACTACGGGTCGTCTTCAGGGTCGGTTCTGAGAGTAAGAAAAAACCGTTATACAATATAAATACTAATAAAGAGAAGTCAACTTACTCGTCAAAAATTAGACATACAGATATTGAGCCTCTTGAGGAGAACTTAGATTAGAATTTAAAATGGAACACATTCTCCAAAATGAGGGGATGCGTAGACGAGTTACACTACAAAGCTTTGTTCTTTGACACGTTAAAATCACAATAAAAAAGTAAAGTTTGTTTTTTTTTTTAAGATAAAAGTCAAAATGACGTTATGTTGGCTATGCAATGTAAATTTGCATGGTCCGCTTTGAGCCAGCTTTTTTTAGTTCACTCGTTACCGCTGATGGCTCTGCTGGTCTTATAAAAGTGAGGTTATGACAGTGAAAGTGACAAAAATCCCGAATCTACCTCCATCGGAAATGTCATTGTCATTTGGCCTTTTCGTACATTCGACATTTCAAAATTTAATTTTAAAATGTCTTTCGATTAAGTGTTTATTCGATGATGAATATAGGCCCCGCCGCCATATTTTTGAAATTTCAAATGTGAATACATAGGAATTATTGAATATAAATGGATATCTATCATCAAAATTTGAAGGTAACATATTTCTCTGACTAAAATTTGAATACGTTATTTTTAATTTTTTATGATAGATATGGATATCCGGGAGGATATTCATTTATATCCTATTAGTCATATCAAAAATTTGAAAGAATATGGCAGCGGGACCTCCATTGTCGCCACTGTTTGAGGAGGGTTGTCTAGTCGAGTTACTGTAAAAATTACAGTGAACTATCAATAACAAAGTGCCATCTTTCGGAGAATGACCGAACTAGTATTTATAATTCACTCTCAGTCGGCAGACGGCGCTAAAATACGACATGATATGTCAACATTGGAGAGTCCAGTCTATTTACCCCCTATATATTTTAGTCTATGTAAATTTGTCAATGCTTTCAAATTTTTTATGTAGAAAAGGCTTGTGTTGCCGACATAGTTACTAAATTTTTGACTTGGGGAATTATCTTTAAAAAAAAAACAGACTTTATGTCAAACCTTAGACTAAAATCCTTCCACTTCAAGAGTCGTCTGTTCTCTTGAAGTTCCAACATTTTGCGCAGAAGTTCTTCAACTTTTTGTTCGTCCATTTCTGCTTGTTGTCTTGTGATAGGCATATACAGAACGTTCTAGAATTTCCCTTGAACTTTCTTCAAATATCCTCTCTGGTCTTTGCTCGAAGTTCCAAATACGCCGCCGGTGAAATCACAAATTGGATAACTTGCTTTATTCGAGAATAGAATGTTCTGAAATTTTCTTGAAACTTTTTTTCTAGATGTCGATTGTTACAGCAAACACGTCGATGAAGTCACAATTTCGATATCTCCCTTGGTTTCTAAATAGGATGTTCTAGAATTTTCCCGAAACTCCTCGAAAAACCTCTTCTGAACGACGATTGATGTTCCGAATACGACGGCGAAGTCACAAATTCGATATCTCCCTTAGTTTCCAAATAGAATTTTCTAGAACTCACTCGAAGATTCACTATTACAGTCAAAATCGAGTTGAGTCACTTCCGGGGTAATTCACACGATCGGTTAAGTCTCTTTTTGTGATTGTCACTGTTTGCACTAACTAACTGTTCCAGTGTTCACTTAGTGTTCAGTTTTTACACTACACTAGTGTCCCCGCACTTCCGCAATTGGATTTCACTCTGCAGTCCTTTATATCCCACTCCTGACACCAATTGTCACGGCTTTGGATTGCCTGACAGAAATCTTGGGTTCGGTTCGTTTATTCCAAAAATCAAAGTCCAATTAACACAGCAATAATTTATTCCACGTAACAATACACTCTGACACTAATTACTTTAATAACTAACTCAACAATCAAACTCTTTACAACTCAACAAGCACTATTTAACTCGTATCACAGTCAAACTTTAACTTAAACTTACAAAGTAAGAGCGGCCTTTTATATATCCCTAAATCTATTCCTCTAAAATCTAGAACACACACGATAATCCTATTTCTCAATTATAGTAGAATAATTCGCTAGATTCCAGGATATTCGACATCAAATTCTTGACAGCCTGGCGGACGCCTATTCTAGCAACAGCGTTTAGCGTTATTGTAACAGTATTAATAACAAGGACTTGTCTAAATGGGTCAACTTGAGCTGGAGACAGGACATTAGCCGTAGGTAACTTAGTCACAGGGCTTCAGAGCAGGGCCGCCGAGAGCCGAGTCGAGCCCCGGGAAAAAAAATAATAATGGGCCTTTTTTTAGTTCCCCATTAAAAATCCGAGACCCTAGGTCTTACGGGGCCCGGGAATTAAATTTGTCCCGTCTATCCCCCCTCCCCTCTTGTCGGGCCTGCTTCAAAGTCGCGCGCATCTCCTGTCATTTCTATATTGTCAGTTCCAGCGTTCGACTCAGTTAATCACTAATCAGCTGTTTTTTGTTTATTGTTTATGTTTGAGTTTAAAGCCCTAATGTTATCGAAAATATGTAAGTTCTGCCCTGCACTTCCAGTAAAATTGACAGTTTTTCTGAAAATAGTATATTACATTACTAGTGTAGAAAGTGACAAATTTCCCACGAAGTGCGAAAATTACACGAGTGTATGAAAGACGCTTTCTCTTAAGTGATGTACACCATTTTTCCTACGATAAGAAATCGATTTACACCAATTATTCTCTTATTTTATTTCATTTCATTTTCAACACACGTGCTGAAAGCACTTTTAACCCACATATTGAAAGGAAATTGTGACGTGAATCACAAATAATGTCAACAGTATTATCCGCACGTATGCTGAAAGTACTTTCAGCACGCGTATTGGAAGTACTTTCGGCACGCGTGTGATATTTATCGCTTTCCAGAGAACCAACTAGTGCGGATTTTGTCATTTTCGTATGTGGTCGCAGGAAAAATAATTTCAGGATCTAGGGTTCATGTTCATTTTTCGAAGACCTAAATATTTTTGTATGTTTTTATCTCGAATTTTTTTAGCACTATAACTTCTTTCTTTTAGACAAAAAATGCATACATACCCAAACTAACCTGTCCATCTAGTGGGATTAAGTCCTCATAAGTTATTTATTTAAAAAAAAACAAGTCAATTTAGTTTAGAGCATAGCGTCCCTTTAGCGCGCTTTGTTTTTTTTTTTTGATTGAAATGCTAAAGGATTTGGATAGCACTACACTGACTGGTTATTTTGGGTAAGTCTGCATTTTCTGTCTAGAAGCCCTGTTCTAAACTGAGCATAAAGAGGTTATGTTATCAATCCACCAATCTGGTGGAGATATTCCGTGTACCAATCGCGGACCTTTAAAAAAAGTAAAAGTCCGCGACTTGCGGATTTATATAAAATATGTTACTTTAACGACTCGCGGACATTTATAAAATATGTTAAAGTTACTTAACTCGCGGACCTTTATCTATTCCCTTTTTTGATATATCCAATTCTTCTTGAGTTCTGCGTTGATTGACATATTCTGTTAGAGTGAGAAAGAAGTGTTTCTTATCTTGTGCCAATTTTTGCTTATTGTTTGTAAAATTGCATCCAGTTCCTTATCACTTTTATTTTCATAGATAAATAAATCTCTTAGTCTAGTGGAAAGGAAGATATGGACGAGAAACAATTTATGAAGAAAACATCATTAAGGCCGCAACAACGATGAGAATGCAGTGCTCTGATTGGTTGATTTTTGAAACTTTTTTTAAGGTCTTTAAAAAAACGGCACATCAGAATTGGCTCAAATTTGGCATAAATATTCTTTGATCGATTATCTACAATTCGCTCATTTTAGTTTTTCGATATTCCGCCTTTTTTCTTTAATTCAAAAATCATGTCCGCAATCACCAAAACAACTGAATGTGTTGGTGGTTGCCTATTTGCATTTTTATCAAGCTCGGATCCGTGAAAAGCATATTTTATTGATAACCACGAAAAACTTAAAAAGCTAATTGTAGATAATATATCAAATAATGTTTATGCCAAAGGATTTTGGAAGTTATTGCGGATTTTTTGAGATGATCTTAAAACGAATTTTGAAGGTGAAAATTGGTAAACATTTGACAGTACAATTTCAAGTAGATGGCGCCACGGCAAAAAAGGAACATTGAGAGCATCATAAATGTATATTTGGCTTTCTCTTTCACTAAGTGTTTTACCGACAAACAGATATTTTTTTGGACAAAAAATAAAATATTGAACCGTATGTGTAGACTGACGCATTCGTCATTTTCAAAAACTAAATTTAAACATGGCGGCCATTAACGTGGCCTTAATTATCATAATATCAACATCCCATAACAATAGAATTAAATTTAATGGTTACAAACCTAACTAGCATCAAAGCTATAGAAACCCTAACTGATCGACACTGCTACTTTGATTAGGTAAGAAAATACATAGTAGTTGGTACCAAATAACTTACTATGAAGTTTAAACCCCTAGTAAGTCAGAAAAATTAGTGGAATTGCCGTAACACCTATCCAATTTGGTGACTTTATGGTGTTGTGGTAAGTTTCAGGGTTGCTGAAACCATGGCGCCTCAAAGTTAAGCTACTTATTCAATACCAAAACTTTAAAGCAATAAATATTCGTCACCATAAAGTCAAAAATTTAACTTTTGAGAAGTCCAAGGAGTAGACTTGCGTGCAAAGTGTTTTTGAAGGTAACCACAACCGCATAGGGACAATAGAATAGTATATTGAAATACAAGTTGCAGAAGGCCACATATTCCCGCACGAATTCGAAATTTGGCCACGAGCGACGAAGGAGCGAGTGAACGAACGAATGAGTGCGAGAATAGCCTTCTGCAACGTGTGTTTTATACTATTTTCTCGTTTTTGGATTCTATTTTTTATTTTTTTTATTTTTTTTGTGAACGCCGTTAGTTGGGGATTTTTTATTTTCAAAATATGTCAGTTGGTGACACTTACTTATCAACCAACTGACAGGTGGATTCTATCATTTTAGAAGGTTTGACAATTTTGAAGGTACCAATTGGTATACTTTGAAAACTAAATGTCACTAAAAATCGTTGAAGAATGAGCTTCATTCTTCAACGATTTTGCGTGCGGGAATAATGACATTCTCACATCAAAATCGAGAAAATACTTTAAAGTTAGCCACTTCCAAGTAACAGTGTAAGGTAACCGATTTGTGAGCGCCTCTTATGCATAGGTAAATTCTACTTTAACGAATTTAAACGAACTTCAACGTAGCGTTGAATAATATACGCCATGTTTTATACAACATTTAGGGCGGGTATTATAAAACTACTTTGAGAGTTAACTTAAAGTTAACTTCTGGAATTACATGTAATTCAAAAAGTTAACTTCAAGTTAACTGTCAAAGCAGTTTTATAATACCCACCCTTAAGATGCCATTTTTTGGAAAAACTTAATTTTGTGTAAATGTAGGAAAGGACCACGCACGGATCTTATGAGAAAAAACAAACTTCATGTTTTTCATGAAATTGAAATATGTTATGCTTTTCGACCTCCTGAACGTAAATTCTCGTAGGCCCAAAAAGATCCTATGATTAGTTTCGGAGATACAGGGCCGGGTAAACATACAAAATTTTGAAAAAAAATAAACATTCCAAAATATGTTGAGTTCAGGCAATGACATATTCTAGGTTAAAAACGGGTGGAAAAATGCCAAAGTAATGTCATCTAAAGCTTTGAAGGTTGAAAACTTGTTGAAAAATGCCAAAAATATGTACTTTTTGGTTATGAATTAAATTAATGTACCAGCAGGTCCTGGAGATTTTTCTTGTACAACTTTCTTTTATCGGTCCTGTATCTCCGGAACTAATCATAGGATCTTTTTGGGCCTACGAGAACTTACGTTCAGGAGGTCGAGAAGCCTTTCATATTTCAATTTCATGACAATCGTGAAATTTATGTTTTCTCATAAGATCCGTGCGTGGTCCTTTACGCCTTATATTAGATATTATCTATTTACTAATAAAAACCTTGACTTTTATGATTTCTAATTATAATGGACCTATTAAAAGTGCTAACCTCTTCAAATAAACAATTTTGTATTTTAGTATTTCTTCTATTGTACATATTTTTATCATCAAAATGCTTCAGTTTGAGAGCGCGTTGTTATTTTCAGATCTAGCATACTTAAATTTCACAGAAAAATTTCACGCGTTTGGGTTTTAGCTGCTTGGGTACGAAAATCAAAGCCAAAGACACTTTAAGCAGGTCCCGAATTTCAAACGTATCCGTATCCGCATCGATATGCGCATGTGTAGAATAGATACGATGGTTTCGTTGCGTTGCGTTATCCGTATCGTTACGGGCCTCGTCTCGTATCTCAATAATTTGACACTATTGATAGATCTTCCTGTCGGTTATCACTAAAATATCTTTAAAAACATAAACACAATAGTTATAGATAAAAAGAAAACCAACAAACACAGCTACAAAATCAGGTTTTGAGGTTAGAAAACGTTTCATCAAAGGCTACGATCGTTTGCGTAATGTATGACCATGCTTAAAAGGACTTTTGGGCGGTCAACGTAAGTCGATGCGTTTACGGATGGGGATGCAAATTCGGATACGTAGAAAAATTTAGGGTTTGCTAGGGTGCTTAATGTTCATATAGGTACGTTATAATGATCAAGTAAACAAGAAATAGGTTGACATACTGTGAAGTTAAAGTACTGGCTAGATGGACGGAAACACAAAATACATAATTTTAGTTGAAAGAAAGAGAAAGATCCAATAAATAGGTATCTTTAAGGTTGAAGGCGCATGGGAAAAAGTCCCATTTTGGTATTACTAGACATTTACGATTTCGCAACGTACCCGAAACGGTCTTGGGACGTAAATTTACAGTTCCGATGCAGGCACGTAAACATTACTGCATAATCATTCCCCATTTTGTTAACGAGGTGAAGAAACGATTCCTAAACGGTTCCCGATACTAGTAACACCTACTTTAAAGTTCTCTTTGTAGTCGAGGATACGTAGCGGCGACTAAAATTGCTGGTTGGGAAGGGTGTTCCAATAAGAGTTTCCGGATGTTTTTTCCAATTCAAACGAAAAGCAAACTAGGAAACATTTAACCCTTCAGGCCTAAAACACACGGAGCGGTTTCTGCCGAGTCGGCACCGATTCGGCGGAGGAGCGGCTCGAAACGCACACAGCGTTACCGCGCCTGGCGGATCAGCTAATTAAAAAATGCATAATCTCGCTGTTGCCAGTTGTTTGCGTACAGTCACACCATATGCAATGGCGTCTTCTAGTGACGACGATTTTTTTTTTGATTTTATTCGAATATTCCTCTGATCCCATATCCCAAATCGCTGGCCCTATGTGAATTTCATCAATTAGCCTTTCAACGTTCAAATTTTCAATAATTTTATTCTAACTGGCAACAGTGAATGTTCACGAAAATCAAAAAACCGTACTAAAACCGCTCGACGTGTGTTTCCTTCCATAAGCGAACAGGGAATGATGCGCCGAGCGTGTGCCGACTAGAGTCGTAAAAACGCGCGCGGCACATGATAGCCAGCAGGGTACGCTCGGCCGCCGCTCGGCAGCCGCCTCTGACGCGACACCGTCTGGTTCATACAATAAAAGTGTCATAAACGGGACGCCGCTTCGGTGGCCGACTCGGCAAAAACCGCTCCGCGTATTTTAGGTCTTATAGCAATAAGAAACATGATCATTTACTATTAGGCCTTAATGTTTCCTAGATTGCTTCTCGTTTGAATTGAAAAAAAAAAGACATCCGGAAACTCTTATTGGAACACCCTTTATTCAGACTTCCAACCCCTCTCAACTTTCGTAATAATTATTTTTAAAGCTGAACATAAAGATTACGATCTCAAGTATAAACATAAGTACACAAATAATCAGCTGGGCTAGAACTCACAAACGTGACAAACAAAGAAATGACAAAGGATACGCGAACTGTGACCGGGGTATGGCTAATGTCTTGTGAACTGGAATACTGAAAAATTTGTGTCATTTTTGGATGCTAAAATCTGCCTAAACGTCCTAATTCCATTTCTTTTTTTATACGCGAACCAGGAAAAAAAAAGTTTGAAAGCAGCGAAAACATTATAATCTTCAAACCAATAGCATAATTTCAACTCAAACTCAAAAACTAACCATACTTATATCCTGTTCACAATCCGATGTCCACAGGTGCTGGTAAATTTATGACCTTTCCCTATCAAATAGCATTAAAAGGTGATAAATTTTACCGGTACCAGTGGACATCGGATTGTGAACGGATATTATAAACATATTGTATTTGTCATATACGGACCAGATGGCAAACTTACTACAGGAATTTGTTATGCAAAATTTGAAACGCACTTATTTACCCGCTATATTGGAAACTAGACCACACTAAAAAGTACGATGAAAATGAATCATTAAAACGCTCATCCCACAACCATGCTATTTTTTAAGCGAAACTATGGGAGAGGCCCAATAAGCCTATAGAACGAAAAACCCATTAGAACATTTTTTTCTTAATTATCGATTTAATATTTCAGGCAAAAGCTTGACATCGACAAGAACACCCATCATCAACTAGCCAACAACCAAAACCAGCACCCGCTTTCATTAGGACCTGGCGGCATTCCCGCCGACGCTATTTACACGACGGGTCCCAGGGGCGGTACCCACCCAGACGCCATGAAGGTACGTCTGGCTACAATGGTTCTCCAACCGGCCACTAGAGTATAGCACTGCACGATGATGCTGACGGGATCTTCCAAGAGTGAAGCAGCAGAGCACCGGGTGCTGGATGAACTCGAATTGGGCAGTGTCACTCTTGGAAGGTCTCGATGCAAACATGCTACCGTTATCGAGTACCGATGCTAACTGTTTTAAATTTTGCGCATCATAAATCGGAATTTGAAAAGGGATTTTCGGCAACAGCGAATCTTTGTTGCATCGGCTCCTAATTTTTATCTTGTTTTAATATTGGTTCAAATGGAAAGATGATTTCAAAAGTTTGCGTATTCATAAGTCATCAATATAAGGCGACATCGATGTTGCATTGAACGAAAATTAGCATCGGCGCGCCAGCAAAAGATCGGTTCGATAAAGACTAGGTATTGGTTGAATTATGCAAAAACATTGGCTTTCACAAATCTGTAAATTCTGATTTCGTTGCAGCTTCAATATAGTTTTGCAATTGCGAAGTTTCAAAGTTTGAAAATCGTTTATTTTTCCGCCCCTTTTTTTCGAATATCTATCTACACTGTGGACCAAATTTATTTGGAACCCAATTTGGCTCTGAATAACTTTTTTTTAAATTGGTGGATTTTTGTGAAATTTTGTGTGAATATTAGGAAGACCTTTCCTTGATTGTAGAAAAAATATCTGATCAAAATATACAGGGGGAGCTAAGTAAGAAGCAGTATTTTCAATCATTACCTTTGGGGCTGTTGCAAAATTGGTTGAAACTAGATTTCTGACTGTTTTCAACCAATGAAATTCGCTCTGACTGAGTGGTGGTGATTTCTGCAGAAACAGACCTAATATTACCATACAGCGTAATGGGGTTTTGGTTTTATCAAATAACAAATTACCAGGAGGGGAAAATATAATAAAAAAAGATTTTTCAATAATTTTACAAAAACGTATTGTGAATATGAGCTCCCTGATTATCGACAACAGCTTGGACTTTTCGGCGCCATTGTCCAATCGACTTATTTATAATTTGTTGATTATAATGATGCGAATAGTAAATTATTCTCTCTTTAAGCTGAGTATTGATTTGAGTATTCTCATAAACTTTTTCCTCTAATCTTCCCCAAATGTTATAGTCGACGGGATTTAACTCCGGGCTCTTTGGAGGCCACATGTTTGGTTCAATAAAGTCAGGACAATTTTTCTGCAGATATCTTGAAGTACTTCCTGACATATGGCTAGGTGCGCCATCTTGCTGGAATGTGTAGTTGTCGCTAATTGCTTCTATTTGTCGAAGCATATTTTGTAAAATGTTTCGTTGATAGATTTCGGCGGTAATTTTCACTCCAGAGTCAATGAACTAAATTTCAGTTTTTCCAGCCAAAGAAACCAAATGATCCCTGGAAACCAGAAGATGTTCCAGTGGTATTTCCGAGTTTCTTTGTACATTAGAGTATACTCTGTGTTACAAATAATATATGTTTGTTACTTTAAGACAAGATAACCTAGGGTCGTGGAATTCAAAAAAATAAATAAAAATAAGATAACGTGTAGCCCCTTTGTGTGCAAATGAAACCACTCAAAATCCAACAAACAATAATTTTATTCTGTTTACAATATTATGTGGTCAATTTTAAATGCTCCCTGTAAAATTGTAAAATTTTACAGTTGACAGCTTGGTTGTTCTGGTGAATCTGACACCATATAACTTTCCAATCTGGAGCTCTTCAATGGGTGTTGGGGTTTCACTTTCGTGAACTGGAGCTCTTCATGTGGTTTCCTGTATCCAGGAAGAGGATAGATTGCTGGAGTGACGTCACTCCAGCTGATCCAGACTCTAAACAGTGATCTTTATGTAGAATAGGTACCCAGAAAAAAATAAGGCAGTATCAGGTTCACCAATACTTGGAACATTAAATTCCTGAATTCTGTCAAAAAGTGAGTGTCTTGCAAAGGAAATTGAAATTGAAATTTAGTATAAAACGATTGTTGTACAGACACTCCTTTCAACAGAATCAGGTATAAAAAAAAACTATTGCAAGTTAAAAAAAAAATAATAATATTCTAATAAAAAAAAAATTAAATAATTAAGAATAATGGTAAGATAACAGTAAAATAAAATAATAACAAGATTAAATTATAATGCTCGTTATGATGGAGCAAAAATGCTGCTTTCCTGACAGCAGTTCTGGCAGGCAAAAATATGAGCAAAAATAAGGTACGTAAAACAATAAGAAATTAAATCTCTGGATTCTCCCCTAAATAGACAAAATTTTCCTCTCGAAATAAGGTAGCTACCATAGATACTAGATAAACCTGGGGTTGAAATTAATCAAATCCAGAATGTGTCAAAATTCTTGAGATGTTTTAATTAAAACTTTTTAACTGAATTTTTGAACTATCTGGATTTCTATTAAAAAAATACACCCTTTAGTTGAGATAATAATTTAGGGAGTTAAACAGAAAATGGCTGTTTAGGCCGCTGCCTGGATTCAATAAAGAGTTGATGGAGATGGACTCATAAATTTGGTTCTCACCGACTCTATCTAGAGCAAATGGTCAATATTCCCATACTAACAATTGATTCTGAAAACCAGAGCAGCAGTACCTATTTAAAATCTAAAAATCTGTGTTGACTTACCTGTTAAAAGAAACGTGGCAGTACGAATCGACACTGACACAAAATGGAAGCCAACAATTAGATAAAAAAAACTTAAAATATAATATTTATATTTAAAGAACAGATAAGATAAAAACTTAATAATGATATGATAACATGAACATTGAAAAATCTACAAGGGAGGATCTAGAAATTCAAAGCATAAAATTATTCTAAATAAAGTGGACTTGCCTGCCAGACTTGTGTTTTAGGAAAGAGAGCGTTTTGGGAACCAAAGTTAGCAGGAAAACGATCCCCTTTTTAATACTTAACTGCATTCCAACCAGCTTCAACCAATCAGACGAGTGCACCCAAAAGACCATATTCACTTCAAAATGAAAACACAATGAAAGACCGCATGGAATAAAAGAGAATGGATAAAAATCCACTAGAATTATTTTAATTGTTTACAAATTATAAAAATAAAAAACTGTTAATTAATTAGATCATTAAGCCAAAAAATGATTATTTCAGAATCAGAAGTTAGAAAAGGACAGAAATATATCCATTTGCTGAAAGTGAGATAAATATAATTTCTTTCAATGAAAATACAAATGACTGTCAAATACGAATTAACCAAAAATTATACTTTCAAAAATAAATCCATCGGGCACTAGATGGCAGTACCGGTAAGATATCCGCACTTTACGGACATGATGGATAGATGGCAGCACTTGTATTATTTGAATTTGAATTTGAGGATATTTAAATAAGAAGATATGGAACATGTTACGTAAATGATAAATTTATCGTAACATCTGTTGCTTTGAGGTTTTTGGATGGCGCAATGGAAAAACGTTTTCATCTGAGAAACAAATTTTTCCAACATCTTCGCATCGTCTGAATCTTCTTGACAATGCTGACATCTTTCTACTCTTTTATTCTTAACATCATTTGAAAATTTGTGACAGTATATTTTTCTGGCTCTGTAATGAAAGAGCGCTGCACAAAAGAGCGCTGTATCAAAAGAGCGCTGTAACAAAAGAGCGCTGTAACAAAAGAGCGCCACAACAAAACAGCGCTGCACAAAAGAGCGCTGTAACAAAAGAGCGATGTAACAAAAAAGCGCTGTACAAAATAGCGCTGTAACAAAAGAGCGCTGTAACAAAATAGCGCTGTTACAAAAGAGCGCTGTAACAGAAGACCACTGTAACAGAACAAAAATTCGCCAAAAACGTAAAAAACCCCTTTGAAAATATCAAACCTTAAAATTTAATAAGGGGTGGTTTTCATTCGGGCTTAATGGCCTTCGTAAGTTGGAATTTCTTCCTGACGAGGTGCTTCCATGTCCGATTCTGGTAGCAGACTGACGCGTTCCCGACCGAAAGTTGAATTTATGTGTAGTAGGTGGTTGTGGTGGGGAAGGGGCGGGGCTTCGCGGCACGTGACTTATCTCAACTTTCTCTGTACTCAATGGAATCTTTCTTGCGTTTTTGAGAATCGGGTTCCAGATTTGGTTGAGTTTTAGTGCTTCTTCTTTCCTGTTGAAGTTCTCCGTATGTTTGTGGATTACTATAGCTTTACGTACAAGACGACCGTGGTATCCAGAAGTCGGTGCAAGAAGCTTGACCTCACCAAAGAATATTACATAATTCCCTTCACTGAGCGCATGTTCCGCAACTGCCGATTTTTCCGATTGTCCTAGTCTGCAGTTTCTGTTGTGCTCGTTCACCCTGATTCCCATGGATCTTTTTGTCGTTCCTATGTATTCCTTACCACATGTGCATGGTATACGATAGACTCCAGCGCTGACAATGGGTTCCTCTTATCGTTGGCTGATCTGATCGATTGCTGTATTTTCCTTATTGGCTTGAAGATTGTTTTTATGTTGTGTTTCTTCGAGACTTTCCCTATCCTGTCTGTGACGCGATAAATAAAAGGCATATATGCATTAGCCACCACTGGTTGTTCATCCACGTTTTGTCGTGTGGCAGTTTTGGGTCGCATGGCCCTGTCGATTTCAGATGCATTTTAACCATTTGTTAGAAAGGCCGACTTGAGATTATCTAGTTCTTGCTCGAGATATTGTGGCTCGCAGATGTTCCGAGCACGTTCTGTTTACGTTGTTATAATTCCAAGTTTTTGCCTTGGATGGTGGTTTGAGAGTGCATGCAGGTACCTGTCTGTGTGTGTAGGTTTTCGGTACACCGTGTGGCTCAGTTTTCCTCCAGATTTCTTTATGAGCACATCTAAGAAGGCGATTTCCTAGTTTTTCTCCTTTTCCATGGTAAATTCTATGCTAGGATGTTACTCGTTCAGGTGGCCTAGGAACTGGTTAAGCTTCTCTTCCCCATGACTGCAAACCACAAAAGTATCAACTACGTATCGAAGCCATACCGTTGCTTTGTGGTCAAAAGATTGTATCTATAGCTTTCCTCTTGAATTCCTTCATAAAGAAGTTGGCTATGACCGGGCTGAGCAGACTTCCCATAGCTACACCGTCCGTTTGCTCGTAGAAATCGCCGTTCCACAGGAAGTAACTACCAGTGAGATGTCCGGAAAAGCTCAACTATGTTATTGGGGAAGGAACTTGATATCAAGTCAAGAGATTCTGTCAATGGTACTTTTGTGAATAGGGACACGACATCAAAGCTGACCAGGATATCGTTAGGTTGAACAACAATATCCCTTATTTTCCAGACAAACTGAGTGGACTCCTTGACGTAAGAGCTAGTTTTTCCTACATGCGGTTGAAGAAGCGGTCTACCGTATACCATGCACATGTGGTAAGGTATATATAGGAACGACAAAAAGATCCATGAGAACCAAGATGAACGAGCACAAAAGAAACTGCAGACTAGGACAATTGAAAAAATCGGCAGTTGCGGAACATGCGCTTAGTGAAGGGAATAATGAAATACTCTTTGGTGAGGTCAAGCTTCTTGCACCGACTTCCGGATACCACAATCGTCTTGTACGTGAAGCTATAGAAATCCACAAACATACGGAGAACTTCAACAGGAAAGAAACACTAAAACTTAACCAAATCCGGAACCCGCTCCTCAAAAACGCAAGAAAAATACCATTGAGTACAGAGAAAGTTCAGATTAGCCACGTGCAGCGAATCCCCGCCCCTCCCTCACCACAACCACTCACACATAAATATAACTTACGGTCGGGAACGCGTCAGTCTGCTACTAGAATCGGACATGGAAGCACCTCTGAAGATGCTAGCTACGTGTGCTAGCGAAACGTCAGGAAGAAATTCCAACTTACGAAGGCCATTAAGCCCGAATGAAAGCCCCTTATCAAGAAACCTGGGCCAGGAAAGCCTCACAAACTTTACTTAAAATTTAAATTATTTTTTTCTTGGATTGCTCGCTCCGCATGTTCAAGTTTGGGATTTCATCAAAAAGCTCAAACAAAAAATAAATACAAAGTAACCCGATCTCACCCAAACTGAACCGTCCTCGGAATGCGACCCAATCTCTGTTTCTGAACTTCATCAAATTTCTCAAACATAAAATGAATACAAAATAATCTAATCTAACCCTAACTGACCCGTCCTCTGAATGCGACCTAATCTCTGCCTCTTTTACTTAATTCACCTTTTTTAAAATTCAAACAGCGCTTTTTTGTTACAGCGCTCTTTTGTGCAGCGCTCTTTTGTTACAGCGCTGTTTTGTTACAGCGCCCTTTTCTAACAGCGCTCTTTTGTGCAGCGCTCTTTTGTTACAGCGCTCTCTTGTGCAGCGCTGTTTTGTTACAGCGCTCTTTTGTGCCGCGCTCTTTTGTGCAGCGCTCTTTTGTTACAGCGCTCTTTTGTTACAGCGCTCTTTTGTTACAGCGCTCTTTCGTTCCAGAGCCTATTTTTTCAAACGGTCGATACTTCAAATCAATTTCAATAATTCTTCTTACCGATGATCGTTTAATGGTAGTAGATTTTGCTATTTTTGAAGTTTTATACACTGTCAAGGTACTAATATTTACATACTGTTGTCAAGGGATACAACAGCTTTTTTTTTTGGGTTATACTTTTTTAACGGTGGTAGTGAAATGAAAAATTGAAACGAAAATGCGGACGGAAGTGATGTGATCAACATTACTGATATATTGGTCCCTCTCTCTCCTATTCCCTTTCTTTTATCAGACATTTCTTTCTGCTCTTGGAAATGAAATGTCTGATCGCGTCACCAACGTTGCTCTTCGAAAAGTTTAACTTCTGTAGTGTGGTCCGGGCGCACTCTCTTCTTTTTTTCACAGATAACTCGATGTTAACAGTGTCTCTGTTTTGTTTTATTAAAACCCTACTATGCTGTATGGTAATATTATTTAACAATGTTTTAGAAAAAAATACGTTTTTCTATGACCATTAATAAATAAACAACTTTCGTCATATTTTACCTTTGCCGGAAACGTCACTTTCGTCACTAGTGATAGAATATCCCATAACGTTAACTTTCGTCACTAGTGACGGAAGTAAACGTTTACAATTTTACATGTTTAATACATTCTTTCAAATCCTATTATAATTTAATTCTGTAAAGGACAATGAAAAAACATCACAAAATTTTGTAAATTTTGCTTTATACAGTGTCATTACTTAAGTGTGCAGCATATGGGATTTTTCTTTTAGTAATAGCACAATCAAAATACAAACAAGGCCAAAAGTTGGTGCATGTCTAATAATCATATTAGGTGCACTTAGAATGGTTGCAAGTCAAACAGCATACAGGGTGGCTCAAAAATATCAAAATTCTACAAATATTTATTTAAATGAAATAAAACTTTTGCACTTTAAGGAAGTTTTTTTATTATGGCTATTATCATTGGTAATGTTTTAACTTGTTAAAAAAAAAATTGCGACATTTTAAAGTTGTGTTGAATATCATTGCAACAAACATGAATTTTGTGATTCCATAAAAAATTAAAAATCTAAGTTAATTTTACAAATATGCTTGAATTTGAACAAAGTTATGTAAAATTGATTTGGTTTTAGTTAATTTTTGAAAGTATCAAGGGCGGAGATAAAAAATAAAAAAAATAGAAATTATAGATTTTTTTGGAAAGAAAATAAAAAAAATATTAGGAGGCTATGTTTTGGTATTTAGCATAACTTTTAATTCCAAACAACTTTTCTCTATAACATTTTGCTGAATTTTCTAAAATAAGGGTACTTTACAGTACAGCTTTGATATTGTTTGAGCTACCCTGTATGCTGTTTGACTTGTAACCATTATTAGTGCACCTAATATGATTATCAGACACGCACCAACTTTTGGCCTTGTTTGCATTTGGGTTGTGCTATTACTAAAAAAAATCCCCATATGTTGCACACCTACAAAATCACACTGTATAATGTAACAAAAGCAAAATATATTTTTCCTACGAGCGTGCGCAAAGTAGTACTTTTCCGCACGCATTTCGGTTCTCAAAGTTACACTTTTCCGCACTCAGTGCGGATACAGGCCTTATCCGCACTGAGTGCCGAAAAGTAAAAATAATTGTCAAGCAACAATAAGGGCACCTGTCGACGTTGACAAATGATGACAAATTTTTCCTCTGTTTCTATATCAGCCAACATCTATACAAACACCAAATTTAATTAACTTTGACACATTGTCAGATTTGTTCTCTATTGATATGCAAGAATCTACAAACTTTCTCATCAAATTTAAACGTTTTAAAAAAAGGGCTCTGACGATGATTTTCTGTTATTTTTTTTTTTTTTGTTATGTAATTTTTTGATAACTGCATAGGTTCGCTTCAAGTTAATTAAAAATAGTTGAACAAATAATTTTTTTTTCTAAATTTTTGTTGTTACCTACCTGATATGAAGCTCGTAGGAAAAATTTAGTTCCTAACACGTGCGCAAAGTGTCTTTTCCGCACGCAAACACTTATCCAAACTCCGCTTCGCGTCGTTCGTATAACTGTGTTTGCGTGCGGAAAAGTAACACTTTGCGCACTTGTTAGGAAAATAACTATTTCCTACGAGCGTGCGCAAAGTAGTACTTTTCCGCACGCATTTCCGGGCTCAAAGTTACACTTTTCCGCACTCAGTGCGGATACAGGCCTTATCCGCACTGAGTGCCGAAAAGTAATTATAATTGTCAAGCAACAATAAGTGCACCTGTCGACTTTGACACATGATGACAAATTTTTCCTCTGTTTCTATATCAGCCAACATCTATACAAACACCAAATATAAATTAACTTTGACACATTGTCAGATTTGTTCTCTATTTATATGCAAAAATCTACAAACTTTCTCATCAAATTTAAACGCTTTAAGATGAACAGCTCTGATGAGGATTTTCTGTTATTTTTTTTGTTATGTAATTTTTTGATAAATGCATAGGTTCCCTTCAAGTTAATTAAAAATAATTAAACAAATTATGGTTTTTTTTTTTTAATTTTTGTTATTACCTACCTGATATGAAGCTCGTAGGAAAAATTTTGTTCCTAACACGTGCGCAAAGTGTCTTTTCCGCACGATTTCAACGATTATCGCACGCTGCAGCGTGCATAAAATGATGTTTATGATGCACCTACCTTTTCGAAGGTTTGCTATAGAAATGATTGATCTACTTTAATTACCTAGATATTTACCTGCCGTTTAAATTACTATTTATCAAAATGAATGGACACATTTAAAACATTTTTGAGATAATGATGCATTTGTAATAAAAAATTGCGTATGACATGCGTGTATAAGAGCATTTAAAGCCCTTGCGACCTACAAAACACTCCGCTGCGCGTCGTGTTTTGAAATATGTCGAGCGTGCTTTAAATGCCCTCTTATACACTTATATCATAATATACTAAATTTTACCTTCTGCACAATCGCATTTTATTTGAATTAAACTTTTCGTAACATCACCTTTAGTATGCTCGTAGAAAAAATATAGTTCCTAAGTCTTGCGGGAAGAAATTTCTCTTCCCGCACTCGTTAGGAAATAGTTATTTACCTAACAAGCGCGGAAAGTTATACTTTTCCGCACGCAACGGCGTTTGCACGAACGACGCGCCAGCGGAGTTAGTGCAAGCCGTAAGTGCGGAAAAGATACTTTACGCTCGTTTTAGGTACAACATTTTTCCTACGAGTGTGCGGAAATTAACATATTGTTTTTTTGTTTGTTTTTGGCTTTACTGATGAAAGAAATGGTCAAAAATTTGATTTATTAATGAAGTTTATTGACGCAATAGTTTTAACAACAGAACATTAACAATTATTTTTTTTACTACTAACCTGAGAAATAGTCATTATTCAATCTATTTTTCTAGGAAAAAATTGAATTTCTCTCCCTAGGTGAATAATGAAAATAATGAAAAAATACCTAGGTCAATAATGAAAATGATGTCATGACGCAAGGATATTGTCATGTTTCTATTGGTTCAATTTCAATTTCATACGTCAATTTAAAAAAAAATACAGGTTTCTGTAGGCACATAGGAAGTTATCATGACCTGTTGATAGAGGGCAGCACTTTCAAGAGGGCGTTCAAAAAAAATAATTAGAGTACAGATTTTCAACAAATTTTTCATTTTCTACTAGCAGTAGTAAAAAAAATTCTATATATTCCTCGGTAGAGAAAGTCATTATATACCTCACGCATTATGAACCTCGGCGCTTTGCGCCTCGGTTTATAAAAACGCTCGGTATATAATGACCTACTTCTCTACCTAGGTATATAATATACTATTATTATAAATGGAATTCGTTATTTATGGTATATAACTCATTGAAGATGTCGATATTGGTCTGTACAAAAACCCAATAGCTTTCTTGAAGAGAAAAAACGGTGGAGCAACTTCGAAAAGGTCTAAAATTTTGGAAAAACATGACAGAGAGAAAAGTTAAAAAAAAAATCAGTGCGGGCACAGCGTGCGTCAAAAACTTTCTTCGCGCACGCCGTGCGGTAAAGCAATGCGGAAAAGTGGTTCTTTCCGCACGTAAATCAGTGCGTAAAAACGCGTTTTCCGCACGCTCATAGGAAAATAGCTATAGATGGCGTCTTGATTCATTCACGTTTTCAAGCGCCATCTATCAAATCAAGTAGGAACCCTTGTGAAAAAAACATTAGTTAAACAGCAAAAACCAAAACAGGTCATAGAAAAAGTATAGTGCTTTACTCGTCGAAAATAATTTTTTGCAACGCAAAAAAAGGCTGTTTTCATCACTCGTTAAACAATATACTATTTTAATACAAAAACTGAAGTTTTTTTTTAAATTTTTCATTGCCTCTTTTCCGATAATTTTCTAATATTTTCATATATAATATCACAAGAGAAAAAATTTTGTCGCCAAAATTTTCGAAAGGTATGAAAGTTCGAAGAGCGAATCTTGATCTTAACGCCATCTAGGACACGATAATCAACACTACACGCAATTTTGCTGTGCAAAATGGTGAACGTTCCAAAGGCAGACCAAAATTCAGTTCGCTTGGGTTTCACCCAAAAGTACCACTGTTTGAGAAAAGTTTTTGGATTAATTTTCTCCGCTTTTCATCCATAGACGCGTTTCGACCTATATCAGGTCTCATCAGTATGGCTAGGAAAAGCGAAGAAAACCAATCCAATTTTTCGCCTAAAGGCAAATGCAAGAAATTCGAAGAGCGAATCTTGATCTTAACGCCATCTAGGACACGATAGTCAACACTACACGCAATTTTGCTGTGCAAAATGGTGAACGTTCCAAAGGCAGACCAAAATTCAGTTCGTTTGGGTTTCACCCAAAAGTACCACTGTTTGAGAAAAGTTTTTGGATTAATTTTCTCCGCTGTTCCATTCATAGACGCGTTTCGACCTATATCAGGTCTCATCAGTATGGCTAGGAAAAGCGAAGAAAACCAATCCAATTTTTCGCCTAAAGGCAAATGCAAGAAATTCGAAGAGCGAATCTTGATCTTAACGCCATCTAGGACACGATAATCAACACTACACGCAATTTTGCTGTGCAAAATGGTGAACGTTCCAAAGGCAGATCAAAATTCAGTTCGTTTGGGTTTCACCCAAAAGTACCACTGTTTGTGAAAAGTTTTTGGATTAATTTTCTCCGCTTTTCCATCCATAGACGCGTTTCGACCTATATCAGGTCTCATCAGTATGGCTAGGAAAAGCGAAGAAAACCAATCCAATTTTTCGCCTAAAGGCAAATGCAAGAAATTCGAAGAGCGAATCTTGATCTTAACGCCATCTAGGACACGATAATCAACACTACACGCAATTTTGCTGTGCAAAATGGTGAACGTTCCAAAGGCAGACCAAAATTCAGTTCGTTTGGGTTTCACCCAAAAGTACCACTGTTTGAGAAAAGTTTTTGGATTAATTTTCTCCGCTTTTCTTCCATAGACGCGTTTCGACCTGAAAGTTTGTTGCTTGCCGGAAAGCAACAAACTTGAATAAAACCTTGAGAACAATTTTGCCTACACAATTTTTTCTCGAGTGGTATTCGTCATGACTATTTCACGTAAGATTTTGAAAATAAATAGAATGCAAAATTATGAATAAAAACTTCAAATTAAAAATACCAGTTTGACAGTGTCAAAAAATGGTCGTAGGTAATACCATAAGAGCTCAGATTTAGCCGGATATTTTTTGGCTTGGTCTCGAATACTTACTTTCAGGAAATTTAACGAGAGCTGTTCCAACAACATCACGAGAGCGCAGCTCGAGTGATTTTGTGGAACAGATCGAGATAAATTGCATGAAAGTAAGTATAAGAGAGCAAGCCAAAAAATATCCTGCTCAAAATCTGAGCTCGAATGGTATTTAGTACGGCAATTCCACGAATGCAAAATCAAAATGGAATATTTATTTATCTCAAATAAGAAAACAAATTACAATCGATAATAATGTGGAAATACTTTCTAAAATGAACAGTTATTGAAGGTACAATTAGTATAAATATTTTGACCCTTAGAATTTGAGTCTATACAAAGAGAAGAAGACTCTTTTAAAGATGTTTGCAAAACTGGTGGTATTAAACAAGATGTTGTGGTGGTTGGTTGCGCTCTTGTTTCAATATTCACTGCTTTTTCACGAAGGTTTGTTACTAAACTTAAATGATGTTCGTCATTAAGCTGTAGTTATGGTTTTATGGAACTGCACGAAGAATGCCCAGTAATTTTCATTAGTTCTTGTTCACCAACACCAGCTTTGGCTAAATTGGATACCGCACTTGACCGGTGAGAATGGTTTGTAATTTTTTTGTTTTTGATGTCCAGACCAATTTTTTCTGCTGAGATTTTTGTCCACTTTAGAATTTCATTGATTCCGATAGGCATATTTTTATACCATCCTGTTGATTTCCCATTTATCCAAAATGGATTTGGGGTGAGGAAAAATAAGGTAAAAGTGCAGTATAGCCCGGTCACCTAAAACAGCATTTTTTTGAATAAGAATCGTTTGTTTAACGTTCAAATAGTGCATTTTGAAGAAAATTTTCCAGCGGAAATCTTTAATTTAAAAATTACAAATTAAAATAATATTGAAAAAACTCAAAAAATACTATTTTAGGTGACCGGGCTATACTGCACTTTATCCCCTAAATAAATATGCAGTATAGCCCGGTCACCTAAAATGGTATTTTTTTGAATAAGAATCGTTTGTTTAAACGTTCAAATAGTGCATTTTGAAGAAAAAATTCCAGCGGAAATCTTTAATTTAAAAATTACAAATTAAAATTATATTGAAAATACTCAAAAAAATAGGTATTTTAGGTGACCGGGCTATACTGCACTTTATCCCCTAAATAAATATGCAGTATAGCCCGGTCACCTGAAATGTATTTTTTTTTTCATTAAAATTTGTTTGTTAAACATCCAAATATTGCATTTCAAAGAAAAATTTTCGCCGGAAATCTGAAAATCTTTAATTGAAAAATGACAAATTAAAATTGTACTGAACATACTATTTATTTGTAATCGATTTATAATGCACTTTAACCCCTAAATAAATATGCCGTATAGCCCGGAAACCTAAAGAGTTTTTTATTTATTTAAGAAAATGCAGATTAAATCAAACTTACTCTTACTAACCCGTCCTTATAGTGCTAGCTAGTCCGCATAAGTAAAATTATGTTTATTTGTAACCGACCTATACTGCACTTTCGCCCCTAAATAAATATGCAATGAAAATCGTTTGTGTAACGTCCAAATAGTGAATCACTGACGAAATTAATGAGTTATCCGCCGAGTATGTTTTATCATGATGTCTTAGTTAAACGTTAAAGCAAAGTTCACAACATTTTTTGATTTTGATTGACCGGGCTAAACTGCATACCTAATTACTTAGGGGAAAAAGTGCAGTAGGTATAGCTCGGTTACAAATAATACAGTATTGTCAGTGTAATTTTTCAATTAAAAATTTCCTCTAGAAAATTTTATTTAAAATTCACTATTTGGATGTTAAACAAACGATTTTGAATTTAAAAAAAATATTATTGGTGACCGGGCTATACCTACTGCATATTTATTTAGGAGGTAAAGAGCAGTAGTATAGGTTGGTTAAAAATAAACAGTATTTCACTTATGCAGACTACTAGTACCAAGACTAGCACTATACGGACAGGTTAGTAAGGGTCAGTTTGGGTTGATCTGCATTTTTCTAATTAAATAAAAAACTCTTTAGGTGACCGGGCTATACTGCATATTTATTTAGGGGAAAAAGTGCATTATAGCTCCGTTGCAAATAAACAGTATTTTCAGTGGGGCAGTAGTAGTAGATA
>OU892288.1:7703967-7769027 GCA_917834065.1 Ceutorhynchus assimilis
CGTATTCAATCTCCTCATTAGTGATGTCTTTATTTTCTTTGACAAATCTCATTCTGATAGGCCTGCAAAATCTAGGTGATGATGGATTAGGGTTTTGCCATATATTTTGTTTTCCACACAGTAGTCTAACTGGTACAAGGGAACTTAGAAAAATGTTAGCATCACTGTCGCTCTCATCTTCAAATTTTTGCTTATATTCACATTGCTTGGACCCATCACAACCCCACTTAAATATAAGCACAAATTCTTTATTTTCACTTTGGATATTTTCCAGAACTGGTTCCAAATATCTACAAAGCCGCCAAGTTGTATGATCGACCAAATCTTGCAATTTCACTTCAGCAAAAGTTTCGTCAATATTTTTTGGTGGGTAACAATCCTGTTTAGCATTTTGCACGTATTTATAACATGGATATACATCTTTGTTGGCTTGCCGAATCACCTCGTACTGACTCATGGTCAAATTAGCTTCGACGAGTACTGCCAAAGCCTCTTCTGGCGAGTGTTTCTTCGTAGTAGTTTTTTGACTACCAATAACTGCTAGTTTACGAAATTTTGCTGCACTAGTTGCAGATTTAGTGACATCTTTAATTATTTTTGCTGCGTCAATATTACCTGCAGCTCGCTGACTCATCTGTGTAGCGTATGTCAACTTATCAAGAGGGACATTCATTCTAAGCTCCAGTGTATGACTCCGCTTTGATCGGTCACTTAATTCTCCAAATTCTTTATTTGGTCGACCTTTGAAACTGGAAGCAACTGAGGCGACAGGAAATTAAATTTCTTCATTTAGCCATTCTTGATTCTTTTCCAAGAAACGACTTTCTGTACTATTGCACGAGAGCCATTTACGCTTATAAACAGTTTTAAAATTCTTGATGGTATCTTGAAGTACATCGATTTTCTCAGGCGGACACTTTGTAATGGTAACTAATTTGTCTTCTAAATCTTTCAGTTTTTCATCAAACAGTCGCTTTGTGCTTTCTCTGACTAGATCATGCAGTTGTCTTCTAGTCATAGATTTGACGGAATCTGCAGAAACTGAAAGAAACGGAAATTGATATATATATATATATATATATTTTAATGTGAAAACTTGGGAAAACTTTTCTGCGGTATAGTAATTCTGCATATTCTGAAGTTTAACGACAAGTAACATTTACGCAGTTGCGATGCGTTGCATATATTTAAAAACATTAATTCATGCAGAAAAAGTGATTAAAATAGGATATTTTGTAGTAAACGATCAAGATCGGTATATACACGTATAAAAACTTTCCAGTATCCATTAAAATATAACTACTACAATATACATACCTTCTCTAACAGTATCCATGATAAGTTTCGATACAGAACATATCGCAACGAAAAGACGCTTCTGAACAGAATACTGCGAACTAATATTTCCGATTGCACGGACCAGTGAATGGTTGCCTTATCACAGATAAGAAGTCCACATGCGACGGCATGTTTATCTACCAGTTAAACGCACCTATAAACAGCGTTGTTTTTATTGTTTACAATTTTGATATTTTGGCCAGGTTTTCAATTAAAATACTAGTCTGTGCGCCGGTATAAATGTTCACACATCAAAAATTGAAAATCACATTCATCTGTAGGAACGCTATAAACAAGAAATGCCAGAAAATTGAAGTTACAGTTTTCACAAAAATCACAAACCAATTAGAGCGTTTTGGATTGGTACAGTGCAAATCGCCATTAACCAGTTTTCTTGACTGGTAAGTGATTCTGTGGAAGCAGGTCTCAATTTGTTTGGAAATGTACTTGTGGCTAAATAAATATGTACTTAGAGTCCAATAATTTTACTCAGTAACTGCAAATGTATTCGAAAAAAATGAAAATAACCGGGTATATGTATTTGAGTATAAAAGAATGTACTCACTCGGGTATTTTGCAATTTACTCAGTACAATAAAATATACCGGGTATTTTTTATATTCTTAAACAGTTCAAGTACAAGTAGGTACAATTACATAATTCACAAAGTATCGTGGCCTAAATACCGAGTAACTCAAAATGTACTTAGAATAAAAGTGAAGAGTACTTGTACCCGAATACGGCACAAGTCTGTATGATATGTATTATATTTTGATTATTTTTTAAGTTTTTTATGGAATAATTTTATTACTACCTACCTACTATTTTATTGCAACCTACAATTAGGTGCTAGCTGACGTCACACACATAACCTCAATGACATGTTTGTCCCCACCTCCAACGGAAGTGAAGTTATGTGTGTGACGTCAGAAAAAATAACCTGCAAATCGCTTGCGGACGCGTGAAACTAGGCTAGTTATAGGTGTTTTCGGGTTCTAGTTTTTCGGGCTATTCGCGAACCATCATGGAACTGCGCAGAACAAGTTGCGTAGGTATTTATTCAGTCCTTAGAACTGTGCTCAGATCGTTTGGAATAAATTAGAGTTTAAAAAACCCGAAAATGTTTTTTTTTTTTACAGAGCAGGCAACAAACTCCTTGCATCAATTTTTTTTATTGCTGATTTCGCTAGTCCATGAAAAATAAGTCAACACGTGTTTTTTTTCTTTTTCTTCTTAGTCAAAAATTGACGGAGATACAACGCTATGAAATATGCCTATGACGTCACTTATCATATAAATTAGTGACGTCGCACATGCTCAGTATATCTATATATACAAAACTTAATATTTGTATAACTTCCGGAATAATCATATTTGGGCGAAATAAAAAAAAAGTAACGATTTTTTTTCGATTTCCTATAGTTTGCAATAAACAATAATCAATTTAATTTTCCATGCAAGTACCCTATTCTCTCCGAGATTTTTGCCGCCCTTCGATTTTGCCGCCCCGTGCAGGGGCACAGGCTGCACGGGTCCTGGAGCCGGCCCTGGACACTATTGATAGATCTTCCTTTCGGTTATCACTAAAATATCTTTAAAAACATAAACACAATAGTTATAGATAAAAAGAAAACCTACAAACACAGCTACAAAATCAGGTTTTGAGGTTAGAAAACGTTTCATCAAAGGCTACGATCGTTTGCGACTTTGCGTAATGTATGACCATGCTTAAAAGGACTTTTGGGCGGTCAACGTAAGTCGATGCGTTTACGGATGCGGATGCAAATACGGATACGTAGAAACAGTGGCGGCTGGCCCTAAGGGGCCAAGGGGCCGTGGCACTGGCGCAAAATATGTCGGTCCTTTTAAATACCTTTAAATACAATCGTCAGATCAAATTACTTATCATTTTATAATTTGATCCCGACGGAAAATTTCTGTCGTTATTATTCCTAAATTTCCCAGACAATAATTTAAGCGACTGACTAAACTAAACTCGCTGGACTATCCGTCCGAGCCCATTTCACAACGGCCCCGCTGCAACACGGCAATTACGTTGGAGAAGGTCACGCCGCGCTCCCAGTAACCAGCTGTTTTTATACGTATAAACGGGGCCACCTGATCGAACGGCCCGGATTAGTTTTTGCGGCAATTTAATTAACACACAACAAGAACCTGGAACAAGCCAAGTGAGCTGAAACAAGTCTGGAAAATGTCTGGATAAATCTGGATGAAGTCTGGAATAGTCTGGAAATCTCTGGAAAAGTCTGAAAAGAGCTTGGAAATTTCTGGAAAAGGTCGGAAAAATTTTGCCAGAGGACTCAAAAGACCTGGGGATCATTTTCTAGAATCCGAATCAGTGTGGACAAGTCTGGATAAGGTCTGGATAAAGTCTGTAAAACTCTGGATAAGTCTGAATATTGTCTGGAAAAGTCTGGAAATCTCTGGAAACGTCTGGAAAAGACTTGGAAATTCCTGGAAAGGGTTGGAAAAATTCTGAAAAAGGTCCCAATAGACCAGGGGATCATTTTCCAGAATCCGGATCAGTCTGAACAAGTCTGGATAAAGTCTGGATTAATCTGGATGAAGTCTGAAAAACTCTGGAAAGCTCTGGATAAGTCTGGATAATGTCTGGAAAACTCTGGAAACGCCTGGAAAAGGCCTGGAAATTTCCTGAAAGGGTCGGAAAAATTCTGGAAAAGGTCCCAAAAGACCTGGGGATCATTTTCCAGAATCCGGATTCTTCTGTACAAGTCTGGATAAGGTCTGGATAAATCTGGATAAAGTCTGTAAAACTCTGGAAAAGTCTGGATATTTTCTGGAAAAGTCTGGAAATCTCTTGAAACGTCTGGAAAAGTCTTGGAAATTTCTGGAAAGGGTTGGAAAAATTTTGAAAAAGGTCCCAAAAGACCTCGGAATCATTTTCCAGAATCCGGATCGGTATGAACAAGTATGGTTATAAAGTCTGGATTAATCTGGATAAAGTCTGAAAAACTCTGGAAAGCTCTGGATAAGTCTGGATAATGTCTGGAAATCTCTGGAAACGTCTGGAAATTTCTTGAAAGGGTCGGAAAAATTCTGGAAAAGGGTCCAAAAGACCTGGGGATCATTTTCCAGAATTCGGATCAGTCTGTACAAGTCTGGATAAATCTGGATGAAAACTGGAAAACTCTGGAAAGCTCTGAATAAGTCTAGATAATGTCTGGAAAAGTCTGGAAATCTCTGGGGCTGACACGCTTTTATAATACATCGAAAAAAGTGAAAAATAAATATAGTTTAAAAAAACTAAAAAACACGCTTTTATAGTAAATTGAACTAAAAAGTGTACTCCGACCGTGCTTCATTTATAATCTTGTAGAAATGGTAAATGCCCACGTTTGAATTGAGAATAAGTGAAAAAACTTTCTGAGGCGTGTTTTTTGTACAACTTTTAGATCAAAATTTGGGTTAGAGTCAATCTAAAAAAATTTGCGCGCTTCTGGGGCTTCCCCCGTGAATCTGTGCACCGCCAACTTTTCCTCTCACCCGCCGCCACTGCGTAGAAATATTTAGGGTTTGCTAGGGTGCCTAATATTCATTCATATAGGTACGTTATAATGATCAAGTAAACAAGAAATAGGTTGACATACTGTGAAGTTAAAGTACTGGCTAGATGGACGGAAACACAAAATACATAATTTTAGTTGAAAGAAAGAGAAAGATCCAATAAATAGGTATCTTTAAGGTTGAAGGCGCATGGGAAAAAGTCCCATTTTGGTATTACTAGACATTTACGATTTCGCAACGTACCCGAAACGGTCTTGGGACGTAAATTTACAGTTCCGAGGACGATGCAGGCACGTAAACGTGGTGAAGAAACGATGCCTAAACGGTTCCCGATACTAGTAACACCTACTTTAAAGTTCTCTTTGTAGTCGAGGATACGTAGCGGCGACTAAAATTGCTGGTTGGGAAGGGTGTTCCAATAAGAGTTTCCGGATGTTTTTTCCAATTCAAACGAAAAGCAAACTAGGAAACATTTAACCATTTAGGCCTAAAACACGCGGAGCGGTTTCTGCCGAGTCGGCACCGATTCGGCGGAGGAGCGGCTCGAAACGCACACAGCGTTACCGCGCCTGGCGGATCAGTCATCAATTAAAAAATGCATAATCTCGCTGTTGCCAGTTGTTTGCGTACAGTCACACCATACGCAATGGCGTCTTCTAGTGACGACGATTTTTTTTTTTATTTTATTCGAATATTCCTCTGATCCCATATCCCAAATCGCTGGCCCTATGTGAATTTCATCAATTAGCCTTTCAACGTTCAAATTTTCAATAATTTTATTCTAACTGGCAACAATGAATGTTCACGAAAATCAAAAAACCGTACTAAAACCGCTCGACGTGTGTTTCCTTCCATAAGCGAACAGGGAATGATGCGCCGAGCGTGTGCCGACTAGAGTCGTAAAAACGCGCGCGGCACATGATAGCCAGCAGGGTACGCTCGGCCGCCGCTCGGCAGCCGCCTCTGACGCGACACCGTCTGGTTCATATAATAAAAGTGTCATAAATGGGACGCCGCTTCGGTGGCCGACTCGGCAAAAACCGCTCCGCGTATTTTAGGTCTTATAGCAATAAGAAACATGATCGTTTACTATTAGGCCTTAATGTTTCCTAGATTGCTTCTCGTTTGAATTGAAAAAAAAAAGACATCCGGAAACTCTTATTGGAACACCCTTTATTCAGACTTCCAACCCCTCTCAACTTTCGTAATAATTATTTTTAAAGCTGAACATAAAGATTACGATCTCAAGTATAAACATAAGTACACAAATAATCAGCTGGGCTAATACTCACAAACGTGACAAACAAAGAAATGACTAAGGATACGCGAACTGTGACCGGGGTATGGCTAATGTCTTGTGAACTGGAATACTGAAAAATTTGTGTCATTTTTGGATGCTAAAATCTGCCTAAACGTCCTAATTCCATTTCTTTTTTTATACGCGAACCAGGAAAAAAAAAGTTTGAAAGCAGCGAAAACATTATAATCTTCAAACCAATAGCATAATTTCAACTCAAAAACTAACCATACTTATATCCTGTTCACAATCCGATGTCCACAGGTGCTGGTAAATTTATGACCTTTCCCTATCAAATAGCATTAAAAGGTGATAAATTTTACCGGTACCAGTGGACATCGGATTGTGAACGGATATTATAAACATATTGTATTTGTCATATACGGACCAGATGGCAAACTTACTACAGGAATTTGTTATGCAAAATTTGAAAGGCACTTATTTACCCGCTATATTGGAAACTAGACCACACTAAAAAGTACGATGAAAATGAATCATTAAAACGCTCATCCCACAACCATGCTATTTTTTAAGCGAAACTATGGGAGAGGCCCAATAAGCCTATAGAACGAAAAACCCATTAGAAATTTTTTTTCTTAATTATCGATTTAATATTTCAGGCAAAAGCTTGACATCGACAAGAACACCCATCATCAACTAGCCAACAACCAAAACCAGCACCCGCTTTCGTTAGGACCTGGCGGCATTCCCGCCGACGCTATTTACACAACAGGTCCCAGGGGCGGTACCCACCCAGACGCCATGAAGGTACGTCTGGCTACAATGGTTCTCCAACCGGCCACTAGAGTATAGCACTGCACGATGATGCTGACGGGATCTTCCAAGAGTGAAGCAGCAGAGCACCGGGTGTTGGATGAACTCGAATTGGGCAGTGTCACTCTTGGAAGGACTCGATGCAAACATGCCACCGTTATCGAGTACCGATGCTAACTGTTTTAAATTTTGCGCATCATAAATCGGAATTTGAAAAGGGATTTTCGGCAACAGCGAATCTTTGCTGCATCGGCTCCTAATTTTTATCTTGTTTTAATATTGGTTCAAATGGAAAGATAATTTCAAAAGTTTGCGTATTCATAAGTCATCAATATAAGGCGAAATCGATGTTGCATTGAACGAAAATTAGCATCGGCGCGTCAGCAAAAGATCGGTTCGATAAAGACTAGGTATTGGTTGAATTATGCAAAAACTTTGGCTTTCACAAATCTGTAAATTCTGATTTCGTTGCAGCTTCAATATAGTTTTGCAATTGCGAAGTTTCAAAGTTTGAAAATCGTTTATTTTTCCGCCCCTTTTTTTCGAATATCTATCTACACTGTGGGCCAAATTTATTTGGAACCCAATTTGGCTCTGAATAACTTTTTTTTAATTTGGTGGATTTTTGTGAAATTTTGTGTGAATATTAGGAAGACATTTCCTTGATTGTAGAAAAAATATCTGATCAAAATATACAGGGGGAGCCAAGTAAGAAGCAGTATTTTCAATCATTACCTTTGGGGCTGTTGCAAAATTGGTTGAAACTAGATTTCTGACTGTTCTCAACCAATGAAATTCGCTCTGACTGATTGGTGATTTCTGCAGAAACAGACCTAATATTACCATACAGCGTAATGGGGTTTTGGTTTTATCAAATAACAAATTACCAGGAGGGGAAAATCAATGACATCAAAACACAGATAGACCGAACAATAAACAAAATTTTCGTATGACAACATCTCTCTGTCTCTTTTGGGTCTTTGTGCTATCCCCACCACTGAGAATGCCAAATTTTGTCTTGAATCCCTAAATAATATATTTTTCTCCTCTAATTAACATTTTCAATTTTATTTCTGAACTCAATTTGGCAACAGCAGATTATAGCAAAACACCGCCCAGAAGCGGCTTGTTGAATGGCAGGCAGGTGTTGATTGTAGTAGCTAGCTATCTTTATTGCAAACAGGTATTATTCATTAGCGTTAAACAAGAAACGACTAACACGATATTGGTACTTTCAGAATAAAGGGCTCGTATCGAATATTTTCAGTTTATTTGTCAATTTGTTATTTTATTTATTCATCCAATTAAATTTCGAGATATATTCACGTGTGGGCGGGGTTTTTTACACCATTTTGAGCAATGATGTCTCCCTACCCCGACCCCGCGAGCAACTCACCTCCCCTGGCCAATGGGTGGTCTTGTCAACACAACAAATAATAGTTTATGAATGGGATGATCCGTCTATCTGTGTTTTGATGTCCTTGGGGAAAATATAATAAAAAAAGATTTTTCAATAATTTTACAAAAACCTATTGTGAATATGAGCTCCCTGATTATCGACAACAGCTTGGACTTTTCGTCGCCATTGTCCAATCGACTTATTTATAATTTGTTGATTATAATT
The DNA here is from genome assembly GCA_917834065.1 of Ceutorhynchus assimilis. NCBI lineage: Eukaryota > Metazoa > Arthropoda > Insecta > Coleoptera > Curculionidae > Ceutorhynchus > Ceutorhynchus assimilis. Next base: position 7,712,546 of record OU892288.1, read on the forward strand.
ATGCGAATAGTAAATTATTCTCTCTTTAAGCTGGGTATTGATTTGAGTATTCTCATAAACTTTTTCCTCTAATCTTCCCCAAATGTTATAGTCGACGGGATTTAACTCCGGGCTCTTTGGAGGCCACATGTTTGGTTCAATAAAGTCAGGACAATTTTTCTGCAGATATCTTGAAGTACTTCCTGACATATGGCTAGGTGCGCCATCTTGCTGGAATGTGTAGTTGTCGCTAATTGTTTTTATTTGTCGAAGCATATTTTGTAAAATGTTTCGTTGATAGATTTCGGCGGTAATTTTCACTCCAGAGTCAATGAACTAAATTTCAGTTTTTCCTAGCATCGATACAGCCAAAGAAACCAAATGATCCCTGGGAACCAGAATATGTTCCAGTGGTATTTCCGATTTTCTTTGTACATTAGAGTATACTCTGTGTTACAAATAATATGTGTTTGTTACTTTAAGACAAGATAACCTAGGGTCGTGGAATTCAAAAAAAAATAAGATAACGTGTAGCCCCTTTGTGTGCAAATGAAACCACTCAAAATCCAACAAACAATAATTTTATTCTGTTTACAATATTATGTGGTCAATTTTAAATGCTCTCTGTAAAATTGTAAAATTGTAAAATTTTACAGTTGACAGCTTGGTTGTTCTGGTGAATCTGACACCATATACCTGTCCAATCTGGAGCTCTTCAATGGGTGTTGGGGTTTCACTTTCGTGAACTAGAGCGCTTCATGTGGTTTCCTGTATCCAGGAAGAGGATAGATTGCTGGGGTGACGTCACTCCAGCTGATCCAGACTCTAAACAGTGATCTTTATGTAGAATAGGTACCCAGAAAAGAATAAGGCAGTATCAGGTTCACCAATATTTGGAACATTAAATTCCTGAATTCTGTCAAAAAGTGAGTGTCTTGCAAAGGAAATTGAAATTGAAATTTAGTATAAAACGATTGTTGTACAGACACTCCTTTCAACAGAATCAGGTATAAAAAAAAAACTATTGCAAGTTAAAAAAAGTAATAATATTCTAATAAAAAAAATAATTAAATAATTAAGATAACAGTAAAATAAAATAATAACAAGATTAAATTATAATGCCCGTTATGATGTAGCAAAAATTCTGCTTTCCTGACAGCAGTTCTGGCAAGCAAAAATATGAGCAAAAATAAGGTACGTAAAACAATAAGAAATTAAATCTCTGGATTCTCCCCTAAATAGACAAATAAGGTAGCTACCATAGATACTAGATAAACCTGGGGTTGAAATTAATCAAATCCAGAATGTGTCAAAATTCTTGAGATATTTTAATTAAAACTTTTTAACTGAATTTTGAACTGTCTGGATTTCTATTAAGAAATTACACCCTTTAGTTGAGATAATAATTTAGGGAGTCAAACAGAAAATGGCTGTTCAGGCCGCTGCCTGGATTCAATAAAGAGTTGATGGAGATGGACTCATAAATTTGGTTCTCACCGACTCTATTTAGAGCAAATGGTCAATATTCCCACACTAACAATTGATTCTGAAAACCAGAGCAGCAGTACCTATTTAAAATCTAAAAATCTGTGTTGACTTACCTCTTAAAAGAAACGTGGCAGTACGAATCGACACTGACACAAAATGGAAGCCAACAATTAGATTAAAAAAAACTTAAAATATAATATTTATATTTACAGAACAGATAAGATAAAAACTTAATAATGATATGATAACATGAACATTGAAAAATCTACAAGGGAGGATCTAGAAATTCAAAGCATAAAATTATTCTAAATAAAGTGGACTTGCCTGCCAGACTTGTATTTTAGGAAAGAGAGCGTTTTGGGAACCAAAGTTAGCAGGAAAACGATCCCGTCTTTTTAATACTTAACTGCATTCCAACCAGCTTCAACCAATCAGACGAGTGCACCCAAAAGACCATATTCACTTCAAAATGAAAACACAATGAAAGACCGCATGGAATAAAAGCGATTGGATAAAAATCCACTAGAATTATTTTAATTGTTTACAAATTATAAAAATAAAAAACTGTTAATTAATTAGATCATTAAGCCAAAAAATGATTATTTCAGAATCAGAAGTTAGAAAAGGACAGAAATATATCCATTTGCTGAAAGTGAGATAAATATAATTTCTTTCAATGAAAATACAAATGACTGTCAAATGCGAATTAACCAAAAATCATACTTTCAAAAATAAATCCATCGGGCACTAGATGGCAGTACCGGTAAGATATCCGCACTTTACGGACATGATGGATAGATGGCAGCACTTGTATTATTTGAATTTGAATTTGAATTTGAATTTGAGGATATTTCAGATTATTTGGATGATTCTGAAATGGAAAAAATACGACTTTATAATGAAAATAAGAAGAGATGGAACATGTTACGTAAATGATAAATTTATCGTAACATCTGTTGCTTTGAGGATTTTTTGGATGGCGCAATGGAAAAACATTTTCATCTGAGAAACAAATTTTTCCAACATCTTCGCATCGTCTGAATCTTCTTGACAATGCTGACATCTTTCTACTCTTTTATTCTTAACATCATTTGAAAATTTGTGACAGTATATTTTTCTGGCTCTGTAATGAAAGAGCGCTGCACAAAAGAGCGCTGTATCAAAAGAGCGCTGTAACAAAAGAGCGCTGTAACAAAAGAGCGCCACAACAAAACAGCGCTGCACAAAAGAGCGCTGTAACAAAAGAGCGATGTAACAAAAAAGCGCTGTACAAAATAGCGCTGTAACAAAAGAGCGCTGTAACAAAATAGCGCTGTAACAAAATAGCGCTGTTACAAAAGAGCGCTGTAACAGAAGACCACTGTAACAAAACAAAAATTCACCAAAAACGTGAAAAACCCCTTTGAAAATATAAAACCTTAAAATTTAATAAGGGGTGGTTTTCATTCGGGCTTAATGGCCTTCGTAAGTAGGAATTTCTTCCTGACGAGGTGCTTCCATATCCGATTCTGGTAGCAGACTGACGCGGCACGTGACTAATCTCAACTTTCTCTGTACTCAATGGAATCTTTCTTGCGTTTTTGAGGATCGGGTTCCAGATTTGGTTGAGTTTTAGTGCTTCTTCTTTCCTGTTGAAGTTCTCCGTAAGTTTGTGGATTTCTATAGCTTTACGTACAAGACGACCGTGGTATCCAGAAGTCGGTGCAAGAAGCTTGACCTCACCAAAGAATATTTCATAATTCCCTTCACTGAGCGCATGTTCCGCAACTGCCGATTTTTCCGATTGTCCTAGTCTGCAGTTTCTTTTGTGCTCGTTCACCCTGATTCCCATGGATCTTTTTGTCGTTCCTATCTATTCCTTACCACATGTGCATGGTATACGATAGACTCCAGCGCTGACAGTGGGTTTCTCTTATCGTTGGCTGATCTGATCGATTGCTGTATTTTCCTTATTGGCTTGAAGATTGTTTTTATGTTGTGTTTCTTCGAGACTTTCCCTATCCTGTCTGTGACGCGATAAATAAAAGGCATATATGCATTAGCCACCTCTGGTTGTTCATCCACGTTTTGTCGTGTGGCAGTTTTGGGTCGCATCGCCCTGTCGATTTCAGATGCATTTTAACCATTTGATAGAAAGGCCGACTTGAGATGATCTAGTTCTTGCTCGAGATATTGTGGCTCGCAGATGTTCCGAGCACGTTCTGTTTACGTTGTTATAATTCCAAGTTTTTGCCTTGGATGGTGGTTTGAGAGTGCATGCAGGTACCTGTCTGTGTGTAGGTTTTCGGTACACCGTGTGGCTCAGTTTTCCTCCAGATTTCTTTATGAGCACATCTAAGAAGGCGATTTCCTAGTTTCTCTCCTTTTCCATGGTAAATTCTATGCTAGGATGTTACTCGTTCAGGTGGCCTAGGAACTGGTTAAGCTTCTCTTCCCCATGACTGCAAACCACAAAAGTATCAACTACGTATCGAAGCCATACCGTTGCTTTGTGGTCAAAAGATTCTATAGCTTTCCTCTTGAATTCCTTCATAAAGAAGTTGGCTATGACCGGGCTGAGCAGATTTCCCATAGCTACACCGTCCGTTTGCTCGTAGAAATCGCCGTTCCACAGGAAGTAACTACCAGTGAGATGTCCGGAAAAGCTCAACTATGTTATTGGGGAAGGAACTTGATATCAAGTCAAGAGATTCTGTCAATGGTACTTTTGTGAATAGGGACACGACATCAAAGCTGACCAGGATATCGTTAGGTTGAACAATAATATCCCTTATTTTCCAGACAAACTGAGTGGACTCCTTGACGTAAGAGCTAGTTTTTCCTACATGCGGTTGAAGAAGCGGTCTACCGTATACCATGCACATGTGGTAAGGTATACATAGGAACGACAAAAAGATCCATGAGAACCAAGATGAACGAGCACAAAAGAAACTGCAGACTAGGACAATTGAAAAAATCGGCAGTTGCGGAACATGCGTTTAGTGAAGGGAATAATGAAATACTCTTTGGTGAGGTCAAGCTTCTTGCACCGACTTCCGGATACCACAATCGTCTTGTACGTGAAGCTATAGAAATCCACAAACATACGGAGAACTTCAACAGGAAAGAAACACTAAAACTTAACCAAATCCGAAACCCGCTCCTCAAAAACGCAAGAAAAATACCATTGAGTACAGAGAAAGTTCAGATAAGCCACGTGCAGCGAATCCCCGCCCCTCCCTCACCATAACCACTCACACATAAATACAACTTACGGTCGGGAACGCGTCAGTCTGCTACTAGAATCGGACATGGAAGCACCTCTGAAGATGCTAGCTACGTGTGCTAGCGAAACGTCAGGAAGAAATTCCAACTTACGAAGGCCATTAAGCCCGAATGAAAACCCCTTATCAAGAAACCTGGGCCAGGAAAGCCTCACAAACTTTACTTAAAATTTAAATTATTTTTTTTCTTGGATTGCTCGCTCCGCATGTTCAAGTTTGGGATTTCATCAAAAAGCTCAAACAAAAAATAAATACAAAGTAACCCGATCTCACCCAAACTGAACCGTCCTCGGAATGCGACCCAATCTCTGTTTCAGAACTTCATCAAATTTCTCAAACATAAAATGAATACAAAATAACCCAATCTAACCCAAACTGACCCGTCCACGGAATGCGACCCAATCTCTGTTTCTGAACTTCATCAAATTTCTCAAACAGAAAATCAATACAAAATAACCTAAACTGACCCGTCCTCGGAATGCGATCCAATCTCTGTTTCTGAACTTCATCAAATTGCTCAAACATAAAATGAATACAAAATAATCTAATCTAACCCAAACTGACCCGTCCTCTGAATGCGACCCAATCTCTGCCTCTTTTACTTAATTCACCTTTTTTTTAAATTTAGACAGCGCTCTTTTGTTACAGCGCTCTTTTGTGCAGCGCTGTTTTCTTACAGCGCTGTTTTGTTACAGCGCCCTTTTGTTACAGCGCTCTTTTGTGCAGCGCTGTTTTGTTACAGTGCTCTCTTGTGCAGCGCTGTTTTGTTACAGCGCTCTTTTGTGCAGCGCTCTTTTGTGCAGCGCTCTTTTGTTACAGCGCTCTTTTGTTACAGCGCTCTTTTGTTACAGCGCTCTTTTGTTACAGCGCTCTTTCGTTCCAGAGCCTATTTTTTCAAACGGTCGATACTTCAAATCAATTTCAATAATTCTTCTTACCGATGATCGTTTATTGGTAGTAGATTTTGCTATTTTTGAAGTTTTATACACTGTCAAGGTACTAATATTACTGTTGTCAAGGGATACAACAGCTTTTTTTTTGGGTTATACTTTTTTAACGGTGGTAGTGAAATGAAAAATTGAAACGAAAATGCGGACGGAAGTGACGTGATCAACATTACTGATATATTGGTCCCTCTCTCTCCTATTCCCTTTCTTTTATCAGACATTTCTTTCTGCTCTTGGAAATGAAATGTCTGATCGCGTCACCAACGTTGCTCTTCGAAAAGTTTAACTTCTGTAGTGTGGTCCGGGCGCACTCTCTTCTTTTTTTCACAGATAACTCGATGTTAACAGTGTCTCTGTTTTGTTTTAATAAAACCCTACTACGCTGTATGGTAATATTATTTAACAATGTTTTAGAAAAAAATACGTTTTTCTATGACCATTAATAAATAAACAACTTTCGTCATATTTTACCTTTGCCGGAAACGTCACTTTCGTCACTAGTGATAGAATATCCCATAACGGTAACTTTCGTCACTAGTGACGAAAGTTAATGTTTACAATTTTACATGTTTAAAGGGGGTGTGCGCCAAAAAAACAACTTCATCCCAAAAAAAAGAGAAAAAAAATCTAAGAATAACAGTGAAATCCGCACCCCTCTATGACAAATAATACCGCAGATATGGCTCTATGAAGGTAGCGCATCTCACCCTATGACGTCACGAAAGCTCAAGCGACGCACGAGAAAGTGGATTTAATTAAATTTACATAATGTTTTTCCTGTGTTACCTGCAATAATCTAAACAAAAACCACTCACGCGTGCCGGGAACAATCAAATTAACAATGCAGAGCTCCGCTGGACGAAGTTTTCGTGACGTCACGAGAGCGTCGTCCACACTTTAAAGCGGTATATCTCAGCGATGGTTTATCGTAGAATAACGAGCTTTGAACAGTTATTCTTAGATTTTTTTACACTAAAACTTTAATTTTTGGCGCACACCCCCTTTAATACATTCTTTCAAATCCTATTATAATTTAATTCTGTAAAGCACAATGAAAAAACATAGTTCATCACAAAATTATGTAAATTTTGCTTTATATAATGTAATAAAAGCAAAATATATTTTTTTTCTACGAGCGTGCGGGAAATGACTCTTCCCGCACTATTTGCTGTGCGGAAAGAGTTTGAAATAATCATTGTGACAGCGAATTGTTTGTATTGTTAATACACCTTTACCTTTACCTATACCTTTTTTTGGTAGATACTGGTTAGTACATTTTTTTTAATTACCTACGCATGCATCATAATCAACGATTATTGCACGCTGCAACGTGCATAAAATGATGCTCATGATGCGCCTACCTTTTCGAAGGTTTGCTATAGAAACGTTTGATCTACCTTTATTACCTAGATATTTACCTGCCGTTAAAATTACTAGATATCAAATGAATGGACACATTTAAAACATTTTTGAGAAAATGATGTATTTGTAATAAATAAATAGCGTATGATATGCATATATAAGAGCATTTAAAGCCCTTGCGACTTACAAAACACTCCGCTGCGCGTCGTGTTTTGAAATATGTCGCGCGTGCTTTAAATGCCCTCTTATACACTTATATCAAAATATACTAAATTTTACCTTCTGCACAATCGCATTTCATTTGAATTAAACTTTCCGTAACATCACCTTTAGTATGCTCGTAGAAAAAAAATAGTTCCTAACTCTTGCGAAAAGAAATTTCTCTTCCCGCACTCGTTAGGAAATAGTTATTTACCTAACAAGCGCGGAAAGTTATACTTTTCCGCACGCAACGGCGTTTGCACGAACGACGCGCCAGCGGAGTTAGTGCAAGCCGTAAGTGCGGAAAAGATACTTTACGCTCGTTTTAGGTACAACATTTTTCCTACGAGTGTGCGGAAATTAACATATTGTTTTTTTGTTTGTTTTTGGCTTTACTGATGAAAGAAATGGTCAAAAATTTGATTTATTAATGAAGTTTATTGACGCAATAGTTTTAACAACAGAACATTAACAATTATTTTTTTTACTACTAACCTGAGAAATAGTCATTATTCAATCTATTTTTCTAGGAAAAAATTGAATTTCTCTCCCTAGGTGAATAATGAAAATAATGAAAAAATACCTAGGTCAATAATGAAAATGATGTCATGACGCAAGGATATTGTCATGTTTCTATTGGTTCAATTTCAATTTCATACGTCAATTTAAAAAAAAATACAGGTTTCTGTAGGCACATAGGAAGTTATCATGACCTGTTGATAGAGGGCAGCACTTTCAAGAGGGCGTTCAAAAAAAATAATTAGAGTACAGATTTTCAACAAATTTTTCATTTTCTACTAGCAGTAGTAAAAAAAATTCTATATATTCCTCGGTAGAGAAAGTCATTATATACCTCACGCATTATGAACCTCGGCGCTTTGCGCCTCGGTTTATAAAAACGCTCGGTATATAATGACCTACTTCTCTACCTAGGTATATAATATACTATTATTATAAATGGAATTCGTTATTTATGGTATATAACTCATTGAAGATGTCGATATTGGTCTGTACAAAAACCCAATAGCTTTCTTGAAGAGAAAAAACGGTGGAGCAACTTCGAAAAGGTCTAAAATTTTGGAAAAACATGACAGAGAGAAAAGTTAAAAAAAAAATCAGTGCGGGCACAGCGTGCGTCAAAAACTTTCTTCGCGCACGCCGTGCGGTAAAGCAATGCGGAAAAGTGGTTCTTTCCGCACGTAAATCAGTGCGTAAAAACGCGTTTTCCGCACGCTCATAGGAAAATAGCTATAGATGGCGTCTTGATTCATTCACGTTTTCAAGCGCCATCTATCAAATCAAGTAGGAACCCTTGTGAAAAAAACATTAGTTAAACAGCAAAAACCAAAACAGGTCATAGAAAAAGTATAGTGCTTTACTCGTCGAAAATAATTTTTTGCAACGCAAAAAAAGGCTGTTTTCATCACTCGTTAAACAATATACTATTTTAATACAAAAACTGAAGTTTTTTTTTAAATTTTTCATTGCCTCTTTTCCGATAATTTTCTAATATTTTCATATATAATATCACAAGAGAAAAAATTTTGTCGCCAAAATTTTCGAAAGGTATGAAAGTTCGAAGAGCGAATCTTGATCTTAACGCCATCTAGGACACGATAATCAACACTACACGCAATTTTGCTGTGCAAAATGGTGAACGTTCCAAAGGCAGACCAAAATTCAGTTCGCTTGGGTTTCACCCAAAAGTACCACTGTTTGAGAAAAGTTTTTGGATTAATTTTCTCCGCTTTTCATCCATAGACGCGTTTCGACCTATATCAGGTCTCATCAGTATGGCTAGGAAAAGCGAAGAAAACCAATCCAATTTTTCGCCTAAAGGCAAATGCAAGAAATTCGAAGAGCGAATCTTGATCTTAACGCCATCTAGGACACGATAGTCAACACTACACGCAATTTTGCTGTGCAAAATGGTGAACGTTCCAAAGGCAGACCAAAATTCAGTTCGTTTGGGTTTCACCCAAAAGTACCACTGTTTGAGAAAAGTTTTTGGATTAATTTTCTCCGCTGTTCCATTCATAGACGCGTTTCGACCTATATCAGGTCTCATCAGTATGGCTAGGAAAAGCGAAGAAAACCAATCCAATTTTTCGCCTAAAGGCAAATGCAAGAAATTCGAAGAGCGAATCTTGATCTTAACGCCATCTAGGACACGATAATCAACACTACACGCAATTTTGCTGTGCAAAATGGTGAACGTTCCAAAGGCAGATCAAAATTCAGTTCGTTTGGGTTTCACCCAAAAGTACCACTGTTTGTGAAAAGTTTTTGGATTAATTTTCTCCGCTTTTCCATCCATAGACGCGTTTCGACCTATATCAGGTCTCATCAGTATGGCTAGGAAAAGCGAAGAAAACCAATCCAATTTTTCGCCTAAAGGCAAATGCAAGAAATTCGAAGAGCGAATCTTGATCTTAACGCCATCTAGGACACGATAATCAACACTACACGCAATTTTGCTGTGCAAAATGGTGAACGTTCCAAAGGCAGACCAAAATTCAGTTCGTTTGGGTTTCACCCAAAAGTACCACTGTTTGAGAAAAGTTTTTGGATTAATTTTCTCCGCTTTTCTTCCATAGACGCGTTTCGACCTGAAAGTTTGTTGCTTGCCGGAAAGCAACAAACTTGAATAAAACCTTGAGAACAATTTTGCCTACACAATTTTTTCTCGAGTGGTATTCGTCATGACTATTTCACGTAAGATTTTGAAAATAAATAGAATGCAAAATTATGAATAAAAACTTCAAATTAAAAATACCAGTTTGACAGTGTCAAAAAATGGTCGTAGGTAATACCATAAGAGCTCAGATTTAGCCGGATATTTTTTGGCTTGGTCTCGAATACTTACTTTCAGGAAATTTAACGAGAGCTGTTCCAACAACATCACGAGAGCGCAGCTCGAGTGATTTTGTGGAACAGATCGAGATAAATTGCATGAAAGTAAGTATAAGAGAGCAAGCCAAAAAATATCCTGCTCAAAATCTGAGCTCGAATGGTATTTAGTACGGCAATTCCACGAATGCAAAATCAAAATGGAATATTTATTTATCTCAAATAAGAAAACAAATTACAATCGATAATAATGTGGAAATACTTTCTAAAATGAACAGTTATTGAAGGTACAATTAGTATAAATATTTTGACCCTTAGAATTTGAGTCTATACAAAGAGAAGAAGACTCTTTTAAAGATGTTTGCAAAACTGGTGGTATTAAACAAGATGTTGTGGTGGTTGGTTGCGCTCTTGTTTCAATATTCACTGCTTTTTCACGAAGGTTTGTTACTAAACTTAAATGATGTTCGTCATTAAGCTGTAGTTATGGTTTTATGGAACTGCACGAAGAATGCCCAGTAATTTTCATTAGTTCTTGTTCACCAACACCAGCTTTGGCTAAATTGGATACCGCACTTGACCGGTGAGAATGGTTTGTAATTTTTTTGTTTTTGATGTCCAGACCAATTTTTTCTGCTGAGATTTTTGTCCACTTTAGAATTTCATTGATTCCGATAGGCATATTTTTATACCATCCTGTTGATTTCCCATTTATCCAAAATGGATTTGGGGTGAGGAAAAATAAGGTAAAAGTGCAGTATAGCCCGGTCACCTAAAACAGCATTTTTTTGAATAAGAATCGTTTGTTTAACGTTCAAATAGTGCATTTTGAAGAAAATTTTCCAGCGGAAATCTTTAATTTAAAAATTACAAATTAAAATAATATTGAAAAAACTCAAAAAATACTATTTTAGGTGACCGGGCTATACTGCACTTTATCCCCTAAATAAATATGCAGTATAGCCCGGTCACCTAAAATGGTATTTTTTTGAATAAGAATCGTTTGTTTAAACGTTCAAATAGTGCATTTTGAAGAAAAAATTCCAGCGGAAATCTTTAATTTAAAAATTACAAATTAAAATTATATTGAAAATACTCAAAAAAATAGGTATTTTAGGTGACCGGGCTATACTGCACTTTATCCCCTAAATAAATATGCAGTATAGCCCGGTCACCTGAAATGTATTTTTTTTTTCATTAAAATTTGTTTGTTAAACATCCAAATATTGCATTTCAAAGAAAAATTTTCGCCGGAAATCTGAAAATCTTTAATTGAAAAATGACAAATTAAAATTGTACTGAACATACTATTTATTTGTAATCGATTTATAATGCACTTTAACCCCTAAATAAATATGCCGTATAGCCCGGAAACCTAAAGAGTTTTTTATTTATTTAAGAAAATGCAGATTAAATCAAACTTACTCTTACTAACCCGTCCTTATAGTGCTAGCTAGTCCGCATAAGTAAAATTATGTTTATTTGTAACCGACCTATACTGCACTTTCGCCCCTAAATAAATATGCAATGAAAATCGTTTGTGTAACGTCCAAATAGTGAATCACTGACGAAATTAATGAGTTATCCGCCGAGTATGTTTTATCATGATGTCTTAGTTAAACGTTAAAGCAAAGTTCACAACATTTTTTGATTTTGATTGACCGGGCTAAACTGCATACCTAATTACTTAGGGGAAAAAGTGCAGTAGGTATAGCTCGGTTACAAATAATACAGTATTGTCAGTGTAATTTTTCAATTAAAAATTTCCTCTAGAAAATTTTATTTAAAATTCACTATTTGGATGTTAAACAAACGATTTTGAATTTAAAAAAAATATTATTGGTGACCGGGCTATACCTACTGCATATTTATTTAGGAGGTAAAGAGCAGTAGTATAGGTTGGTTAAAAATAAACAGTATTTCACTTATGCAGACTACTAGTACCAAGACTAGCACTATACGGACAGGTTAGTAAGGGTCAGTTTGGGTTGATCTGCATTTTTCTAATTAAATAAAAAACTCTTTAGGTGACCGGGCTATACTGCATATTTATTTAGGGGAAAAAGTGCATTATAGCTCCGTTGCAAATAAACAGTATTTTCAGTGGGGCAGTAGTAGTAGATATTTATTTAGGGGATAAAGTGCAGTATAGCCCGGTCACCTAAAATAATATTTTTTTGAGTTTTTTCAATATAAATTTAATTTGTAATTTTTAAATTAAAGATTTCGGCTGGAAAATTTTCTTCAAAATGCACTATTTGAACGTAAAACAAACGATTCTTATTCAAAAAAAATACCATTTTAGGTGACCGGGCTATACTGCATATTTACCGAAAAATCTATCAGTTGAAATATGAGCTGGTCTCTTTGATACAATTTTGTAATACAACCGTATCGGACAGATATCCGGATTTTCTTTGTTAGCTACAAGCCATTTAAATTCAGTGCACCTTTTTGATCCTCCCTGACACGTTTTTGAGAATATGGTGTTGTATTCAATTCTGCCAGTTAACTCTCCATTGTTAAATGTTTCTTCTTTAAAATAATAAATTTTACAGTTGGCAGCTTCACCTCCTCTCCAAGCAAGCTCGTAAGCAACCACGTGAAAAAATTTCTTCAAGAGTCCTTCTGGTGTATTTTCATCCCATAATAATGCCATCCTGGTTATTTCGATTTGAGTTAATGCTACGGAACTTTCTTTTCGTTTTTCTAAGTTAGTTTGCAATTTTTTTCTTTTGCAATCACGGGCATCACGGGCTTTTTTGAATGTAACATCGGTGAAAGGGTTGAAAATTACCTTAAATTTTTCATAATACATATTTTGAACCATTTTTGCAACTGAATTCCACATGGTTTTAACGACATATTCTTTGTAATCCATCCCATTTTTTTTCTTCATATCAATGCCCCAGTCCATTAATATCTCCGCTAGGTCTTCAATAGACATCTGTGTGTCCAAATCGAAATTCCGTTCCTTGGAAAATATAGTAAATTGATGCCATATCGAAGATCGGCTCTTCTTTGTGTTCTCAGGAATTGAATTTTCTATTTCGCAGTTAATTTGAACTTTGTTAATTGTCCCAAATCGCTGCATGCTCAACATATTTCTAATTTTATTTAAAAATACAGTTTTAATGAGTTAAAATGATAGAATTTGTGAATTTTTTGACACACTGATTTGACAGATGATTTAAAAACTAATTAAATATGCAATTATTACTATGGTAACGATTGCATCAACAGAAAATTTATCCGATTTTTTTATCCAGTTATATTTTCTCTTCCTTCCTATTTATCCGCTAGCAAACTTCGATTTTTGACAGTTCAAATGGGATTGTTTATACATGAGTGGAATTGACGTTTTCAATTAAAAGAGATGGACAATAAAGTATGAAAACAATCATTTTCCCGCCAACATTTGCTTGCTTGTCAATGCCAGTGTGTATTGGGGTGTTTTGAAAGAAAATGCAGGAAAAGTCACTACTTCCTTTGCAGAACTTCGCTATGGAGAAAGCGGTGGATTATTTTGGAAGCAAACAGCTCCCGCAAACTAAACTTGAACGTGGATTACTTTGTATAATTGATAGGCCGTGGATTTCCCTTTTTTTTGCGAGTATTCTTTCTTATTTTATGTATCCAAAATTTGACAAATGTAGGATTTGATGGAAACTTATGGAAAGACACGTCCGACAGTAAATAGGAATTATTTTTACAAAAAGGCACACTACACAATCACTATTGTTAGGAAAAAACTTTAAAAAAACCGAAGAAATAATAGTTTCCAGTTTCCACATGTACAAAAATCTTGTCAACAAACCACTGTCAGCGGCTGTCAACCGTTGTTTTCATACTCTTTTGGCGTCTGACAGTTTGACGCCAGAGAGAGAGGGTTTTAAATTGAAAAGGTCAATTGTCGCTGAAATACCATGTTGTTGGTATTGTCCAGGTAGCATTATTGTCAGGTGAATACCGAATTTATTGCTGGTGTAATACACTCTAGTGAAATAGTCAAATAAATTATACAGTTTTAGAGTGAAAAATTTAATTTTGCAACAGCCCCAAAGGCAATGATTAAAAATACTGCTTCTTACTTGGCTCCTTCTGTAAATTTTGATCAGATATTTTTTCTACAATTAAGAAAAGGCCCCCCTAAAATTCACACAAAATTTCACAAAAATCCGCCAATTCAAAAAAAAAACTTATTCAGATCCAAATTGGGTTCCAAATAAATTTGGCTCATAGTGTATATGCCAATATCTCTCTACTTATCGATTTAACTTTGTTATAGACTTTGAAGATGCTCTGTTGTCGATGGGGTTTGTTTGGATGCCAAAAGAAATGCTTTTTATTTGTTAAAACGTGCCTTTTCATCTTTTTCTACTCGCATCTCATTTATTCGACATAACCTCGACTCTTCTCACCCAATTACTACTAAAGCCATCTCTATAAGAAATGTTTTAATTAATGGGTACTAGGTTCATCAATCTAACCTAGGTTCATCAATCTAACCTAGGTTCACAACAATCTGGGAACTGTTTCACCAAAAGTACAATTTACAATTTACAATTTCCAGGAATGTTGTCTAAAATATATAGATCAAAAGTGTTACAGGAGTTTTATATAAGGCTAAAACTTTATAATCGTGAGTTTCACTGAATATTCAGTAATGTCACTATCCACTTGAAAATATTTATAATTGTAAATAAATTATGTGAAACAATTGTACTTCTGTATGGTCCATTGCGGGCGCCTGCATTTAGAAAAGAATGTAGTTTGTTATCTGTACTTTTGTGAAACGGATTTTCGATTCCCACAAAGTAGCCGCATCAACAACAGATCAGTCGTAAACGAAATTATATTTAACGCGCGAAAGTTACCGTTTAGAATCTCATTCGGTCCAGGGGATCCAGCAAAATTATTATGGGTGGTTTTTCAGGTTTTAATTTGCCCCATCAAGAATGTAATTGGCCAAAAAATACTGCGCCGATCCGAAAGTAAAACAGTTAGCATATGTACCATGATCACAAGTCACATATTTTTCTCTTCACCATTATTTTGCACAAATTCACTGCAGCCATTCCATGTTTTTTTGTTTGTATTTGTAACATAGTTTCGTTTGTTTTGTATGTGTTTGATTGTTACTCTTGGTTTTCAACTTTCGGTTTGTCTTGCTTGAAAAGAAAGGTTTTGGACGAGTTCGAGTATGCGTTAGAGCATTATTTGCGTTTTATCATTAGGTCTGTTCTCAGAGAAATCGCAAACCAATCAAAGCGAATTTCATTGGTTGAAAATAGTCAGAAAACTGTTTGTTGGAAATCTGCACCAATCAAAAATGCTCTAACTGGTTTGTGATTTCTGTGAGAATAGACCTTCTATCATGAATCGTTTATTACATCTGAAGTCTAAAAATTAACGAAACTACCAATCTAAGTAATATTATAGTGAACAGTATCAGGCGATTTTGCATGATGATTTTGTCCCAACCTCATTTTGAGCGACCACCAATGTGAGTCAACATCCTTGAAAATCCAGTTGAAAATGTAAATAGTCCTGTTATCTAGTCTCTAGCCAATTTTTGTTTCAGATTCTATAATTTAAAATTGGATAATATTTTGATTTGTAGCTTCTCCGCAATTGGGTTAGCTTCAATTCCTTCTCTTTATCACTCTCTCATAACTATTATTATTATTTTCATTCTGTGAAACTTCACTATGGTTGCTTTTGATTCAAAAATGGGCAAAATTAACATCGACTATCATATTGGACGCAGAAAAATTCGTTCACATACTACATTTCAAGTAAGACCTTCCGAAACCCTATAAAGAATTAGTAGAACTTTTTTCACTTTTTAACCATCTCTTAATCTAACCTGAAATTCACTTTTATACTAGAATAATCCAAATAATGTAACTCTAGCCAAAGAATGTACATTTATTAGTAAAATATAAATAGAGAGATAGATATTATAATAAAGTAGACAATAAAATTATTCATATTTGTACCACAGGGTGGAAAGTCTCTATCACACTAGAATCATAATTAGATGTATTTAGGTATGTACATGTGCGAGGACATAAAGGGATAATAATTGGGGAGATTTTTCAATAACTTGTATATTTATTTATAATCAAGTAAATAATTTTTCCTACAGCCGTGCGGAAAAATCGATTTTCCGCACTGATATGCGTGCGAAAAATGAGTTTTCCCGCACGGTGCGGTAAAACTTTTTTTTTTGACATATCAGTGCGGAAAACGTTTTTCCGCACGGCTGTCAGTGCGGAAAAAAATTTACCGCACTGATATGTCAAAAAAAAAGAAAAATTTTACATTTTTACGCCTGTAGGAAAAATATTGTACCTAACACTTGCGGAAAATATTTTTCCGCACTCGGCTGCATCACCGAACTCCGCTACGCGACGTTCGGTGAACGGCAGCCGCGTGCGGAAAAATTCATTTTCCGCACTTGTTAGGTAAATAGCTATTTCTTTAAACATGACAAGGAAAATCATGAAATTGATTAACCAAATTTCAATGATCAACAATAATGAAATGAAGCATCTATCACGTGTTGCTGCTCAGTCACTAGGCGAGTTCGGTTAATCCTCCACGAGCTGAAAAATGAAACTGCTGGCAAAAGCCCATGTGATCTTCGATTTAAAGTTTCAAAAATGATCACGTGAGCCTTTATTTTTTTGCTCGCTGAGGATTAACCGAACTCGGTTACAGTACGAAATCCAAATATTCTGGGTCTCAATTGGAAGTTTTTTTATTGTAAATACACAGTAGTTAAAGTTTTGCACCCACACCTCTGTTGCACCATTTGTACATAACCAGCACTTTGCACTCCAGTTTCAATGATAGATTTTCACTAACCGATTAGAAAAAGCTCTGTTAATTATTGAAGTGGATGTATAAACTGATTGCGCATAAGAGTTTTCAAATTAGTTAATAGAGCTTTAGAGTTTTTTGTTTTTGTCCCACATAATATTGCTTCATGGCTTTTACTAATTATCCTAGATGTGCTTATTGTATTTCTAGAGCTTATGCTTGTATTTTGTTGGTTCACGAAAGTCGGAGGTATACAAGTCCGCGTTAAATCCAACACACTTAGATTTTCTCCTCGTTTTCAACAAAGCCTTAGTAAATCATTCATGGCTCAATTATGATTGGATTTCCTAGTCGTTCGAATAGGAATTGTTGTAGTTTTTTTTTCCATGGAGGGCCATTTTTTCTTTAGCAAACATATTTCCTCCATCTTTTGACGGAGTTATGTCACTTTGAATTTATTTTTTTTCTACAGGGTGTATCAGGTATGAGTACAAATATTTCAACATGAGATAATATGGCCCATTTCAAGCTAAAACTGTCCTATTATTTATGGGTCAATTGTTAGTATTTTCGGAGTTATCGCAGAATTTAAATTAAGAAAAATGTTAACAACGTGACAACGTTGTACAGGTAGTATTTCTGCCAGAATATAAATGTAAATAAAATTGTAAATTTAAAAAGTTATTTTTTTTCACGGAGTTTATTTATTTCCATCTGTTTACGGTTTGGTTTGTTATTGGCTTTCAAATAATGTAAATAATAACTTGCATTTTTATCACTTTTCTAGTAAAAATAGAAAATGTGCCATTTTATTAAGTTGTGAATTGCACTCAATGACATTTTTGCACTGAACATTCAAGAGAAAAATCAAATAATACTTACTCAGCTACTTGTCAAATTCTTATTATGAAAATATTAATTGTTGTTCAAAGGTTCTCAAAACACTAAAATCAACACGCAGATTTTGCACACTCACAACTCACATTTCCTGAATCACGCAATCTTTGTGAAACGGGCACTATGTTCTTTCATCAGGTGGGCGCTTTTCTTTTGGGAAATCTTTCCCTAGTTTCCTTGTAAATTCTGGCGGCTAAATGAGCATTTTGCAACGTTTCTGCCTGAACAAGTATGTGCATATTCGATGTTTCTAAACATTTTATTTTCAAAAATAGTATATTGTTGTATTAGGAGTAGAAGCTTTACTTTTTTGTGCTGAAGCAGTAGGTTTGCGAGCCGAACGTAGTGAGGCTTGCAATACTGCTGAAGCACAAAAAGTGCTTCTAGTCCGTATGTAACACGCTATTTTTTCTCCAAACAAATGGGGTAAGCTCGGGGGTAACTGAATGGTTAAGCGGCAGTAAAAGTTTGAGCGGCAATAGAAGTACTTTTGCTGCCGCTCCAGCGGCACTAAAAGTACTTCTACTACCGCTGCGGTTACCTAGCAGCATAGAAATTAAATTTCTACCACCTCGACAGGTGTTAACCCGGCTGGATTTGCCTACCAGCATAGAAATTAAGGCGACGTTCCGTAAGTTAACCAAGATTCTTGGTTTTTCCGGTTCCCGTTCCGTAACCTAACCACTCCCGAAATCTGGTTAGGTTATGAAACGCGGTTCCACACATAAACCGCATTCTCAGGAACCAGACTGTCACCATAGACGAACCGCTCCATACCAAACGGTAACTCTGGTTAAGATACGGAACGCCGCCTAAATTTCTAACATCTTGACAGGTGCTGACAAAGTGACGTTTTTTTAACGTTTGGAGAAAAAAAATGAATTTGAATTACGCGCGTTTCCTAACTAGACCAAATCAAGAATCAATTTATTCAGCTCCACCAAGGTTCAACCTTCAACCACCTATTCTTTATTGTGCTGTGTTGCCAGATGTTTAGATACCCTTTTACAAGTGAAATTTGTAAGTTGTTTTTTCAATTTTTTGTTACAGTTGTTGACTAAAAATGCATAATTACTTAATAATTGGATAAACTAAATTTTTCTACATCTCATAATGATTAATATTTTCTTTACCTTTAAAATATTCGTTAAAAAACTTCAAAGGCCTTTTTCTCAAAAATGGTTGAGTTTGGACCCCATGTTGTGTAAACTTTTTTTGTTCAAAATGGGACATATTTTCACGTGTTAAATTTTTTGTAGTCAAACCTGATACACCCTGTATATTAGAATAACATTAGTTTGTGCGATACTTAAATGAATTATTGAATTAAATTATTTTAACAGTGTCATACAAAAAACTTCAACAATACTGAAAAGAATTTTCTCCAAAAAAATTCTCTAAATGAAAAACTAAAATAGTTTTTGGCAAAATACAGTGAAACTCAAGTAGTGTAAGATAAATGGTTCTGCGCCATATGTTTCTGCCGTGAAGAACTTATGGCACAGAATCGGCCATCATCGACTACTTTTTCATAACTAAACTAACTTAAAATTAATAAACCATGCTTCAAATAACAACTGAAAATGTTACAAGCAAAATGGGTTTTGGCGTGCTGCTTGGGTTACTTTAAGTCATTTTCATTCAAGCGATTGGATTGCTACTAGTTTTGCATCTCCGACTTTCCAAAAGCTATGCATTGATAACCATGAAATACAATGAACCACAGGAAGTAGGTATGTAATAATCCATTCAAGCAATTTTATGAAAAACTGAGAAAAAATACCTTCTTCATGCCTGTACATAATAAACACCAGTAAAATTAGAACTAAAGACACTGACACAATGTTCTTTTCACACAGACCACCCCAGCTCTGATCACTTTCTCAACTTGATTTTAAGAAAAGTTAAAATTGCATCGGAGTTATGGATTTCTTTTGGGAGTGCAGCCAACCAAAGAGCATCACAAGCTACTCTCACCTTTTTCATCCTATTTGTTTTGTATGTCACGAGTGAGTTTTTTGCAACAACTAAAACTTGCAATAAATTTATTGAACATTTTAGATGTAAGGAACTATGTAATTATTATTTTGCTGAAGTACGGTATATTACTAACTCAATTCGGTACAAGTTTGGTTGAAGATGTTACAGAATAATACCAGGTGAACTCGACTTGAAAGCCTTTGTAAAAGTGAGACTGAAAAGGCTTCCCACAGTGGTATGTTAATTTTGATTCTCTCTAACTCATTGTATCAGAGTTTTTACATAAATAAGGCTAAGAATAATTTTTATGAAATTGAGGCAGCTACTCGAGCGCTGTGCTCTAAGTTGAAAAATATGAGCTTTTCTTAATATCGAGAGCTCACCGCACTAAAAAATAAAATGTGTAAAAGATATTTCTTTTTATAAAAACTCAATTTCTTAAAAATTAATTTTTTTATTGCGCGTGGTATATCGATGCAAAATCGGTCTCTGTGTGCCCCAGTGGCTTAAAGTTACATAGTATTCCAACATCGATTGAAATAAACCTTATAACTGAGCCACATCTTTCATTTGCAACCATATAGTAATAAATGTTGATATCACTGACTTTTTAAAAATTTGAAAGAATCACATTGCCTACTCTACTTCTTTCACCGATTTCCCCCACCCAAATGAACTTGGTGATTTATTTATTTGCAACCATATATACCGGGTGTTGTATCAGGATTACGTTGGGGTATAGTAGTTTCTATTATCTCAGAAATTTTTTTCTTTGTAGCTTTTTTTTGAGCTTACATCTATAGATGTGACAATAATTCGAATTTGAGTATTAAATGGAATAGCCGAAATTGGCTCATTTTAATAGCTTATATCTTCGAAACCAGAAAATATAAAAGGATATGGTTTGCACCGTTGTTTTTATTTAACCAATACAATTTTAGACGGTTGAAGAAATGTTTTTTAGCATTAAACCGAGTGATAAAAAAATTCCAACTATCAAGCACATCTTCAAGCTTCGTTTTAGAAATAAAGGAATCAAACTATTCATTATTGAGAAGCTTGGCAAAAAAGCTTTCTCGCCATGTAAAAATATAAGGGGTATTCAATTTAGAATAACTGAGTTTTCTGATGTTATAAAAATTCAATTCTTAATTATCTCTTGGAATAAAGATTTCTATTACGCATTAAAAACGTATTAGGTAATTAAAAACAATGATGCAAACCGCATCCTTTCATCTTTTCTAGTCTGAGGATATTAGCTATTAAAATGCTTCATTTTTGCCTGGGACACCCTGTGTTGCCCGAAAAATGCGATTTAAAAGAAAATAATAATACTTGAGGAAGTGAGACAGTGAATGGGTAACTAAAACAAAAAAAAAATAGAAAGAGAGGGTTTGTCGGTGGCTAAAATCTAGAAACGGGACTTCGTGTGAAGGGTTGCAGACTAGCTTCCAATGCGGAGAAGGGTTAAATAATTAAATATATAGCGCCACCTGCTTTTCCCTGCAGTACACGAAGTCAACGGATATAACGAAAGCAGGAAACTTCTACGGACCTATAGCAACACAACCTGAAATATAAAAGTAAACAATAAGGAAGGGCAGAAGTGAAACGCTTTGCTATAATCAGGTACGGGTTTTTAATTAGAACTAGAACATATATGACCAGAGTAGGTTCGGAGTGTTTTCCGAACGCCCCGGAATACTGAAAATTATTAAGACTGGAACCAGAACAAGAACAAAATAAATCGACTAGGAGTACCTAACCCTACGTTCTAAAAATAGTATCTATAATAATTTAACTCAACTTGAGTCCCTAAATAAAGAAGTGAAGAGTATTGTATAATACTTATAACAGCAATAATACGTGAAACGTAAATTAATAGACAAGCTTACTAAATGCAGTACCTTCGTAAATGGCCATTTAACCCCAGTGTACAAGTTTTTTCTTGTATTTAGTGCAGCATGTATTTATGGGATATTAGAGAGACATAGATCATTAATTAAAGTTGAAGCAACAACACGTAGCCTGAAGGGCAAATTTAATATTATGGGATAATATAGGTAATATAGATAATTAATTAAAATTGAAGTAACAATACATAATTTGAAGGGCCAATTTAATATAATATAGGTAATATAAATAATTAATTAAAATTGAAATAACAACACATAACCTGAAGGGCAAATTTAATATTGTAACAGAAGACTGCGTCGCTGTGGTGATTTATTCCAAGAAGGGGTTGATAAGGGTTGATAGGTTCCAGATATTAAGACAATACAAGACACATCAAACCTGAGTAGTCCCTAATCCCTTGAGGAGAACCTGAAGGATTGGATTGATATCTTCCAGTGTTCCTGAAAATGGGACTGGATCAGGGTCGCGACAAGAAGCAACTGGCCCTGGGCACTGAAGTTCAGTAATTAGAAACTAAAGCTTCCAATTGTCTAGCGGAGGCTGAAGACAGGAGATACGTCTTGAAATATGCAGTAACTTAACGTTTAACTCTTTACTCAATGTCAAGGACTAAAGCTTGACGATTAAAGGGCTGAAACAAACGGAAGTTATGAGACTGGCTTGGAGCGATAGGTAGGTATGTCCAATATTCGGAATTTAACCATATAATTAACAGAAAACTATGCTTATAAATAGACAATAGAGAAACACAGAAAAGACTAATAAGAAAAACCACTTACCAAAATACTTTGGCCTTTAGGAACAAACAATTGATCACGTTGCTCTTATTCGGCTCACAAAGAAATCCCCGCAAGGTGCTAAAATAACGGATTAGCCACCCTAGATTTATGAGCGAAAACTGGACAACTCAAAAATCGGCAAAATGTGCCTGAGGAATTTTCCCGAACACTAATCGTGGAAAGTCGTCAACCTGAATGACCTCTGCTTGTCCCTTCAATGTCCTTTAAAAAGGTTGTGTCAAAACTCCAAGGTGAAAGGTTCTGGGGAATTTTGATGGTATTTGGGCATGGGACTTATTTAAATTAAGTTTGTACCAGTCATTGACCTTATTTGGAGTGCTGTCAATTTAATCAATCTACTTGGATCAGATAATCAGCTGTTCTAATGTAAATATTGTGATTTGATTTATTAATAAATTACATAATTGTAATTTTAACCCTACTAAAAGGATATCAATTCCATTATTCAACCTCTAACTCGATGATTCTGGGAAGAATGAAAAGTTTGGCCACAACTATTGGAAAGAAGCCAGTGGCTTGACGAAGGTATGCTATTCAGTGAGGCGATTACGCTTATTTCCTTTTTTTTTTTTGGCCTAGGAAAAATCATTCCGTAACACCTGTATAATCTTAACGTTACTGAGTTTCCAAGAATTTGAAAGTCCAACATTACCTACTCTACTTACTCCCCTCTTCGATTTGCTTCACCGATTGCCCTCATTCGAATTTTTTAACCTTTGCTGCCAACAATGAGAAAATGTCAGGTAAAAACGTCAGAATAGTAAATGACAGATTTTGGCATGTTGGTTCTATTTTTTATTATCAAAAAATGAAAGCAAATAAATTTTTGATTATTGGTATGCTTGCAAATGAAATAGTAGGTAGTAGGTATACAAACATCGAAGAAAAGTTTTCATTTCTGTTTCGGGATTAGATATTAGTCAATCTCGACGCTTTCGACAGTAATGAAATACTTCCCTACTCGGTATGTAATATACTATTACCTACCAAACATTGTATTTACATCCGATTAATTTATGTAATAATAACTAACACCTCAAAAATCAACAAACTGTACATTATAGCCTCATACTTCTACCACGCACACATTCAGCGGAAGTACTAGTGTCGAAGAGCGCTCCCTGCAAAACGACACTAGGAAAACTTGACCAGCTACAACAAGCGGTACTACACCAGCTGATGTCACTGGCTGTACCGTCCACGTATTCGGTAGCAATAATCAATCTGCTACTAAGACAGGTGATTCTCGGCCATACAGTCAGGTTGAAGCTTATTCCAGAGAAAATAATGTTCAGTTAGGCTCGATCTGATTTGAGAGGAGGGCTGTGTTACGAAATTGAATCGGTGCCGAGAGGCCAGCTAATATTCCTACATCAACGAACCCTACCGCAAGTATTCGGAAATTTCATTGTTCTATTGTATTCAGATGAACAAGAATATTTGATTACAAAAATACACATACAGAGTGTTCATTTTGAAAGTTACCAGCCCTACTATCAGACTAAAAATTTTGGAAAAAAAATCCCTGAAAAATTTCAACTACAATTTGAAGGGGGATTAGTTTTTATGCGAAATTCACCTGCCCATTTTCAACCCCTACCGCCAGAGCCAACCCCTAAAATAGTTATTTACCGAACAAATGCGAAAAGTGACACTTCACCGCACGAAACGGCAGTTAAAGGCGGTAATGGCACTTTTCTCATGTGTTAGATACAAAATTTTACCTATGAGCATCTACATCTTCAAAAAAAGGCATTATTGCAATTTCTGGCATAGAAAGGATTTTTGATTATAACTACCAAAGTCTACTTTACCGCATACTTTGCAGTCTAATTTACCGCACAGTATGCTACTTTTCACTTGCAAATAAGTTCAGTAAAGTGCATTTTTTGCACGCTCGTAGGTAAAATCTTGAATGGCAAGCGCGGTTAAGTGATCAAGTATTTTGTTTCCCATGATTAGAACTGACAAGTTTCAAGTCTCTGCTGTAACTTTCCTAAGAGCGGGTATTATAAAACTATTTTAACAGAATAACTTGAAGTTAACTTCTGGAATGTTAATTCTCATAGTAATTCCAGAAGTTAACTTTTAGTTATCTGTCAAAATAGTTTTGTAATACCCGCCCTCAATATGATAGGCAAAATCCTCTTTTTAAAAGTGACCATCAGTTTTAAAAAGCGCTTTTAAGTTAAAACAGGATGTTGCATACACCGGTTAATATTAACTTCAAACCTATCAGTTTCATCAATGAGGGACGAATGATCTTTGAGCCCCAATTTTAGATTGAAAATGTTGGAGTTGGTCGTTACAGTTGAACTTTGCATAAAACATGACCAACTTTTGGACGTCGGGCGTTAAATGCACCGGCTGACGGTAAATTTGTAATTAACATAATCTTTCAGTGTTAGGTGAATTTTGGTTCGACGGTAACGTCAGGCGTTAAGCCGCAACGTTTTCAATCTATAATTGGGGCTTTAACGTGATGTATAATTTGACCCTTTTTTTATAAGACTTTTTAGTGGATGACTCTGAGGACTAGGGGGTTGAAAATGGGGAGGTATAACTAGCATAAAAACTCATTGTCCGGTAAATTATAGTTGAATAGAGGTGGAAATTTTTTAAATATACACTCACCGACACAAAATTCGGGACAACCAAAATTTAGATCAAATTTGATGTAGGATAACTTTTTCTTCCAAAGTCCGATTTCAATCTTTTTTTTTTTTTCATAATGTAGATAATTGTTTTGGTTTAAATAAACTTTATTCAATTTTCAAAAATACAGTTTACTGGTTGCAATATACCAGGAAAATGAAAAAGTATATTTTTTCTCTTTACTTTGTAACACTCTGTAGAGTAATTTTGCGGAGTAAGCTACACTGGATATGCTTTTCTGGAGAGTTTGATCCATTTTCAACATTTTGCTGTTTTATCGGTCTTGGTATCTTTATTGGTTTGGGAGATATGAATTTTTGAAATAAACATTACACTTTTTGATCAAGTCTAAATTTTTGAAATAAACCTTACACTTTTTGATCAAGTCTATTTTTAATTGAAGCATGGAAGTAGGGGTTTTAAAAGTTAGTACCTCGTGTTACCTCCTCTTGCTCTTATAACAGCTACTAAACGTCGATTCATTCCTCTAATCAGGTTTTGGATATCCTGTTGTGGAATAGCAAGCCCATTCTTCTTCCAAAGCATTTCGGAGCTGTTGGAGAGTGAACAAATGTCCTCGGCGTTTCCTAATTCGTCTACCTAACATGTCTCATCCCATTCATGTTCTATGTATAGGATTAATGTCAGGACTACGAGCGGGCCTGCGCATAACATTCATTCTAACCTCTTCTAAATATTGGGCCACTATTCTGGCAGTATGTGGTCGGGCATTGGCATGCATCAAAACGAATTAGTTGCTGATAAATTGTGCAAAAACAACAACATGTTCTCCCAGAATTTCGTCAATGTACCGCGGGGCAAGTAAATTTCCTCGGTCAATAAAAACAAGTTCTGTTCGAGCGTCAAACGAAAAACCGCCCCATACCATTATCGATCCACCACCAAAGCTAACCCTTTCGCTAAAAGTACATTGGGCAAATCTCTCCCCTTGTCATCTCCATACTCTTTCTCGTCCATCAGGAGACCTCAGGACTCGTCTGAAAATAAAACTTGCCTCCACTCTTGAAGCTTCCAGTTAATGTGTTCTTGGGAAAAAAGAAGTCTATTAACTCGATGCTGTCTTTGGAGTTCTGATCCAGTTGCCGGTCTTCTGACCCGTAAATTGCCTTTAATTAAGTCTTCTCACTGTTATTTCATTGACAGCAACTTGACGAACTCTGTCGAGGTCATTTCTTATCACTACTGCACTGGTATGCCGATCTCTTAAAGCCGAGAGTCTAATGAAGCGATCATCAAGGGCGGAAGTAGCGCGATTTCTTCCAGATCCAGGTCTTCTACTGTAATTTCCAGTCTCACAATATCTTGCTACGGCGCTTCCCACGCTAGATTTTGTAGCACCTAGCATATCTGCCACACATTAACTGGAACCTTCAAGAGTGGAGGCAAGTTCTATTTTCAGACGAGTCTCGATTTTGCCTGAGGTCACCTGATGGAGGAGAAAGAGTATGGAGACGATAATGGGAGAGATTCGCCCAATGTACTTTCAGCGAAAGGGTTAGGTTTGATGGTAGATCGATAATGGTATGGGGCGGTTTTTCGTTTGACGCTCGAACAGAACTTGTTTTTATTGACCGAGGAAATTTACTTGCCCCGCGGTACATTGACGAAATTCTGGGAGAACATGTTGTTGTTTTTGCACAATTTATCAGCAACTAATTCGTTTTGATGCATGCCAATGCCCGACCACATACTGCCAGAATAGTGGCCCAATATTTAGAAGAGGTTAGAATGAATGTTATGCGCAGGCCCGCTCGTAGTCCTGACATTAATCCTATACATAGAACATGAATGGGATGAGACATGTTAGGTAGACGAATTAGGAAACGCCGAGGACATTTGTTCACTCTCCAACAGCTCCGAAATGCTTTGGAAGAAGAATGGGCTTGCTATTCCACAACAGGATATCCAAAACCGGATTAGAGGAATGAATCGACGTTTAGAAGCTGTTATAAGAGCAAGAGGAGGTAACACGAGGTACAAACTTTTAAAACCCCTAGTTCCATGCTTCAATTAAAAATAGACTTGATCAAAAAATGAAGGTTTCTTTCAAAAATTTAGACTTGATCAAAAAGTGTAATGTTTATTTCAAAAATCCATATCTCCCAAACCGATAAAGATACCAAGACCGATAAAACAGCAAAATGTTGAAAATGGATCAAACTCTCCAGAAAAGCATATCCAGTGTAGCTTACTTCGCAAAATTACTCTACAGAGTCTTAAAAAGTTAAGAGAAAAAATATACTTTTTTATTTTCCTGGTATATTCCAACATGTAAACTGTATTTTTGAAAATTGAATAAAATTAATTAAAACCGAAACAATTATCTACATTATGGAAAAAAAAGATTGAAATCGGACTATGGAAGAAAAAGTTATCCTACATCAAATTTGATCTAAATTTTGATTGTCCCGAATTTTCTGTCGGTGAGTGTACATTCGTATACGCAATATTGTCATTTCTTCCTTCTCAAAAGTTTGAAAATATCATCATTCTGACTTTCCACCCGGTTGAAAAATGGTCACTTTCAATAGCTGAATTTTATGTAATTTGCCTATAGCCATCTTTGGGTGTTAGTGGATCTTTTTCAAATTCTCCACTATCAGACATTCACCGTGCGTTTTTATTATCATCAAATTTTAGCGATGGATCTACTATTCTATGTTGGCCATTGTCATTTTCCATTCACTAAACAAAGATAGCAAACTCATCGGTGAAGTCACCGGTTAGAATAAAAACGAGGGGTTATCTCGACTTTTTGGAGAAATTTTTGACAAACTATACACCCACACACTGCCACACACAAAACAATAAATTGATGACTGTCATGGAAACCATAATTTGACAACTTTTTTCCATAATGGTTGTTAATTGAAAAGAAATTGAAGGACTTTGCCGTTTCTGATTAAAAATTATTAATAATTATAAATAAAACCTCGATGGGAAGATCATTCACGAGCATCCGTCTTGAGATTTATTTAACTTTGTATCAGTTATCTAACTAATCTTCCGACAGTAAAATAATACAGTTCCCACCGCGGTCTGTAATATACCATTACGTGATTCTAGTGATTTACCGAATTAGATATTTTTGTATATAAGCAACTAGCCTGTATGTCAGTTAGTCAGTGTAAATAAGAGATTTGATTTGTTATATAAAACTAGGTTAATGCGATAAGTAATAAGTGAGTTTTTGTAAAGTCAATCAGTTTAATAATAAATGTTGTTATTTTCAATAAAGTGAGTTTAATTCGAACCCAGGATTCGAGACAATATTCTATTACAGGCATGGAATAGGCCAAATTCCATTCGAGTAGAGATGTTTGTTGTGGTTATTTCGACTCCATACTCTACTAATGCAGCTCTAATGGCTTATAAACGAACTGTTATACCATATACTCATACTATGTTTCTCGTCATGACCCGATTACATAATTCGTGTTGAGCAAAAGCGCGAATTGTCAATAAATGGGTATTGGCGCTGTCGCAGAAACGCAATAGCTATGACATAACTACAACATAAAGAGGGGGAATGATCAGCCTTAGATCATTCAGCTATACTCCAAAACTGATTTAAATAAGTTTAAATAAAATTTGGTTTTTTCCTGTGAAAGAAATGAAACACTTGAAACATTCTGAGTGAACAATTTATTAATCCTTAAAATTATTAATCCATAAAATATACCTACTATAAGCACTATAAAGGCTATAACAAATGAATGCAACGAATCAAAAACTATCAAGTAAGTATCTACACACCAATGAAATACAAAATACCTATTTAGTTGAAATTTATGATAAGTATGTACCCAGAGATAATACCTATTTCACTAATTATTACTTTAACAATTTAGAGGTGTTTTGCTCTGGTTCAAAAATCACAGCGACGTGAACATAAAATAATGTTGACATGAGTGTTCATATGATAATCAAGATCAAATGTTAGGTATAATATGAGTCAATTAAAACTATTCTTACTTATT
This sequence comes from Ceutorhynchus assimilis, assembly GCA_917834065.1. Taxonomy (NCBI): domain Eukaryota; kingdom Metazoa; phylum Arthropoda; class Insecta; order Coleoptera; family Curculionidae; genus Ceutorhynchus; species Ceutorhynchus assimilis. The sequence goes on from OU892288.1 coordinate 7,741,714, forward strand.
TTATTGATCCGAGGATTGAGTTGAACAACAAGCTAGGGCAGCACGCAGGGTTAGTAGTAGCATAGAATTAACAGCGGGGGCTTCTTTTAAGTTTTTACACAGCACCACAGTTGAAGTTACTATTCAAAATTTAGTTAAAATAACAATAAAAAGGTGAGCCAACCGTTGAACTCTTCACAAGTACAGCCCTTGAACTCTTACTAGCACTACAAAAGGACGACTGGGCCTGGTAGTACAGAGGGGGAAATTATTCGACACACAAACAAATGACAAGACGGCGTCGTCTTGTTCCAAATTTCCAATCAAAAGGGGGCTCGAAAGGGGGCTTCCAGCCAACACAACACTGTATGTTATTTAGATGAAGACGGCTCTGGTCTAATGAAAGGGGGGCTTCCAGCAAACATAACACTGTCAACGCAGATTATTTTGTCTAATAGAAAGGGGACTGCACTCTTCAGCCAACACAATATTGTAAATGAAGACAATTTCCTTGTACCATCAAAAGGGGGGCTTTCTCAATGGGCTTTCTGCCAACACAGCACTGGTGCAGTCAACTTTTACAAGAAAAAAGAGGGCCTTTTTTCAGATTTTTTTTCAGGTAATGTAACAGAGTGTTAAAAATTCTCACAAAAACTTGTCACCAACTAAAAGAAACAATGGCGGTGTATCTGTCGTTTTTTCTGTTCCTACTAATTCTAGAATATTATTGCCATATATCGGCTTTTTATTGGTCGGTTGAAAAGTGCTGGTGCCATAACAACAGTCAACAGTGACAAGCAAGTTATATTTACCAATTGCCATGCTGATTTATAATCAATTATCTATTTTTTATATGCTTTAATGTGCTTACCCCTTTCCTCTAGGACTTTTTAAATACATTGTTGTAAAGTAAACATCAAATTACTATGTCGGCATTAAATGTTTATTTAAGCCGATGCCGTCCCATAAGAAACGTTCATTTGTTTTCTGGCTTTAGCCTGTAGCAATTTAATCCGAATATTTTCTTTTGTCACCTCTGTATTTTAATCAATAAAATAAATGTTTTTTAAAATACAAGTTTCTGAATCGAAAATATAATTGGCGCAGTCGTTCGGATGCTCAGAATGCTTAAGTTTCGGGAGTTGTAACAGTCGTAATCCGCCGCGAAAATTTCAAAAGACTGAAGGAAGTTCGAAAAAGTGAATTCTTCGGAAAAGTGAAATTTGGATTATCAGTGCTGCTATTAAACGTTCCAGATACTGTCCACTTCGAATTGGTTAACTGAGTAAAGGGAATAACAAGAAACAACGTGTGAAGAAAGACTACTGTTATTAGCTTTGCCTAGTAAGTACAACCTTTCTCTTTATACATTTTGTAATTGGTGTTCCATAGTTAAGATTTTTGGATTTTTGATCTTTTGTAATTTCTAATTTTTTAATTTACTGAGAAGACTAAAATTCAGATTTTTGTTCTTTTGCAATTCCAAAAAGGTTTGCTGAAAAGACTGAAATCAAAAATAAAGAGTAACAAAGAATTTACAAACCCACAACAACTTTTAATTTTAAAGAAAAAGCAACGCATAAGATTGAATAATTAATTATAATTTTAATTTTAATAAAACTTTTGAATTTTTGAATTTTTTAAATTTTCAAAATTATTTCTTTTAACAATTCAAAGAAATATATATGTCAGATTCTGAAGAAGAAATCGAGAATCTTTCACTCAATTTAATTTAACTCACCTTTACAGTTCTAATTCAAGAAGTAACAACCAAAATCAAAGATCAACCGTAACAATGAGTGAAAATTTAAAATCAATTGTACAACTAATAAAACCTTTCAGTGGCGAAAGCCAATATTTAGAATATTTCATAAGAAACATCAATGAATTTTATCAAACTTACTATACTGGTAAAAATGCTCAAAAAGAGTATGTGGTTACCGCCATAAAATCAAAATTAATAAATGATGCAGGAAATTTTCTTATGGCACGTCCTGATTTACAAACATGGACCGATATAAGAGAAGCGTTGTGAATTAAGTATGGTGATCAATATTCTAGACAGAATTTGGTACAAAAGCTTATGTATACCACTAAAACTAATAAAGAAACTATTATTGAGTATTTGGATAAACTTAAAGGTTTAGTTCAAAGAATTACATCTAAAATCATGTGCGACCCGAATTTAACGGTAGTTGCAAATGTTCTAATTGAACAAAACGAAATTATTGCTATTCAAAATCTAGTCACTAATTCGCCAACCGAATTAAGAACAATTTTAATGGTTCAAAATCCACAAACGTTGGATGCAGCTAACAAAATTGTGTTAAATTATCAACTAGCTGAAAACCACATGAAATTTAGTAGAGGACTTACTCATTCTACTAATCAAAATCAAAATCAAAATTTTTCAAATTTCAAAAATAAAAATACGCAATTTCGTTCACAACAAACCTATACTCAACAAAAACCTCAATATACACAAAAAACATCGTATGTACCACAGAAACCACAGTTTCCATCCCAACCTATTAATATACAACCTAAAAAGGACTATGTACCAACAAAATTTCCTACTAGTTCAGGAACTTTTGGTAAAAACTACAATAATGCCTTTCGAAAAAACACTAATCAACAATTTTCGAAACCCACATCTATGTCCGGTGCTTCAGTGCAACCAAAAGCACAAAATCAACATCAATACCCTTCCAAATATACAATCGAAGAGATTAATAATATCTTTGAAATCGAATTACCTGACCCTGATGAAAATTTCGAAAATGACGAATGTTCTGAAAATCGAAACTATTATGAAGAGACAAATTTTGAAGAAAATCAAGTCGCAACTGAAGACGAAAATTTTCAGTTACAAGCCTTGGATGCAATGAGTCAGCATTAACTTTAAGTGCTTATCAAATCAACCAACTGCCTTTTATTCAAATAGACTATCCACCGTGTAAATTATTAATTGACACAGGAAGTCACGCCTCTTCAATAAGACCCTCAATAGCAGAAGAATATTTTTCAAATTCTATAATTAATTCAAGAAACAAGCTAACTACTTGCATGGGTACAAGAAAAACGTATGGAAAAATCAATATCCCAATTTTACAAGAATATAATATTCAAAGCAACATTGAAATGATAATGTACCTACAATTTCCATGACTATTTTGATGGAATTATTGGAATCAAAGCATTACAAGAAAATAATTTAAATATAGATTTTTCTAATATGCTTCTTTCTAATAATAAAACAACAATTCCGTTTCAATATAGAACAGATTTCGAAAATCAAAATTTTGAGATTCCAAGCAACTCAATTCAAGTATGTTATTTCAATACAAATATAGCTGATGGCATTGAAATACTTACACCACCGATAAAAAATACAACGTATTATATTCCGTCGACAATAGCTACAGTTATAAACGAGACAGTAGCTCTAGAAGTGCATAACTTAATGAATAAGCCTATTATTGTTCCATATAACATAAACAACTTAGCGGAAATAAGTTTACCTTACGCAGACGAACAGTTTGAGATATTTAATATAGAGCAAATGACTTTATTAGAAAATGCTGAATATTCAAATGACCCTATTAAGTCGTTGCGTATTAATCATTTAAACTCAGGGGAATTTGATGCTTTAAAACACGTAATTAAATCTTTTCCTAAAATTTTCCACAAGCCAAATGAAAAATTGACATTTACCAATCAAGTCAAACATGAGATTAAAACAACGGATGAAATACCAGTGCACACGAAAACGTATAGATACCCACATGTGCATAAACAAGAAGTAAATTCTCAAATAAAGAAAATGTTAGAAGATAACATAATCAGACCATCCTGTAGCTCTTGGTCATCCCCTGTGTGGATAGTACCTAAGAAAGAAGATGCCGCAGGCATACAAAAATGGAGAATGGTCGTTGATTATCGAAAGATAAACGAAAAAACTATTGATGATAGATATCCATTACCTAATATTACGGATATATTAGACCGACTTGGTCGTAGTAATTATTTTACGACACTAGATCTAGCCTCTGGCTTTCATCAAGTCGAGATGCATGAAAATTCGATACCCAAAACAGCATTTAATGTTGAAAATGGTCATTACGAATTTAACAGAATGCCCTTTGGTTTGAAAAACGCCCCCGCGACATTCCAGAGAGTGATGGATAATGTATTACTAGGATTACAGAATAGAATATGTCTAGTATACATGGATGATATAATAATTTTTTCCACTTCACTTCATGAACACGTGAAAAATTTAAAGAAAGTATTTGAGAGACTCGAGAAGTTTAATTTAAAAATACAATTAGACAAATCAGAATTCCTACATAAGACAGTCGAATTCTTAGGACATGTAATTACACTAAATGGAATAAAACCAAATCCAAAAAAGATAATGGCAATAAAAAAAATCCCAATACCAAAGACGGTGAAGGAAATGAAATCATTTTTAGGATTAGTAGGTTATTACCGAAAATTCATAAAGAATTTTGCCAAATTGACCAAACCAATGACATCTTGTTTGAAAAAAGACAAAAAAATAATACACAATGCAGAATTTCTTAATAGCTTTGAAACTTGTAAAAATGTATTAATTAATGACCCAATATTACAACATCCTGACTTTAAGAAAACTTTCTTATTGACAACCGATGCATCAAACTATACAATTGGAGCCGTTTTATCTCAAGGTCCTGTCGGAGCTGATCTTCCCATTGCATACGCATCAAGAACTTTAAACCCAGCTGAATGTAATTATTCGACGATTGAAAAAGAACTTTTAGCAATCGTATGGGCAACAAAGTATTTTCAACCTTATCTTTTTGGTAGAAAATTCACAATCTTGTCAGATCACAAACCTCTACAATGGCTATTTAATGTTAAAGAACCAAGTTCTAAACTAGTCAGATGGCGACTAAAACTATCTGAATTTGATTATGAGATCAAATACAAAAAAGGAACATTAAACATGAATGCAGACGCACTATCAAGAATTCCTGCAATACAACTTCATGCCATTCAAAAATCAGATCCAGATGCCAGATTAACATCTTCAGATGAAGAATTTCATAAAAAATTAGGATTAATGCTGAAAGATACACCATTATGTAATGATGAAGTCATAGCAAAATACTTCACATATTCTAAAGTATATCTTCCTAAACAAAGCGAGATAGCTAAAGAAAAAGAGATAATAATGTCTGAATCATCTCAATCAACAAAAACCGCATCAGAAAAAGAACCTGAAGAAGAACCTAAGAAACAAAAACCCAAAATAAAGATATTATCACAAATAATAATACCTCCAAGAAAAGAGAAAGAAGAAATTCCCATAGAAATAGGAGAATCTTCGAAAACTCAAAAAAGTAACAGACAAATAACACCAACTAATCGTTCTTCAACAATTTCAGCCTTGTCTGAAAATGACCAAACAATACATACATCTATGGAAAATCCCATATTAGGAGCTCCATATACTAAGAAACATGTAAATGTATTTGGAAATCAAATTGTATTTCGATATTCCAATAATAACACAATAAGAAAAGAGATAATCAAACTATTTGGTAATAAAAAGAGAATAATATTCTTCTTACCAAATAATCCAACAACATCACAAATTACTAATTTAGTAAAGGAATACATGCCACCTGGTATTTATTGCCTTCATTTCCTAAATAAATCTTTAGAACCTATTGTGATACGAGCATTACAAGAATCGTTTAATTCGAATTCATTTACTTTGTACATCTCGAACTCTTTATTAGAAGACATCACAGACGTTGATCTCCAGCAAGAGAAAATTCAGCAATATCATGAGACTAAAACCTCTCATAGAGGAATCACTGAAAATATTGCAGCCTTAAAGAAAAGATTCTATTGGCCCAATATCGAGAAAGACGTACAGAATTATGTCAAAGTATGCGAGATATGCAATAAAACCAAGTATGCACGTCAACCATACAAAATCATATTCAAACCAACACCCATTGGTATGAAACCTTTTGAACATATTTATATTGACACGTATATAATCAATAACCAGAAATTTCTGACCATTATTGATAGCTTTACAAAATTTGGTCAAGCCTCTCCTGTAAATACGAAAACAGCTGTTGAGATATCATCACAGTTATTGAAATATTTTAGTGATCATGGAATACCTCAAAAAATCACATCAGATAATGGAGCAGAGTTCAAAAATGCTATAATGACAGATCTTTGTACATTATACAAAATTGAGTTTCATTACACAACTCCAAGAAACCCGAACTCGAATAGTCCAATCGAACGATTCCATTCGACACTACGTGAAAGTATAACGAGTTTAAACTCCAAAACCCGAATAAGAGTATTATTGATCTAATGACAATCGCTATATTGAATTATAACAACAGTACTCATAGTACAATGAATCACACCCCTTTTCAAGTGATCAAAGGAGATTTGAATTATGCCATACCAATCGAACAAACGGAAAATAAACTAACAACTGACTATATAACAAGTTTGGCAGAATCTCTTGCAAATTTGAATAAAGAAATTCAAGACAAATTATTAGCGAAACAAACAAAGTCTTTAGAATCACGTAATAAAAATCGTGAACCTGAACCAGAATTACAAGATCCAATCTTTGTAAAACAATTTAATAGAGACAAGATAAGTCCGCGTTATGATAGCAAAACACAGAATCGCTTTGCTAAACAAAATGTTAAACGACAATAATTTATTTCAGGTACTCCTAACTCTCGTTGGAGTCACCCAAGCGTATACATTGATGACGGTAGAAAATCCTATTTTACCAATTTCTTTAGGAACTACTTACGTAACAACTCAACACGGCCTATTATCACATAAACACGACAATTATCATACAAAGAATCCATAAACTGGAAATACCCTTAATGAAATTATCTGACACTCTTAACAAAACAACATGGTCAAACCAATTTGTTGCACTTTGTTTGTCGACTTTCTGTCAAAGTCAGTTATAATGAAATCTTCTATTGCCATGCTGATTTATAATCAATTATCTATTTTTTATATGCTTTAATGTGCTTACCCCTTTCCTCTAGGACTTTTTAAATACATTGTTGTAAAGTAAACATCAAATTGCTATGTCGGCATTAAATGTTTATTTAAGCTGATGCCGTCCAATAAGGAACGTTCATTTGTTTTCTGGTTTTAGCCTGTAGCAATTTGATCTGAATATTTTCTTTTGTCACCTCTGTATTTTAATCAATAAAATAAATGTTTTTTAAAATACAAGTTTCTGAATCGAAAATATAATTAGCATGGCAAATTAGGTATACAGATCGCAAAAAAGAGACAAAAATAATGCATTTGGCAGCTGATGTGTCAGGAAAAGCACAGTGGTCCAATGATGCAAAACATAAATAGACAAAAAAAAAAAAAGAAAAGTTCAAATGTGCCAAAAGGAGCAAAAAGAAGTCAAAAATAAATTCTTGTTGTAGAAACAGTTTCTGCAACAGGCGCTAATTGCATACCGGATTCGATCCTATTAGCTCTCATCAGTGCAATATAAGCCAAAACACACCAACTCAAAGAAATAGGTTTACAAGAGATTTCAACAATTAAAGTATTACCATCATCAATTCAAAATCGCATCTCTATGGTGACTACTCAAAATTAGAAAAATACCCCTTATAATAATATAAAATAATTTTTATATTTTTATGCCTAGTCCTGGTACACTATAACAAAGACACCGCACGCCGGCAAAAAAACTTAAAAATTGTCGGCGGTGCCCTTGGGCTTTATCGCTTGCCGACAAAGGTGAGCCGCTCTTGTTGACAGTGTGAGATATTCTCTTTAGAAGTGGACAAAAATATAAAATTATACAGATAATTGAATAAAAATCAATTTCAAATTTGAAATTTTAATAAAGGAATAATATTCCCATTCAAATATTTATATTTGATTTATTTCAATAGTTTAAAACTTAATTTTAAGGATTACCTACTATATGAATTTTGCCCATTTATTTAATGTAATTAACTCCACTGTATTCTAGAAGTAAATCAGCTAGAATTTCGGGGCAATGGCGTTCGTCATTTCAGTTTTTATAGAAATATCTGGAGTATGTTTATTCTTTATTAACCAATTTGTTTTCATTTGTCATGATAATAATATTTAGACGCCTATGGATTCCCACGTGACTTCAAATAGATCAACTGGGCCGCCTTTTTTATGAAGTTTCAATTAATAATGGTTAAACTATACATATAAACCTCTGTTATATAAACCAGAGTTTTGCTCCATCTCTTCGAAGTCCTACACAGCAAAATCAAGAAATAATCCGTTTGGTTGTAGTAAAATTCGAGCTTAGAAAAAAAATTCATAAAATGTACAGTGTGGCGTAATATAAACGGAAACTTTTTACGAAAAAATTTTTGTTCATAATCCGCCAGACTGTCCACTAGATTTTATTGAAATTTTCACAAGTTGGTATCTAATGGCTTATTGCAGCAAAAGGCTATATACGCATTCAGAAATTCGAATTCGGGACACATGAAGAGCCAGCGTGCCATCTTTTGGGCTTTATGACATACATTAAATATTTTTTAATCACAGGTGTGCAAATTCCTTGTAACTGATTGACTTATTTACAAGTAGATGGCGACCTCTCCAATATCAATTCATTTACACAATATTATACAGTGGACTTAATAATTTTATTCAGATGCACATGAAATAATAGTATTTCACATTATTACCTAGGTAAAACAGTTTTTACTGGCGTTTGAAAGAAGTGACTATGCTTCCCGAACACGGCGACATCTTTAAGAGAGCTCTGAACACACGTTTGGTTTGAGTCTCTGCTGAAAATGACAGCAATCACCTCCTTGTTTGGCAGATTTTGATTAATTTTGGAATAAAAACATTATAGATTTTCGGCAATTCTGTTCTTTTCATTTATTCCAGCATTATAATGATCCAAAATTTTGGAAATTTGTTGGTGTGCTACTCTATGTGTTCATCCCTTTTTCATTTAAATCCGTGTCCAAAATTTGCATTCTGTTATCAAACAAAATTGGTCATAATTTTACTATTTAGACTGCGTACCATACTCTAATCTATTATGATCATGAATATAACTTCATTTCACTGAAAAGTGGTCTAAATTTGGAATTGAACAGAAATTTGTGAAGGTCTGTAAATGATATTTTATTTAAACGCCCCTCTTAAAATAGGACTTTTTCAATTATACAGGGTAACTCAAAACGTTGTGCATTAAACTTGAGTTAAATGTACCTCACTCAACTTCGTCAAAATTTCAGTAACAACTAAATTATTAAATACAAACAGTAAAATTAACAATAACTTTAAAAGAACAAAAATAAAATTGGATGAGTGTAAAAAAAATGTCCTCCAACAGTTTGACAATGGGCTAGATTATAATAAAATTTAATGATGATGTTTGGTAACATTTCTTGGTTAAAAGATGCACATTCTTCAATAATTCTTCTCAACTCCTTCAGATCTGCAGGTTTTCCCACAAATACTCCATTTTTCAGATGTTCCCGAAGAAAAAAATCAAAGGGCGTTAGGTCTGGCGACCTAACGGGCCATTCTAGGGCTCCTCTTTGCTCTATCCAGCGGTTATGAGAAGTAGCGTTTAAATAACCTCTAACAGCTTGCCCAAAAAGGGGATGAGCTCCATCCCGCTGAAACCACGTATGTCGTAATAGTGGTCCTACTTCATTAGTGATAGCTGGAAAAATTTAATTTTGCAGCATGCGAAGATACATTTCGGCAGTCAAATACCCCTCTGTAAAGAAAGGCCCCACTAATCTGTTGCCAATAATGCCAGCCCACACATTTACTTTCTGGGGGTGCTGAGTATGTGTTTCTCTCATCCAGTGTGGATTCTGATCAGCCCAGTGGTGACAATTATGTCGATTGAGAGTACCGCTCAACATGAATGTTGCTTCATCCGAAAAAAGAAGAAATTTTATTTTCTGCAAACGTCAAAAAATTACGACTTTTTCGACCTCAATTCTTAATGTTGAAGTTTGCTTGACAGACGTCATTTTTTTGTTATTTTTTTGTCCGGCCGTGACGTGAGCGTACAAAAAAGTGTACTTTCTTGTACTCTCACGACCGGCCAAAAAAGTGACGTCACAGAAATTGAATCTTGACAACCACAAAATCCGTGAGCAGAGCAATCTAATTTCACGTTTTTCCACATCTAACACCATCTGCGAAAAAAATCGCATATTTTATTCGGAGAAAAGGACTTTTTTTGACTCGTCCAAAATTGTCAAATATTTGGTTTCGCAACAATAGGTATTATTTTCACTTCTAATGGAGCAATATACTATTTTTATTTTTTACTGGTTTTCAAAATATTCCTAATTGACTAAAAAAACATCAATTTCGGTAGCAGTTTTTCTCAGTGACAAATGTCGATCCTGAACAAAATTAAGTAATGTATCTAATTTTTTTTCATCACTAGATGCTGACTTTGGTCTTCCGGGACGAACTTTATCCCTGCAACATCCGGTTTCTCCAAATCTTTGAACTGTTCTCTGATATAGGCTTGGAAAAGTTGTATTAAATAATTTCTTCGTTTCGCTAACTGATCTTTGTCGGTCCCCAAAACCTCTTATCATTAGTAAGGTTATACATTCCCTTTCGCTGAGAGACATTTTCAGAATTTACTTTCAAAGTGACGCAAAAAATTAAAGTACCTAAAGTCCAACAAATACCATTTTAAAGTCACGTGATTTTTCTATATCCTTGTTGAATACATCTTAAACAGCGGTGATAGTAAAACTGACAGAAAAATTGGTGTCTAATTATTGTTCATATTATTCTTACCTGAAATAGAATCCGTCACTGTCAACAATTAGTTTGTCAAAGTTATTTTCGAAAATGATACAACGAACAAACACAACTAATAATTTTGACTATATTACCCTTTTTCCAACTCGAAAAGAAGCAAATAGAAAACGGGTACCCAATTCAAGTTGAGAAAGTATTACAACGGACAGCAGATTTGACAAAAGTGAGTCTCGCAACAATTGCAAGTATTAAAATTCCCATCTGATTGGTCAATACCTTGTCAATACTACTTCAGAAATGCGTTTGTAAAATGCTAGTGGGAACATATCCTAAAATTCTATAGTAATTAACCACCAGTGGCTTTTTGTAGGTGATATCAACGACATAATCAATGAACATACGTTTTTTGCCACCAATATCACGTGACTTTAAAATGGTATAAGTCGGACTTTACCTGCTTGTAAAAATGCAAAATGTAGGTAATATCGTTCTTATCGTATTTATGTCGCTCAACTCTAAATATTTCTGAAACCAATGGTTTTAGTCAAATGACATATTTTATAATTGTGTTTAGAATCTTCAGAGGCATTAGGAAATGTAACTAAAAAAGGGTAATTCCATTTAAAAATAAAGATAGGTTTTGCATACCACAACTTTTTGCAAGATTTTTTATAATTACAAAAGTCGCATTTTGATAGATTTCATTAGGACTTACAACTTCTTTATAGTAAGTTTTTTTATATTGTACTAGGTGTTTGTTTATAACTGGAACACTCAGTTACTTTCTCATATTATTGAAAATAAAGGGCATGTTTAAGCTGGAAAATTTCTTGGTAAATTGCAACCTTAAGCGCTACAACGATATTTTTTGTCGTCATAGGTTTACAGGGTGCGCCAAAAAGGTATTCTTTTTAAATGGAATGCCCTGTATATTTTTGTTATCCAAATGATATTTGATATGTTTGTGAAGCTAACTTTCTAAGGGCCGATACTTTTGCTCTCGATTAACGAATTTGATACGTTGTCAAAGTTTTGCATGGGCCAAGATCTATAAGTATGATGTGGTTAGAGCACATTCTAAGCCCTGATTATTTTTAACGGCTGTCAAATGAGAGCAAAAGTACCGGCACTAAGTATTTCAAAAATGCAAAAATATACAGGGCGTTCCATTTAAAAAAATGACTTTTTTGGCGCACCCTGTATACCTATGGCCACAAAAAAAATCTAGTTTCAGCGATTAAGATCGTTGCAATTTACCAAGAAATTTTCCAATTTGAACATGCCCTTTATTCTCAATAATAAAAATGTTATTGAGTGTTCCAGTTATAAACAAACACCCTGTACACCATCTTCGAAATAATCGACTGTTTCGGGACCTTTCACATACTGTGTATATATTAGAGTGTCATCAGCAAACATTTGTATTTCACAAGAATTTAGGACTTTTGGAAGATCATTTACATAAAGAATAAAAAATAAAGGACCCAATATACTACCTTGTGGCACCCCAATATCATTACCTATAGATTTGTTTTGAAAATATAATATTTAATTTAGCTTTTTGACTTCTTTCACTCAAATAATTTTGAAACCATTTATAAACATTACCTCTAAAATCGTTAGGATGTAATTTTTTTTACCACATATTTCTATCTCATCCATTATCTCAAATGCCCGCTCGAAATCTGAAAACACTGCTATTGTAATTCCATTTTCTTCCAAAAAAGGCCAACTGAACGCCGCTACGGATCGCAGACACGTCCAGACTAGCAAATTTATAATGCAACGTCGCAGCAAACATTTCTTCGATGCACCTTTACAGACGGAAACTGTAGTGATTTTTTTGCATAACTTTAGAGAACAGGATTGGCCAGAAGTGTTAAATATTGAAAAAAGAGATGTGAGCAATGAATTGAACACTTTTATGAATATTTTGAGGAGGTCATAGTCATATCACAACCAACACGAGAACATTAGATTTTAAGTACAAGCCATATAGACTTACTTTAACGGGAAAATTACCCCATTATCTTTTGACTCTGGTTCATTTCATGTTCCTTTTTGGAGGAATTATGATACTAAATATTATTATTATAGGGTATAAATAATAATAATAATAATAATAATAATAAGCATTTATTTTGCAATACAATTCGATTAGGTACATATAATACATTTATCTATACAGTAATTCAAGTATTATATAAATTGCAAAAAAGGAGTTGAAAGCAATTAAAAATTGTTCAAAGTTCAACCCCAGTAGATTAACAAAACTTTATGACTAATTATTTGTTCGCATGAGTAGTAACAAAAAAAACAAATCTATGGTAAATAAAGTTATATAAACTGAAACAATATTGCTCTGAAAAATCTCATTAAAAATAAACATTCCGAGCGGAACGCAAATCAACTGCTTGCATTTATCGACAAAATATTTCTTGTTTTAACTTCCTTTTAAAAATTGAGGGTTTCAAGGCTTTTAAAGAAGGAGGAATGGCATTATACCGCTTATAGATATTATAGGTAAAGCTTCTTTGAAACAGAGACGTTTTGTGTGGTGGTGGAGAGATAAGTCCCCTAAATCTAAGATTTAGGCTATGAACATCTGTTCTATATGTTATTTTATCAGTCAAGTAAGGTGGATTGTTATTAAAAATAATGTGAAAAAATACCAGGGAGTGCAGCCTACGCCTATTTTTCATATTCAACCATTTGGCATCATGCAGTTTGTGCGATACCGGATCATATTTTCGTATACCATAAATAAACCGCAAACAGTTTTTTTGTACTTTCTCAATTCTATCTGTATCTCTTTTATCTAAACATGGTCCATATAAAATATCACAATAGTTAAAGTGACTTAACACTAAAGAATCTGTTAATTTAATTTTTTGATCCTTTGTTAATAAGTGGCGATGTGGATAGAGCAACTTTAAGGAAATATATGCCCTTTGTAAATAGTGTTTTACTTGCTCTCTAAAACGAAGTTCCGTGTCAATTCTTAGTCCCAGGTTTTTTTCGCAATTTGTAAATTGTAGAACCCTACCCCCCACTTCTATATTTAATACGGACATCAATCGATCCCTATATTTGCCAAAAACCATAATAGATGATTTAGTTGGGTTAATGAGCAATGCGTGACGTGCTGAGAATTCTGTCAGTTCTCTTAAATCTTCATTAATTTTATCCTGTGCCTCAATCCAAGTACTGGGGACAAATGAGTAGAGCACCTGCGTGTCATCAGCATAAAAATATGCAGTGACATTTTTCATACAGGTCGCAAAGCTGCTTGTATAAATTGTAAATAAAAGAGGCCCCAATATTGAACCTTGTGGCACACCGCAACTGACGCTTTCTCTAGCTGACCGACCTACACTTGTTTCCACATACTGCATTCGATCATGAAGATAATTTTTAATAAACATTATGGCACTATCCGAAAACATAACTTAAAATGGCTAACAATAGTTCATGACATATGGTATCGAATGCTTTCGAATAATCTAAAAGCACCAGAACGGACGATCGACCAGAATCTGATGACCTCATGATGTCGTCTGTAATACTTGAAAGAGCCGTTACACAACTATATCCAGTCCGATATCCTGACTGATTAATGGGTAAAATTTCATTTGTTTGCAAAAAAAATCTTATTTGATTATTCATTATCTTTTCTAGGAGTTTTGAAAGGCAAGGCAAAATACTAATAGGTCTTAACTCATTAAAATTCGTGACTTTATTTTGTTTGGGAAGTGGTGTAATGCGTGCAATTTTCCACTCATCTGGAAATACCCCCTCCAAGAGACATGAGTTAACTATGTTAGTAAGAAATGGCAAAATTCTGGGGCAGCACATTAACAACATTTCTATATTTATCAAATCCGCACCCGATGCCAATGATTGAATAGTATACAGCTGCACTTTGACCCCTTCTATAGTGACTGTTTGAAATATAAATTTATTATCTATATTCATTTTTGAATTATTGAGGTAGTACTGCAATAATATAGGATCCGCAAGTTGTTTATTTTTAGAAAACTGTAAGAAATGTTGATTTAAATCTGAAGGCTTATTTAAGCTATCGGGAAGAGATATATTTGTAGTTTTAGATATTATATTTAAATTTCTAAATTTTTTCCACAGAACTCTACCATTACTTTCATTAGAAATAGATTTCAAGTATCCTTTCTTTTCATTTCCAATTGCTATATTAGTTTGGTTACGTAATTGGCTATAGCTATCCCAATGATTTTTATTTTTTGTATTTTTGTATTTTTTAAAAGCTTTATCCCTCAGGTTTATCATAATTTCTATAGTGTCTGTTAACCAGGGTGGCTTTTGCCGTTTTATCTTTATAGCTTTTAAAGGAGCCAGAACATCAAAAATGTCTTTTATTAAAATATTGAAATATGATACTTTCTGGTTAATACTTAAAATTTGCACTATATCCTCAAAGGGTGCACTTTCCAGAAATTGGGACAATAAATCTTTATCAATTCGCTTTAGATTTCGCATTACAACGTACTTGTCATTCTCATTAATTATTTCTGTATTTAAAAAGCAATGGATTAGTATATGGTCTGAGATTTGGGGTACGTTTTTTGTAGAAAAAGTATAATTTTCTTCTTTAGGAAGTATAATTAAATCTATTATACTACTACTTTTATCAGTGACTCTAGTTGGAGAATCTAATATTTGTTGTAGGTTGAAAGATTCGATGCAAGAAAGAAAATCTTGAACACTTTTATTTTCTAAATCTATTAAGTTTATATTAAAGTCACCACCGCAAATAACCTTATCACACTCCATTGAAAATGTTGATAAAGCGTCCTCAAAACTATTCAAAAAATCAAAAAACCGCCCTTTTGGGGGTCGGTAAAGAGATCCAACAATATATGCGACATTTTTAAATTTAATTTTAATCCACAGCTGTTCTAAACTTTCGGTTTGTAAAGAATTCAAAGTGTTAAATTTAAATGTATTTTTTACATACATACCAACTCCACCACCTCTTGTAGTCCTGTCAACCCTTACAAAATTGTATCCCGTTATTGGTATATGGGTTTCTGTTTCAGGAACATCGCCAGTTAACCATGTTTCCGAAATTCCAAGAATATCATAATTTTCGTGTATTAATAGTGATTCAACTTCTGCAAAATGGGGTATTAATGACCGTACATTTAAAAACGCAATATGCAGTGATTTCATTCCGTCTCCTAAAATATATATTTTACAGAGCAAAAGAGAAAATAACTAAAAGATTATCAAACAGAGATACCTAATAAAAATTTAAAAAAAAAAAAAAAAAAATTAAAATCAAACAATATACCTATATAAAAAAAAAAAAACTAGATTTACCTAAGTATCAACTTAAGAATAAAAGATAATCAAAAAACAAACAATACCCATAAGAAAAAACAAATGTGTATAGGCAATAAATACACTAATAATACCAATCCATATTAGCTTCCGGTTGTTATTCAATTGTTGCCATATTTTATAATATCCTCCTCCGTTTTTAACATGGTCTTTTTTCCATTTATGTTTGCAAATATTCTTCCTCCTGTGGTCCACACCTTCTCTTTGCCAATTTTATCCTTTGCCAACATTAGCAAATTATATCTACGCAGTGTAAGCTCCTCAACAATCACTAACTTGGTGCTTTTTAGCTTCTTTTTGTCAAAAAATACAAGATTTCTCTGAACCAAAGATGAAAATTGTATGTTTATTGGCCTTGGCTTAGATGTTCTTGAATTCTGTTTCTTTCCAATACGATAGCAGCGATCAATATTGATGTTTGGGGTGTCTAACTTATCTTGTATAAGCCTAGAAACATTACCCTTTATATCAGTGTTATCCTCAGGAAGACCATACAGTCTCAGTTGAGTTTGTTTTGTATCCTGTTCCAATTGGTCCATTTTAAGATAAAGCCCATCCTTTTCTGTTTGGACGTTTTTTAGCTGTGCTTCCATAACATCAATTCTAGCTTCCAATGATACAATCCGTTCGTAAATAAAGAAATATTATTATTACAGGGTTATCCTTTTCTGGAAACCTAGTTAGTGGATATCCTCCCACTGTATTCGGAAGTCGATAAGCCAAGTTTATGATGGGAGTTTGGCATGTTAGGCAACGATAAATAACCAAGCCGTATCGGACGAAATTAGCAAATCATTGCCAGATTGGCTTTAATTGGGGTTATCGGTTATCGTCGGTATCGATTTCCTCCCCTTCGTAAGATCTGAGGGACTATTCGCGGCTCTGGTCTACTTTTCCGGCGATTTTGCATGTGAACGAGCGAAAAATATAATATACAGGGTTCAGATAATTCAGTCGCATTCAAAAGATTAGGGTTCCAACGAAATATTTCGAATTTCTAACAAAGCAATGGTCCGCATCACGGAAGATAAAGGGCGAAGCCTGAACAGGAAGATGAGGCAAATACAACAAAAACTCGTAGTGGCAAAATTTAAGAACCTAGCAAACTTACTAAAACGATCAACAAATATTAAATAACCTGTTACCTAGACAAAGACAACGAATAATGCGGAGAAGTAATGTTTGTTCCCGAATATGGTGACACGACCCATTCTACGCATTGTTCTTAAACTTGTCGCATTCTTCCGGTCGTTTATGTTTCAGGCTTAGGACATTATGTATCAGTTTCTGAAACTCCCGGTATAATTTAATTTTATTTTATTTTTTCAAATTCAAATAAGGTCAAAATCACCTTGTCGGAAATTGGGGCAACATAAATACAAAACGATTGTATCAAATCCTTGAAATTTATGAGTCAATTGAGGTAAACATCAGTGATCTTCTTGAGTTGACAAAACTAGTAAGGTGAGACCCCCCTCGGAAGATTAAAAAACAATCGAGATAATTAAATTTATTTTGACGTGAAATCGTCTATTTTAAACAAATGTATGTGCCGGTTATGAATTTCGTTTTGGGAAAAGTCCATTATTGAACTTCTTGACAGATTCTCACATGCATAAAACTAAGAATTTACTCAAAGACAAATCAAATCAAAAATATTCTTATCTTATAATTTTCTCAATGTGACAATAGCACCAGCACCAGATAACTTTCTGGTTCCCTATTCACTTTAAAGCTCAGGAAAAAAAAATGCATGCAAACACTGTAATTCAACTGTACGACTCTGATTTCATTTATCCTAAATAGGAAGAGAAATTTCAACTGGAATTATACGGGAACAATTTTAAGCTACTCCACAATTGCCACGATTACAAAAAAAATCATTTAAACCACATCTGATACTTGAATTTCTGTTAATGATGAAAATCGTAAACAACACCGGAAGAGAGACATGCAGAACCATACAAGCAATAACGTGTGTATCCGTGAAACTTCAACCTCCCCCTTGGAAAATTACCTACCCAGACAAATTTGCTATGGGCTCCTCTTAATAAAGCGTTTTAAGATGACGAGAGGTGGAATTCCACTAAATTCCGGAAACGCCATTATTTAGGAGAGCATTAGAATTTCGGGATGAAATAAATAGTTTACCTAATTGTAAAATTCTCAATTAAAACCAGTTACTCTTAACTGTTTTCATGAGGTATGATTTTCATAAGTCACTGCTAACTTGGTAGAACTATACAGTCACTTCCTATTTGGAGTGGAAACAAATATCTTCTAAATTTCAGATATAAAGCAAAGCACCTCCGAGCGTGCAGATTTTAGATGTACATTAAAATGTCTATTTTTATCGACTAGGTAGGTAGTAGTCGTTCGCTTCCAAGTAGCGATACAGATAAATTATGCGTTACAGATTCCATAATCGTCTCTGGGTCTGAGTATGAATAAATACTACTAATAGAGAATCAAAAGAAATTTTAATTTGAAGATAATGTTACAAAATTTGCTAATTAAATGCTACAAATTGGTGGTGGGTGCCAAGATATGTCTAATTTGAGATAAAAAAAAAAGAAATCGTATTCCCATAAGGAAGAACTCCATTAATTTTCAATACGTTATATGTCGTAGGCATAATGCAAATTTAGGCTTTTCCTAAAATGCCTAGGCATTTTACGAGAAGCCGGCAAAACGCAAGCATAAAATGAATTACTCGTTATAGTCCGAGATCCGGCTGCAAATTTTTGGACCGATTGCGTAACCACTCGAAATTGCAAGAATATTAAAGTTTTGTATATAGACTTATGAAAAATGTCATGGTGCCAGTGAAGTTTTGGCCGAAAGAGCAATAAAAAAAATTATTTATTGCTCAATTTTTCAACATTGCTTATTTTCGAGGGTCACCAAAAAATCCTTGTTCCGGAATATGCGCGGCAATTATGCGATCCGAAAAATGTATTGGTGCCACCTCCCATTTGGCCGCGTCGCCGCGGCACCAGCATGTGAAGGGGTACTTTTTTTCAGCAAATCATCCCCATCACGTATCTACTTGATCGAGGAATCAAATGAAAGGTACTGATCTATCCAATAAGAAAAACGAATGGTGCCACTTCAAATCTGGCCGGAAGTGCCTGGCACCAATGATTTTATGCGCAATTATCACGGAACGTTATCTCGATTATTTTCCAATTTTCTACCAAAACCTGCAGTATCAAAGTTGTAGAGAATTATGTTATTGGAACTAATCATCTGAAAAATTTGTGAATTTAGTTTTCTCTCGATTTTTTGTGGGCTTAAGTGTTATCTGAAACTTTAGGATTTATATGTAATTGTGATAAGTGAAGTCATTATTGCAAAATTGTGGAATTTAAATTAGAACTTAAGTCGATCGAATAGAAAAAATTGATATCCGATATTGTCTGACGATTCTTGCGAAAGTTGTACATCTCCGTACAAATAATGCTTCACTTTTTTCACATACGAAACACTTATTCATTTCCATAAACTGAAGGTTAACTTCTGGAATTTCATAGTGATTCCAAAAGGTAACTTTTAATTTTCTGTCAAAATAATTTTATAATATCTACCTACCCTCCAATGTGGATCATTTAACATAATGGCCTTGTGGGGTTATGGCTTGTCAGGCTTGTGTGCCTTCTGCCGGCCATATTGTTTGTCAAAATCACGTATTTTGAACAAGCTAAATACTAAAAACAAATTTATTTCCAATAACATTACGGCACTTTTGGTGGGCGATGCGTTTGTTTTTTTTTGTCGCACAGTATATAAATACAAATTGTATAACATAGTAAAATTGTTTATTGTACCTAATTATGAAAATGCATTACTATAACAAATAAGTACCAAACTCAAATTGTGACCCATAGACTCAAAATATGACTTTATTCATGATAGTGACATTAAAACCCCGACTGTGACGTAGTGAGTAGGATTAAGTAAAAATAGCACTAACAAACAAATTAAAGTTGTTTCTGTGCTTACTTGTTTATTTTCTAAGGTAGATTGTAGATTACAAGTTATATTGTACCATTTGTTATTCGAAAATAAACTATTATTATTATTATTAGGTATTATTATTATTAGAGCGGTAGAAGTATAAAACTGCACAGAAATGCCCTGTCTGTGGCCTATTTTGCACAAAATTTATTGAAAATTATCAATTTTCACAAATTTTTTAGATGATTAATTCCAATAACATAATTCTCTACAACATTGATACTGCAGGATTCGGTTGAAAATTGGAAAATAATCGAGATAACGTTCCGTGATAATTGCGCTTAAAATTATTGGTGCCAGGCACTTCCGGCCAGATTTGAAGTGGCACCATTCGTTTTTCTTATTGGATAGATCAGTACCTTTCATTTGATACCTTGATCAAGTGGATACGTGATGGGGATGATTTGCTGAAAAAAATTACCCCTTCACATGCTGGTGCCGCGGCGACGCGGCCAAATGGGAGGTGGCACCAATACATTTTTCGCATCGCATGATTGCCGCGCATATTCCGGAACAAGGATTTTTTGGTGACCCTCGAAAATAAGCAATGTTGAAAAATTGAGCAATAAATAAAATTTTTTATTGCTCTTTCGGCCAAAACTTCACTGGCACCATGATATTTTCCAAAAGTCTATATACAAAACTTCAATATTCTCATAATTTCCAGTGGTTACGCGATGGGTCCAAAAATTTGCAGCCGGATCTCGGACTATTATGCCGACAACAATTCAGGCAAACTGATAAAATGCCGGAAATACAAAAACAGAAGAATATATATCATGTTGTGACTGATTATTTGTAGGCATTTTACAATTTGCCAAAAACGGTGCCGTCAAAACGTGAATAGATATAAAACAAGTCGAATTTTCTCGATTAGGTATTAGGGTAATTATCTATTATCCATTACCAAATCAGAATATTCCGAATTTGTTGATTTTTTGTAGGAAGGTATAATTTTAGTCGCTAATCACAAATCTGAAATCCGTTCTTGTCGCTCGCATTCCGTTTCCGCTTTGCGCGCTTTGTTATTAACCAGTACACTTATAACCAGTAATAAACGAACTTTAACGAAACTAACCAAAAGTAACACCTAATCCACCTAATTAATGACTTGAGTGTTTGTTTACTGTTCGGACTCGTTTCAAGTTTCGAATGAAAAATCAGTTCGTAGTAGTGTTTTTTTGGTATTGTATTTTGTTACGAGCAATGTTAATAATTGAGCATTAAATTTAATGCCCGGGCAATAGACCTATCTATTTTTACCTGGATGCGCGCGCAACACGAGGCAATGCATTTTTATTGGCTAACTAATACAGGTGAAAGGTGTTCGTTTTGCATGCTGGGCATCTCCTTGTCTTTGTTCATTGCCTGTGGCCTGACAAGGATCAGAATTATGGTTGATAAATAACTTGACGTAGCTTGACAAGTGATCGATTGTCAATTGTTTGTGTTTTGGATTGACAAATACGTTGCACTTCACGCGGTTCTCCTCCTTCCCTTTTTATCCCGTGCAAATAATAAGAAGGGATTGCTATGCGTAAGTCTAACATGGTTTGGTACGTTTTGCCTCGTCTTGCGCAATATGCGTTCTGCGTCTTTTTCTATCTAATACAGTTTTCGTATTATTACCTCTTTGTCTGGTAAAATAGATAAGTCTATTTAGAAAGTGCCCAAAGAAATAGGTATGACAAAATTATGAATTATACAGAAGATATCAAATTGCCCACATGGCATTATAAATGATGACCGGGTTATTATTGGTAAGTTTGGTAATGTCTGAATAAAATTTCAAACTAACCCAAACTAACCTGGTTATTATCGGTAAGTTTGACAATGTACCCCAAACTCTTGGAGTAGTCCGAACAGTTAGGGTACTCGGAGTACTCCAAACAGTTGGAGTACTCAAACAGTTGGAGTA
Source organism: Ceutorhynchus assimilis (assembly GCA_917834065.1). Lineage (NCBI taxonomy): Eukaryota > Metazoa > Arthropoda > Insecta > Coleoptera > Curculionidae > Ceutorhynchus > Ceutorhynchus assimilis. The sequence goes on from OU892288.1 coordinate 7,763,837, forward strand.
ACCGGAGTATTCCGAATAGTTGGTGTACTCGGAGTACTCCCAATAGTTGGAGGTACTTTGAACAGTTGGCGTACTTCGTTCAGTAGGAGTACTTCGAACAGTTATAGTACTCCGATCAGTAGGAGTACCCCGAACAGTTAGATTACTCCGACTTAGCAGTACTCCAAATAGTAGGAGTACTCCGGTCAGTTGGCTCACTCCAAACAGTTGGAGTACTCCGAGTACACCAACTATTCGGAATACCCAACCCAACTGTTCGGAGTACGCGAACTGTTACTCCGAACAGTTGGGTTTGAGCACTCCGTACAGCTGTTATTGAACTGCCGCGTAGTAGAATGTGTGATAGATATTACTACCAGCGTGCGAGAAACACACACGCATTGTTATTCCAGTCCGTTATCATCATCGAACCTACCGATAATGACGCAGTTAGTTTGGATTAATTGGCAATTTTAATCGGTGATTATCAAACTTACTATAATAATCCGGTTAGTCTGGGTTAAGGTACGGTTTGTTAGGAGCAATGAACTATAGCTAAAAACTGGAATGCGCACACATTGCCATATCTGCCAAAAAAATGAAGCCATGAAAGACAGATGCCACAAGGGGGAATGTTGTTTTTTTCTGTTGCTCGCTGACATATGACGTTTTCGAAAGTTTTGTCATATTTCCCTTCACAGGTTTCATCAATTGGAATACGTGTTGGAAGCAATTTTCGCTATTTAACATAATGAGTGCGACAAAAACAGGTTTCTCCTCCGCAGCAGCCGCACTAGGCTTCAAGTTCGTCCTTATGTGTTAGCATTCCAGTTTTTGGTTATAGTTCATTGGTTAGGAGAGTACGCGTCGCACAACTGACAACGTAAACGTCGTCATTGGTTCAGGTATGACCATAGGTATGACGCACACCCGTTTTCTCACGTCAGAAGACGGGTGTACGTCATACCTGAACCAATGACGACGTTTACGTTGTCAGTTGTGCGTCGCGTACTATCCTAACAAACCGTACCTTTAGTTTGCAATTTTAATCAAACAAGTTATCTACTTCACTCCAGCATTAATCATAATGACCAATGCCCGGACAATGTGATGATATCTTCTAATTCATTCATTCATTCATTAAATTGTCTGGGCATTATAAATAATGCCATATTATTTACATTGCCTGTGACATAGCAAAAAAAATTAGAGAATGTACTGAGTGCACTCACTGGTCACCGGGTAAGTTTTTCTTTTAAATAACCGCGCGAAATCGAGCCAAAGTGCATTTTCATCTGTAGCCACGAATGTCCTTGAATGTTAATATTGAATTGTTGTCAACCAGTACACTTATAATCAGTATTTAACAAACTGCAGTTTTATATTTGTGTTAGGTAGATAATATAGTGTTAACTGTTTCTTTGTGTTTTCTAAATAAAAAGATTTACTCTAACTGTCATATTTATATTTAATAGTATTTTCGACTTTTTTTTCACGTTTTCACGGCACCGTTTTTGGCAAATTGTAAAATGCCTAAGAATAATCAGCACAACATGATATATATTCTTGTGTTCTTGCTTCGCCGGCAATTTATCAGTTTGCCTGAAATGGTGCCGGCATAACAAAAAAAGCATTTTATGCTTGCGTTTTGCCGGCTTTTTGTAAAATGCCTAGGCAAATTATAAAAAGCCCAAATTTGCATTATGCCTACGACATATACATACATATACTGAAACAGATTGGTTTTCATAGTTTTCTGTATAATAAGCTTCAAAGTTGAAATACCAAAAGCTTCTAGATCACAGAATACCCGAGCAAATCCAATTTTCTATTATTACCCACAATTCAAATGTAACTATACTTTATCCTGTCAATCAAATTTCCACAAAACAAGCTCCATAATAATACATACAAAATTAAAACATATTCTCTGTCTAATTAGTACAACGTAAAAGTACATAATTCTAAATAGAACGGTCCATATATGTACGGGAAAATATCCGCCATTCAACTCTGACGAGAGTTAGAGGTGAAAATGTCAATTTAACAAAAAAGCGATTGTGGAAGATCAAAAAAGAGAAACTGGTAAAGTTTCTGATGCCTACATAAAATGTTGGAATTGTGATATTTGACTTTTTGTTCTCCATCATTGAAATTTCACTAGTGTTGAAGTAACCTAAAAGATCTTACTCAAGTGTTAAAGTAGGTAATGAAAATTTAAATTCAAAGAAAAACGTGAACTTTGAGATTAGGCTGTAAAGCTAGGAAGGACAAATTTTAAGAATTTATTTATGTCAAGGAATTCAGCTTTCACCAAGTTTAAACTTAAGTTCATTATTGTTGTAAGCAATTGCACGACTTAATGGTGGTGACTTTATAAATAAGTTTACCTACTTTTCAACTTTGGGTTAGACATTCGTTTTGACTAAGAGGACAACGCGGAGAAACATTTTTAAATCCACTTTCCAAGGTAAAAAGCCGAAATCAATGCGTTTCTATTGTAAAACACCTGCATAGTGATTTTAGTAGACGTTCTATGGAAGCGAAACAGCTTTTAAAATAGCTTTTTAGCTTTTCTCGGCGGCGGCACCAGTTTTTAGATGCGAAGTAAGTAGACGGCCATTCGATATTGAATAGAAAAGGTTCGCAGCCGCTCTAGTTTCCATTTGAATAATTTCGTGTAAATAAAGATTGAAATTCTGTACGGGCGAGACTATTTATTAGGTTTTAAACTTTCCTGTGCAAGTGTTATTTTTAAAGATCGTAAAAGTGCCTATACATGTTTTTTTTTTTTTTAATTTCCATAAACTCCTGGACTGGAAGGGACTATAAGAGTTTATCAAAGGTTGCAATAAAAAGTATTAGTTTTTAAACGTTATAGTTGAACAGGATGGGAGGAACATTCCAAGTAGTAATGCTAGAATTCTATGAAAGGGGATTATACGGGCTACTCTGTTAAATCCAATAAATCACCCTGGTTTTTTTTCCGAGCAAAATTTTAGGTTTTTGAGCACATAAAAGTGGATTTACACCAAACCGACAAAACAGCAATTCGAGTTGAAAAGAAACAAAAACACAAGTTTTTCCAGATTTTTTGAAGATTTTCTGGCAACTCAACAATTGGTATTTTGTTTTTCGTTTCCCGATCGATGTCGGTAACTTCAAAAAGTTGCTGCGTTTATCGCAACTCAGTCGGCTTGGTGTAAACGGCTGTGTTATCAACTTGCGTTGTGGCGAGCTTGACATTCTCAAAAAGTTGTGAAAAGAAGAACGTAATTCGCCATTTAACCCTATTTCGTCCTTCTGTGAATCCATTAACATCTTTGTAGCACCATCATTTTCCTTCTATTTAATAAGGATCTCACCCAAAACCTGCGTGTACGCCGTTTTATTTTTTCTAAAGGCCTGTTCTCCTCGAACATTCGGTCGCGGAGAGTGGACAGTCCGTCGACCGTCGCAATTTGACGATTTTATCCAACTAAAGCATTTCAAATAGTCTAGTTTCCTGGAATCCGCTTATATACCTGAGCGGGTCCGCTTATATCTGTCGAGTTTGAGTACCGTAGAATGGGGTGAATAGGATCACTTTTATACTTTGAAGTGGTGCCTCTCCCAAAGTAATAGAGTGAAAATTCTGATGTACATATCAAAACATCAGTCTATACCTGGGCTATCCATTTTTGAGTTCCAATATTTTTTATGCCGACTTGTTGTCCATATATATTTTTTTTTTTTTTGGCTGATCCTATTCACCTGCCATTGTGGTGAATAGGATCGGCAATGATCTTATTATGCCTTATCGTATTCACCTTCTTGTGGGGTGTATAGGATTGTAGAAATTTTATATGTGAACTCTACAGATTCTTTTTTTTTTGTTTTTCACTCAAAAACAGGGATCAAACGCATTTTTTTATTGATACAAGTACATGTTAACAGGTATATGTATTATCTAACAGCAAAATCTATTTAAATTGTTTATTATATTCACATAAACGAATTTCAAATCTCATAAGACCTCTTCCATATTTTGCCGGAGGATTCAGTTTTCCAGCAATTTGTTGGAAAGTGAACTCGTACTCGTCTTTCACATCTGGAAAAGTGTAAACATGTCTTGAATAGTCTCTTGTAGTTTTTTCGCGTAAGAAGCTTCCTTCGTACCCGTCCTTGTTTATTTTTACAACTTGAGCTATATAATATTTGTTAAAGGCCTTGGATGTACTTGGTACTTTGTCATTGGAGAAATAAGGTAAGTTTATGAGTAACCAGTCACCAATATCAATGTCATCCTTGGTGACGGGCAAGAGACCATGTGAGATTGCTGGTTGGGGTGAACTATCCGAAATGTGAGGGTCAGCAGATGGCAGAACAATGTCTTCTTCTTCAGCACCATCATAATTTCCATCAATTTCCTCCTCAAACTCGGACATGGGATCCATATCTGAATTTGAATCGTGAGTGCTAAAATTTTGGCTACTTTCGCCAGAAGACTCAAAATCATCAACTGCTACGCTTTTTCCAGCAGGTACATGGAGTTTTTTCTTTCGTTGTTTAGGTTGATTTTCATCATACCGCATCGACTTCAAAATGTGAACAAATGAAGTGTTTATGTCATCTTCCCTATCATTCGTTGGATTCTCCACAGGCAGCATGTTCAATACCCTATCAGCATTTAAAGGTATAATGCCGCATTTATCGAATCCGGCCATTATATTTTTAGATTTGTTGTCTTCAATCGATTCTAATAGCTTCCTTAATAAACCTGGAAAGACGTTTTTAGGAATACCAGATTCCTTTCTTCCAGGTCCTTTTTTATAGAATTCAACAATCTTTCTCCATGCAACCTTCAATGGCTTGAAAAAGGCAACATCTAAGGGTTGCGTCAAGTGGGTGGAGTTGCTGGGTAAAAATATAAAAGTAATATTGTTCACTGAGCACTCTTGTATCGATTGTACTGATAGGTGCGACGATAAATTGTCACCAATTAATATCTTTTTGCCAGGCAACTTCTTCAAGTATGGTATGGCGATTGAATGTACCCAATCCTCGAAACAATAGCTGTCAAACCATCCCGATTTACTACGATTATATCTTGTACGGGGTGGCCCTCCAGTAGTCCAAGAGTCATACATGTTCAAGGCTTTGTAGACGACGTAGCATGGAAGTAAATCTCCACTACCAGAAGCAGCGAACATGATTGAAGTTGACGACTTAC
>OU892288.1:7769527-8062734 GCA_917834065.1 Ceutorhynchus assimilis
TAGTCCTTTGAAAAGGATAATTTTCGGTGAAAGATTCAGCTTTCTATCTATAATAGAAAAAAAGTTATGACTTTTCAAAATTTTCCAAAAAAATCATAAGGGGGGTACCTTCTTACTAAAACGATGAAATTTCAAATTTTTTTTGTCGAGATTTTGTGTCCTGATGGTTCCTCGTGATACCCTGAACTCCATAAACTAAATTATTCTCAGATTTGAAGCCGAAATCTATGAAAAAAGGCAGTCAGAAAAATTGAAAAATTGATAAATCACCACAATTGCTTAGCACGATTTTATCTCAGGAACTATCAGTGTCAATGAGCTGAAATTTTCAGGGATTGTAGTCCTTTGAAAAGGATAATTTTCAGTGAAAGATTCAGCTTTCTATCTATAATAGAAAAAAAGTTATGACTTTTCAAAATTTTCCAAAAAAATCATAAGGGGGGTACCTTCTTACTAAAACGATGAAATTTCAAATTTTTTTTGTCGAGATTTTGTGTCCTGATGGTTCCTCGTGATACCCTGAACTCCATAAACTAAATTATTCTCAGATTTGAAGCCGAAATCTATGAAAAAAGGCAGTCAGAAAAATTGAAAAATTGATAAATCACCACAATTACTTAGCACGATTTTATCTCAGGAACTATCAGTGTCAATGAGCTGAAATTTTCAGGGATTGTAGTCCTTTGAAAAGGATAATTTTCAGTGAAAGATTCAGCTTTCTATCTATAATAGAAAAAAAGTTATGACTTTTCAAAATTTTCCAAAAAAATCATAAGGGGGGTACCTTCTTACTAAAACGATGAAATTTCAAATTTTTTTTTGTCGAGATCTTGTGTCCTGATGGTTCCTCGTGATACCCTGAACTCCATAAACTAAATTATTCTCAGATTTGAAGCCGAAATCTATGAAAAAAGGCAGTCAGAAAAATTGAAAAATTGATAAATCACCACAATTACTTAGCACGATTTTATCTCAGGAACTATCAGTGTCAATGAGCTGAAATTTTCAGGGATTGTAGTCCTTTGAAAGGGATAATTTTCAGTGAAAGATTCAGCTTTCTATCTATAATAGAAAAAAAGTTATGACTTTTCAAAATTTTCCAAAAAAATCATAAGGGGGGTACCTTCTTACTAAAACGATGAAATTTCAAATTTTTTTTTGTCGAGATCTTGTGTCCTGATGGTTCCTCGTGATACCCTGAACTCCATAAACTAAATTATTCTCAGATTTGAAGCCGAAATCTATGAAAAAAGGCAGTCAGAAAAATTGAAAAATTGATAAATCACCACAATTACTTAGCACGATTTTATCTCAGGAACTATCAGTGTCAATGAGCTGAAATTTTCAGGGATTGTAGTCCTTTGAAAAGGATAATTTTCAGTGAAAGATTCAGCTTTCTATCTATAATAGAAAAAAAGTTATGACTTTTCAAAATTTTCCAAAAAAATCATAAGGGGGGTACCTTCTTACTAAAACGATGAAATTTCAAATTTTTTTTGTCGAGATTTTGTGTCCTGATGGTTCCTCGTGATACCCTGAACTCCATAAACTAAATTATTCTCAGATTTGAAGCCGAAATCTATGAAAAAAGGCAGTCAGAAAAATTGAAAAATTGATAAATCACCACAATTGCTTAGCACGATTTTATCTCAGGAACTATCAGTGTCAATGAGCTGAAATTTTCAGGGATTGTAGTCCTTTGAAAAGGATAATTTTCAGTGAAAGATTCAGCTTTCTATCTATAATAGAAAAAAAGTTATGACTTTTCAAAATTTTCCAAAAAAATCATAAGGGGGGTACCTTCTTACTAAAACGATGAAATTTCAAATTTTTTTTGTCGAGATTTTGTGTCCTGATGGTTCCTCGTGATACCCTGAACTCCATAAACTAAATTATTCTCAGATTTGAAGCCGAAATCTATGAAAAAAGGCAGTCAGAAAAATTGAAAAATTGATAAATCACCACAATTACTTAGCACGATTTTATCTCAGGAACTATCAGTGTCAATGAGCTGAAATTTTCAGGGATTGTAGTCCTTTGAAAAGGATAATTTTCAGTGAAAGATTCAGCTTTCTATCTATAATAGAAAAAAAGTTATGACTTTTCAAAATTTTCCAAAAAAATCATAAGGGGGGTACCTTCTTACTAAAACGATGAAATTTCAAATTTTTTTTTGTCGAGATCTTGTGTCCTGATGGTTCCTCGTGATACCCTGAACTCCATAAACTAAATTATTCTCAGATTTGAAGCCGAAATCTATGAAAAAAGGCAGTCAGAAAAATTGAAAAATTGATAAATCACCACAATTACTTAGCACGATTTTATCTCAGGAACTATCAGTGTCAATGAGCTGAAATTTTCAGGGATTGTAGTCCTTTGAAAGGGATAATTTTCAGTGAAAGATTCAGCTTTCTATCTATAATAGAAAAAAAGTTATGACTTTTCAAAATTTTCCAAAAAAATCATAAGGGGGGTACCTTCTTACTAAAACGATGAAATTTCAAATTTTTTTTTGTCGAGATCTTGTGTCCTGATGGTTCCTCGTGATACCCTGAACTCCATAAACTAAATTATTCTCAGATTTGAAGCCGAAATCTATGAAAAAAGGCAGTCAGAAAAATTGAAAAATTGATAAATCACCACAATTACTTAGCACGATTTTATCTCAGGAACTATCAGTGTCAATGAGCTGAAATTTTCAGGGATTGTAGTCCTTTGAAAAGGATAATTTTCAGTGAAAGATTCAGCTTTCTATCTATAATAGAAAAAAAGTTATGACTTTTCAAAATTTTCCAAAAAAATCATAAGGGGGGTACCTTCTTACTAAAACGATGAAATTTCAAATTTTTTTTGTCGAGATTTTGTGTCCTGATGGTTCCTCGTGATACCCTGAACTCCATAAACTAAATTATTCTCAGATTTGAAGCCGAAATCTATGAAAAAAGGCAGTCAGAAAAATTGAAAAATTGATAAATCACCACAATTGCTTAGCACGATTTTATCTCAGGAACTATAAGTGTCAATGAGCTGAAATTTTCAGGGATTGTAGTCCTTTGAAAAGGATAATTTTCAGTGAAAGATTCAGCTTTCTATCTATAATAGAAAAAAAGTTATGACTTTTCAAAATTTTCCAAAAAAATCATAAGGGGGGTACCTTCCTACTAAAACGATGAAATTTCAAATTTTTTTTTGTCGAGATTTTGTGTCCTAATGGTCCCTCGTGATACCCTGAACTCCATAAACTAAATTATTCTCAGATTTGAAGCCAAAATCTATAAAAAAAGGGACTCAGAAAAATTGAAAAATTGATAAATCACCACAATTGCTTAGCACGATTTTATCTCAGGAACTATAAGTGTCAATGAGCTGAAATTTTCAGGGATTGTAGTCCTTTGAAAGGGATAATTTTCAGTGAAAGATTCAGCTTTCTATCTATAATAGAAAAAAAGTTATGACTTTTCAAAATTTTCCAAAAAAATCATAAGGGGGGTACCTTCTTACTAAAACGATGAAATTTCAAATTTTTTTTTGTCGAGATCTTGTGTCCTGATGGTTCCTCGTGATACCCTGAACTCCATAAACTAAATTATTCTCAGATTTGAAGCCGAAATCTATGAAAAAAGGCAGTCAGAAAAATTGAAAAATTGATAAATCACCACAATTGCTTAGCACGATTTTATCTCAGGAACTATCAGTGTCAATGAGCTGAAATTTTCAGGGATTGTAGTCCTTTGAAAAGGATAATTTTCAGTGAAAGATTCAGCTTTCTATCTATAATAGAAAAAAAGTTATGACTTTTCAAAATTTTCCAAAAAAATCATAAGGGGGGTAACCTTCTTACTAAAACGATGAAATTTCAAATTTTTTTTTGTCGAGATTTTGTGTCCTGATGGTTCCTCGTGATACCCTGAACTCCATAAACTAAATTATTCTCAGATTTGAAGCCGAAATCTATGAAAAAAGGCAGTCAGAAAAATTGAAAAATTGATAAATCACCACAATTACTTAGCACGATTTTATCTCAGGAACTATAAGTGTCAATGAGCTGAAATTTTCAGGGATTGTAGTCCTTTGAAAGGGATAATTTTCAGTGAAAGATTCAGCTTTCTATCTATAATAGAAAAAAAGTTATGACTTTTCAAAATTTTCCAAAAAAATCATAAGGGGGGTACCTTCTTACTAAAACGATGAAATTTCAATTTTTTTTTTGTCGAGATTTTGTGTCCTGATGGTTCCTCGTGATACCCTGAACTCCATAAACTAGATTATTCTCAGATTTGAAACCAAAATCTATGAAAAAAGGCACTCAGAAAAATTGAAAAATTGATAAATCACCACAATTGCTTAGCACGATTTTATCTCAGGAACTATAAGTGTCAATGAGCTGAAATTTTCAGGGATTGTAGTCCTTTGAAAAGGATAATTTTCAGTGAAAGATTCAGCGTTCTATCTATAATAGAAAAAAAGTTATGACTTTTCAAAATTTTCCAAAAAAATCATAAGGGGGGTACCTTCTTACTAAAACGATGAAATTTCAAATTTTTTTTGTCGAGATTTTGTGTCCTGATGGTTCCTCGTGATACCCTGAACTCCATAAACTAAATTATTCTCAGATTTGAAGCCGAAATCGATGAAAAAAGGCAGTCAGAAAAATTGAAAAATTGATAAATCACCACAATTACTTAGCACGATTTTATCTCAGGAACTATCAGTGTCAATGAGCTGAAATTTTCAGGGATTGTAGTCCTTTGAAAGGGATAATTTTCAGTGAAAGATTCAGCTTTCTATCTATAATAGAAAAAAAGTTATGACTTTTCAAAATTTTCCAAAAAAATCATAAGGGGGGTACCTTCTTACTAAAACGATGAAATTTCAAATTTTTTTTGTCGAGATTTTGTGTCCTGATGGTTCCTCGTGATACCCTGAACTCCATAAACTAAATTATTCTCAGATTTGAAGCCGAAATCTATGAAAAAAGGCAGTCAGAAAAATTGAAAAATTGATAAATCACCACAATTACTTAGCACGATTTTATCTCAGGAACTATCAGTGTCAATGAGCTGAAATTTTCAGGGATTGTAGTCCTTTGAAAGGGATAATTTTCAGTGAAAGATTCAGCTTTCTATCTATAATAGAAAAAAAGTTATGACTTTTCAAAATTTTCCAAAAAAATCATAAGGGGGGTACCTTCTTACTAAAACGATGAAATTTCAAATTTTTTTTGTCGAGATTTTGTGTCCTGATGGTTCCTCGTGATACCCTGAACTCCATAAACTAAATTATTCTCAGATTTGAAGCCGAAATCTATGAAAAAAGGCAGTCAGAAAAATTGAAAAATTGATAAATCACCACAATTGCTTAGCACGATTTTATCTCAGGAACTATAAGTGTCAATGAGCTGAAATTTTCAGGGATTGTAGTCCTTTGAAAAGGATAATTTTCAGTGAAAGATTCAGCGTTCTATCTATAATAGAAAAAAAGTTATGACTTTTCAAAATTTTCCAAAAAAATCATAAGGGGGGTACCTTCTTACTAAAACGATGAAATTTCAAATTTTTTTTGTCGAGATTTTGTGTCCTGATGGTTCCTCGTGATACCCTGAACTCCATAAACTAAATTATTCTCAGATTTGAAGCCGAAATCGATGAAAAAAGGCAGTCAGAAAAATTGAAAAATTGATAAATCACCACAATTGCTTAGCACGATTTTATCTCAGGAACTATAAGTGTCAATGAGCTGAAATTTTCAGGGATTGTAGTCCTTTGCAAAGTATAATTTTCAGTGAAAGATTCAGCTTTCTATCTATAATAGAAAAAAAGTTATGACTTTTCAAAATTTTCCAAAAAAATCATAAGGGGGGTACCTTCTTACTAAAACGATGAAATTTCAATTTTTTTTTGTCGAGATTTTGTGTCCTGATGGTTCCTCGTGATACCCTGAACTCCATAAACTAGATTATTCTCAGATTTGAAACCAAAATCTATGAAAAAAGGCAGTCAGAAAAATTGAAAAATTGATAAATCACCACAATTGCTTAGCACGATTTTATCTCAGGAACTATAAGTGTCAATGAGCTGAAATTTTCAGGGATTGTAGTCCTTTGAAAGGGATAATTTTCAGTGAAAGATTCAGCTTTCTATCTATAATAGAAAAAAAGTTATGACTTTTCAAAATTTTCCAAAAAAATCATAAGGGGGGTACCTTCTTACTAAAACGATGAAATTTCAAATTTTTTTTTGTCGAGATCTTGTGTCCTGATGGTTCCTCGTGATACCCTGAACTCCATAAACTAAATTATTCTCAGATTTGAAGCCGAAATCTATGAAAAAAGGCAGTCAGAAAAATTGAAAAATTGATAAATCACCACAATTGCTTAGCACGATTTTATCTCAGGAACTATCAGTGTCAATGAGCTGAAATTTTCAGGGATTGTAGTCCTTTGAAAAGGATAATTTTCAGTGAAAGATTCAGCTTTCTATCTATAATAGAAAAAAAGTTATGACTTTTCAAAATTTTCCAAAAAAATCATAAGGGGGGTACCTTCTTACTAAAACGATGAAATTTCAAATTTTTTTTTGTCGAGATTTTGTGTCCTGATGGTTCCTCGTGATACCCTGAACTCCATAAACTAAATTATTCTCAGATTTGAAGCCGAAATCTATGAAAAAAGGCAGTCAGAAAAATTGAAAAATTGATAAATCACCACAATTACTTAGCACGATTTTATCTCAGGAACTATCAGTGTCAATGAGCTGAAATTTTCAGGGATTGTAGTCCTTTGAAAAGGATAATTTTCAGTGAAAGACTCAGCGTTCTATCTATAATAGAAAAAAAGTTATGACTTTTCAAAATTTTCCAAAAAAATCATAAGGGGGGTACCTTCTTACTAAAACGATGAAATTTCAAATTTTTTTTGTCGAGATTTTGTGTCCTGATGGTTCCTCGTGATACCCTGAACTCCATAAACTAAATTATTCTCAGATTTGAAGCCGAAATCTATGAAAAAAGGCAGTCAGAAAAATTGAAAAATTGATAAATCACCACAATTACTTAGCACGATTTTATCTCAGGAACTATCAGTGTCAATGAGCTGAAATTTTCAGGGATTGTAGTCCTTTGAAAAGGATAATTTTCAGTGAAAGATTCAGCTTTCTATCTATAATAGAAAAAAAGTTATGACTTTTCAAAATTTTCCAAAAAAATCATAAGGGGGGTACCTTCTTACTAAAACGATGAAATTTCAATTTTTTTTTTGTCGAGATTTTGTGTCCTGATGGTTCCTCGTGATACCCTGAACTCCATAAACTAAATTATTCTCAGATTTGAAGCCGAAATCTATGAAAAAAGGCAGTCAGAAAAATTGAAAAATTGATAAATCACCACAATTACTTAGCACGATTTTATCTCAGGAACTATCAGTCTCAATGAGCTGAAGTTTTCAGGGATTGTAGTCCTTTGAAAAGGATAATTTTCAGTGAAAGATTCAGCTTTCTATCTATAATAGAAAAAAAGTTATGACTTTTCAAAATTTTCCAAAAAAATCATAAGGGGGGTACCTTCTTACTAAAACGATGAAATTTCAAATTTTTTTTTGTCGAGATTTTGTGTCCTGATGGTTCCTCGTGATACCCTGAACTCCATAAACTAAATTATTCTCAGATTTGAAGCCGAAATCTATGAAAAAAGGCAGTCAGAAAAATTGAAAAATTGATAAATCACCACAATTGCTTAGCACGATTTTATCTCAGGAACTATAAGTGTCAATGAGCTGAAATTTTCAGGGATTGTAGTCCTTTGAAAAGGATAATTTTCAGTGAAAGATTCAGCTTTCTATCTATAAAAGAAAAAAAAAGTCATGACTTCAAAATTTTCCAAAAAAATCTAAGGGGGGTACCTTCTTACTAAAACGATGAAATTTCAAATTTTTTTTCAACACGCTTATAATTAGCTTCACCTGTATGTATGTATGTTTGTATGTATGTATGTTTGTATGTATGTATGTTTGTATGTATGTATGTATGTTTGTAAGTAACATTGAAAATGTTTATCGCACGGGCACATAGGGATGCGTGCGAACTTTTGGACCCTTGGGAAGTGTATGAACAAGAACCTGGAACAAGCCAAGTGAGCTGGAACAAGTCTGCATAAAGCCTGGAAAAGTCTGGAAAATGTCTGGAAATCTCTGGAAACGTCTGGAAAGAGCCTGGAAATTTCTGGAAAGGGTCGGAAAAATTCTGCCTAAGGTCCCAAAAGACCTGAGGATCTTTTTCCAGAATCCATATGAGCCTGTACAAGTCTGGATAAGGTCTGGATAAGTCTGTATATTGTCTGTAAAAGTCTGGAAATCTCTGGAAACGTCTGGAAAAGACTTGGAAATTTCTGGAAAGGGTCCCAATAGACCTGGGGATCATTTTCTAGAATCGGGATCATTCTGAAAAAGTCTGGATAAATCTGGATGAAGTCTGGAAAACTCTGGAAAGCTCTGGATAAGTCTGGATAATGTCTGGAAACGTCTGGAAAAGTCTGGAAACGTCTGGAAAAGGCCTGGAAACTTCTTGAAAGGGTCGGAAAAATTCTGGAAAAGGTCCCAAAAGACCTGGGGATCATTTTCTAGAATTTGGAGCAGTCTGTACAAGTCTGGATAAAGGCTGGATAAATCTGGATGAAGTCTGTAAAACTCTGGATAAGTCTGGATATTGTCTGGAAGAGTCTGGAAATCTCTTGAAACATCTGGAAAAGGCCTGGAAACTTCATCCAGATTAATCCAGACTTGTACAGACTGATCCGGATTCTGGAAAATGATCCCTAGGTCTTTTTGGACCTTTTCCAGAATTTTTCCGACCCTTTCAAGAAGTTTCCAGGCCCTTTCCAGAATTTTCAAGAGATTTCCAGACTCTTCCAGACAATATCCAGACTTATCCAGAGTTTTACAGACTTCATCCAGATTTATCCAGCCCTTATCCAGACTTGTACAGACTGCTCCGAATTCTAGAAAATGATCCCCAGGTCTTTTGGGACCTTTTCTAGAATTTTTCCGACCCTTTCAAGAAGTTTCCAGGCCTTTTCTAGACGTTTCCAGACTTTAGTAGACGTTTCCAGACATTATCCAGAACTTTCCAGAGTTTTCCAGACTTCATCCAGATTCATCCAGACTTTATCCAGACTTTTTCAGACTGATCCGGATTCTAGAAAATGATCCCCAGGTCTATTGGGACCTTTTCCAGGGCTGCCGATTGTCGAAAACTGTCACCAAATATTTGGCCCCGTTTAGAAATTACAGTGAATGCAAGAAAGGGGTAGTTTTCGATGGAATTTACAACTTCCTCATACATTAAACAAGTCCGTGCTCGCTTAATTTCTGAGCAAAAAATTCGAACAAAAAAGCAATGGAGAGTGCATTTCATTAGCAATAATGTGGTGTTTGAAAAATTGAAATCGGATTATGCATTTGGCCGCTACTGCATGAAATGCGCGTAAACAGGCCAAACGTTGATTCACTGACCTTGAACAAAAACATGCTACTATTCAAGACGCTGCAGAAAAAAAACTATAGAAGATAAAGGGCTACTGTCGCGGAGTTTTATGTAGCAAAAAAATTCAGCTACAACAATCATTTGAAACCTTTTTCTTATTGGACCATTCCTTAAGGCAGCGTTCTCAATAAACCGCAAATTACCCCTAAAAACCACCCCTAACTAAAAACCCTATGGAAGTACAAGGTCGCAAACCTAATATGTTATTTAGCATATTAAAATGGACCGATCCCCCCTAAAAAAATTTAACTTCTAATTATGTTGAGGTAAACCCTCTTTTCAGATCCCCGTTTCTTGGACTATATGTGCCCGTGCGATAAACATTTTCAATGTTACTTACAAACATACATACATACAAACATACATACATACAAACATACATACATACATACATACAGGTGAAGCTAATATAAGCGTGTTAAAAAAAGTTATGACCTTCAAAGTTTTCCAAAAAAATTATAAGGGTCGGATCGGTAGGATACATGACAGGTTTGTCCTGGCCTTAACACGTCTTTTACATGCACATTACAAAAAAATCGATGTGCAAAGTTCAAACCAAATATATGAATTTTTCTCCACGTAGATATTACTACCCATTCCGAAAAAAGAAAAATTTGCAAAAATTTCCGAAAAATCGACAAAATTATTGAAAAAAAAGAAATTGGGAAAAAATTGACAGATTTGAAAAAGTAAAAAAGAACCACAAAGGACCCCGCACACCTATTATGGGTTTTTGGTTTTCTGTCAAACTCAATGAAATTTTGATATGTGTTATATCTTGACTTACTGATAAAAAGTTCTCATGGGCCCAACCCGATACTATGAATAGTCTCCGAAATACAGGTGGTTTAATATCCAAGAAATGTACACATTTTATATGCGTTCACATCTACCTGTCACCTATCAATAGGTCTTTCAGAGTGAATTTCATTGGTTGAAACTAATTTTCTGACTGTTTCTGACTGTTTTCGACCAATCAAATTCGCTCTGACGGGTTTGTGATTTTTGCAGAAACAGACCTATTATTAGGTGACTGGAAGATGTGAACACATATAAAATGTGTACATTTTTTGGACATTAAAGTACCTGTATCTCAAAAACTAATCATAGGATTGATTCGGGCCCATGAGAACTTTTTATCAGGAAGTCAAAGTCTAACACATATCAAAATTTCATTGAGTTTGACAGAAAAACCAAAAACCCATAAGAGGTGTGCGGGGTCCTTTTCCAACTTCGGAAATACAAAAACTTGAAATTACAAGGAAAGATAGGCACCAAAAGTAAAAGTGACCTAACTACTCGTACGAGCAAACGCTTGGGTTTCCGACGTGGATGGAAAGTGTTATCGATAGATTAGACGTTTAGGAAGAAAACGAGCCCAAGAACAATTCGAATCTTGATCCGTTTCTGCAACCATATACCTAGGTACAATCGGAACGTAAGCAATGAAAACTCCCCTACTATACCTATGTCTAGACTTCTAGACATTTTTCAGGGTTGAAACATTGAAACAAATAAATTCTGATATTTTCGGTGACGTTTCCATTATCCCAAATATATTTTCGTACATTGTCCATTCAAAATCCGCCCTTAAAGTATTCCAACAAGAACCGCATTGTACAAACAAGCCAGCAGTTACTGACCTACTTATGCATAATTTAGTGGCCTATAAATATATTTTTTTTGAATAGGTACTTAATCTTTCACCATATTATTGTCTTAAGGATTATGCGTTGTGAAAGTCTGATAAACAACAAACCTCTCTTATTTCTCCTCTTTAAGTCTCTTATTCTGTCACTTTGATTGATCACTCGTCATCTTGGATAAAGACCGACGCCGCTTTTCGTGCGGACTTTCAAGAGTAAATTGAACTTGAGGTGTTTTTTTTTTGCACTCTCCGATGCTTTTCTATCTTTTCTTGTTTTTACGAATCAATCTCAGCCTTTTCCGCCTCCGGGGAGATTTATCTTTTCAAGTAGAAATCTGTCCATGCTCCTTATTATATTATTTTTATTCTTGGAGTGCTACAATGGATATTAATGATAATACATGTATATTAATTTCATAATTTATATTTTTTTTTGATTTCTCAGGCTATAATAATGATTATTATTTCATACCTATAAAGGACTTATTCATAGATAGGAAAAAAATTTCTTGAATATAGTTCGAGGAACATGAGGGAATGGAATGCCGGAAGACAAACATTTCAAAAGCCAATCATCAAACGTATTGTTGTATGTTGGATAGGAAATTTCAGGTGGAACCCTCACCGTCAATATACTCCAAGGAGAATTTAAATTTGAAAATACGATCTATGTGTTTTTCTATTCCATAAAATTTGGGTCATACGTATAGCCAAGATTGAGAAATGATATTAAATAAAAACCCATATTTTCTAAGTTATTATCCCTGGTCGCTTTCCTCCGAATCTTTTATACGGGACCCAGTAATCATATCATATCGGGGATATTAAAGTCATTCAGTAAGAGATTTATAGATTCTCGCGAACGACTGTCGTCGCTTTTGCGATACCTAGGGTACCAAAATAATAAAATTTGTTACCGTTATATTAAAACATACCAATTTTATGTCCTACAAGCTTTTTATTAGGTATTTTCTGGGTTTAAACCGGGCATGAAATTGAAAAAGTTACCGTTTTCCATGGGGGCTCTTCGAAAGAGCAAAAATAATAGTAGCACTACGAACATGCAGGTTATCACTGGACCATATCGTCATAAAGGCACTATCAAATTTGAATTAAAGCGGACCCGTAAAATAAAATCGGACGTAAAGTGAGGAAAACCACCTATTTAAAATATTATTTCTTTAAATCTTAACTTTTTAAAAAAACGTTCACTGAATAAAAGTAAATATTGCAACCATGTAATGCGCCACGAAGTTTAGGTTTAGGGGAGAACGAGAGTACCGAACCGAACGAAAGGTAGAGAAGAAGCGATTAGGCATTAGACTAGAGAACAAACTCGGCTGGTCTCTTAAGACGTGTGTCTGTAATTATTCATTATTCAATTTTTATTTTTATTTTGCATTAAATTAATTGTTCAATCAGATTTGTTATTAGTGTGTGTGTCAAGGAGCGATTACAGGTTAGTTAAATAATTGTTATTTTGTTTTTGAGAGCTCAATTATTTATACAAGTATAATTTTTTCCATTTTCATGTTTTTTTGTTTGTTCATAACCATTTTTTATAACATGTGCATTGTTCATGTATTTAACAAAAATCGTTTCATGTTGTAAACAACACAGACGAAGAGTAAATTAAAACCTAGAAAAATGATGTGCTGGGATTTTGATTTTTGGATTTAGAGCGTACATTAGGGCCTTGTTGAATTTGCTAACATTTTCCTACCCTGACGAGAGAATATCCTAGCAAATTGAAATATTCAATCTAGAGATATTGGCTCAAAAAAAAATATAGCTAAGTAGCTTCCCGTATGGGACCTCAGTACCTGCTAGGAAACTTGCATGCAGCATGTCCAGTAAGTAAAATTGAGTAAGTTTCCACAACGTAGGTCCTATTTGTTTTTCATTTCGTTTTTCAGAAGATTTGTTGTTTGAAAGGAAATAAAAATTATCACTGTTCAATCTTACTAAACGAACCTGGGTATGTTATACTACAAAAGCATATAAGCATATTATAACAGAATGAAAAATGTCAACGGTTTAGGCACACAATAAATAAGCTCCTCATGCTGCCTTGATCTTAAAACGAAATATTTCATAATTTTGCACACATTTTACACAATTTTCCACATCTTTCTCCGAGAGACTACAGCCAGGAATCTGAAAATAGTTCACAATTGAGGCAAAAATGTGTCTTTTTTCATCATTTACCTTCAGACAACCGTGACGTTTTGTTATCATAAACTATTCTCTGTGTAATTTGTGCCTTGTGGAGTTTTGAGGGGATTTTCTATTGCTTGAGAAAAAGGATAATGTTTGTAGTTTATAAACAGTGTTTTCAAATGTGAAATTTAAAATTATCAGGATTTGAGAACAAAATTATCAGATGCCAAGAAAAATTATGAGAAAAAGTTTCTGTCAATTTTTTTGATTTTCATTTTTCGGGTACTAGCTGGGACTCTGGCAATTGTAGATCTCAATAAGAGCTTCAAACAAGGTTATTCAAGACTTCGAGCTCAAAGGGCTTCGTTTTCAAGATAATCGGCTTTGAAGCTTTTGCAAAATTTGAGACAAAGTTTTAACTTCAATATCCTCAAAAGTATTTAAGATACATATAGAACTAACTTAATCTTATTTTATCTTGAAGATTATTTAATTTTGATTCAGAATATATAATTTTACATCATATTTTTTATAATAATAACCGAGTAATCAGCAATTTTGTGAAAGAATATCAGCTTATTGAAATTTTTTGAGCCCAAAAATTGAAAATATTGTTTTTATTTTTTTACAAGCCTTAAAACCCTAAAAACAAAGTTGCGTATATGCTTTTCCACTAATTTTCACTTCCTCTTTTGATTAGTGAGGTCAAAAATTCCAAAATCCAAAAATTTAAAAATTCGAACTTTTCCAAAGGGGTACCTACCTATTCATGGAAATTTTTTGTCCAATTGTGGCTCTTAATAAGGGCTACAAAAAACGTTATTTAAGACTCCGAGCCCAAGAGCTTCGTTTTCAAGATAATCCACCTGGAAGCTTTTGCAAAATTTGAGATAAAGTTTCAACTTTGAGCCTCAATATCTTCACAAGTATTTAAGATATAGAATTGAATCTTATTTTATCTTGAAGATAATTTAATTCTGATTCAGAATATATAATTTTACATTATATTTGTGACAATAACAACCGAGTAATCAGCAATTTTGTGAAAGAATGTCAGATTATTGAAATTTTTTCGAGCCCAAAAATTGCAAAAATCGTTTTTATTTTTTAACAATGCTTTAAAACCCAAAAAGGAAAGTTGCGAAAATGCTTTCCTACTAATTTTAACCTCTTCTTTCGATTGGTGAAGTCAAAAATTCGAAAAACTAAAAATTTAAAAATTCGAACTTTTCTAAAGGGTTATTTGATTTCCAAATATTTCAAAGAGTCATATTTTGGAAACCAGTGAAGTTATTGGCATGAATATTTTGCTCAATTGTAGCTCTTAATAAGGGCTACAAAAAAGGTTATTTTAGACTCCAAGCTCAAGGGCTTCGTTTTGAAGATAATCCGCCTGGAAGCTTTTGTAAAATTTGAGGTAAAGTTTCAACTTTGAGACTCAATATCTTCACAAGCGTCCAGCAATAATCCGCCAACATGGCAACACTCCCTTACCCTGATATCGTTTCTCCATGATTGCGATGTCCTTATGGAAGCGTTCTCAATGCTCGTCACTCAATGTCCCAAAGTTGTCTGGAAAGAAGTCTAAATGTGAATGTAAAAAGTGGATTTTCAGGGACATGCTGCTACCTAGTTCTTGGCACGATGATAACATCTTTCCGATTAGTTCAGCATAGTTGTCAGTCCTCTTATTTCCTAAGAAGTTTTATGCCACAAGACGAAAGTCTTCCTAGGCTTTTTTTTCTGTACCTTCCAAAACACAGTCAAAGTCAAGAGTGTTCTAATTTGAGGACCGATAAATATACCTTCCTTAATCTTCGCTTCACTTAATCTTGGAAACTTCTGACGAAGGTACTGAAAAGCAGCTCCATTTTTGTTTTGCTTTTACGAAATTTTTCATAAGCCCTAGTGTAATATGCAACGGTGGCAGCAATACTTTTTGAGGGTCAACTAAAGGGTTATTTTAAACATTTTTTTGCCCAGGTCGAAGTGACTGACGATGAGGCCAGACCTTTTTTATGTAATGTACATTTCTATCTCGACTATCTCATTCGCAGATAAAACAACAAAATTTCGTGTAGCACATTTGTAGACGAAGCAGAAGAGCTACGACTTTCAAATCTCCGCAGATTTGCCATTGATGTTCATCATACTTAATCCGCAACAAAAGGCTTTTCATTTTTTCATAAGACTCTTTCATATGGGCTGCGTCACCAATAGGAATCGACGGTGAAATATTTCCGTTATGTAGCAAAACAGCTTTTAGCTTTAGAGCTACCTATGAACAGTCTCCATTCGTTTTGTACCTAGAAAATATTAAGGGCTCTTATCAAACCACTGACATCTTCACAAAAAACCAAAGTGTCCACCATAGCAAAATATTGCATCAACTCTTTTTGTCTAGTACGGAAAGAAGTTACGGCTACGTCGCTTTCTAGAAGGTTCCACTATTACAGTATCGAGCTTGGAAGTTCTGCTTTCCTCTTTGGCATTGGCAATGCTAAGTCCCTTACGAGATCGTTTAAATCAGCTTGCGTTATCTTGTAGCGATCATCAACAGTGTTGCCAGTTTATGACAAATGTAGCAAATCTATAATACATTTATCAAAGGTTAATTATTTACATTATTACATTTCTAATAAATCTATTATATTTTCACTTATTCAACTGAAATCCAATTTTTAGATATAATTGGAGCTCAAGCCGTATTGGCCCATTATTTAAAGGCCCATAAGTTATTTGTTTTCAGTTCGATTTTCAAAAAAAAAATGATTTTGTAGGTATTTTTATTGGCAACAATTTTGTTCTCTTGTAGATTTTCAAAAAAGTTTATTGTTTTTGAGATATTTCCAAAGAAATTAAAAAAAAACACAATTTTTTGAGTTTAAAGCCCAATTGGGCGATTACGGCCCATGCGATTTAGTGCGATTTTTAAGGAAATATTATCGACCACCTAAATAAGGTATCCTGAAAATTTCAGCTTGTCCCAAATTTGTTCCGGGTTGCCTCATGTAAACACCTTAGTTTTACTAGCCTACTAGCAGGCGAGTCCTTTTTATTTTTAATAATTTTTGCTTTGTATTTTTGAATTTTCATATAATTATTAAGTTTTTACCTGATAAATCTTATCTTATCTGTTCTTGAAATATAAATATTATATTTTAATTTTTTCATCTAATTGTGTGCTTCCATTTTGTGTGACTGCCGATTGGTAGTGCCACGTTTTCCTGAGGTAAGTCAATTCAGACTTTTGGACTTAAATAGGTACTGCTGCTCTGGTTTTTAGAATCAATTGTTAGTGTGGGAATATTGGACCATTTGCTCTAAATAGAGTCGGTGAAAACCAAATTTATGTTTCCATCCCTATCAGCTTTTTATTGAATCCAGGTAGAGGCCTGCATAGCCATTTTCTGGTTGACTCCGTCAATTATTATTTCGACTAGAGGGTGTAATTTTTTAATAGAAATCTAGACAAGTCAAAAAATTCAGAAAAAAAGTTTTAATTAGAACATCTCAAGAATTTTGACATATTATGGATTTGATTAATTTCAACCCCAGGTTTATCTTGTAGTATCTATAGTAGTTACCTGCTACCTTAATTTGAAAGGAAAATTTTGTCTATTTGGGGGAGAATCCAAAGATTTAATTTCTTATTGTTTTACCTTATTTTGTTCATATTTTTGCCTGCTAGTGCTACGGTCAGAAAAGCAGCATTTTGTTCAATCATAACGAGCATTTTAATTTAATCTTACTGTTATTATTTTAATGTTACTTTGTTGAAAGGGAGTGTCTGTACAACAACAGTTTTATACTAAATTTCAATTTCCTTTGACAGAATTCAGGGATTTAATATTCCAAATATTGGTGAACATATACTGTCTTATTTTTTTCTGGATACCTACTCGACATAAAGATCACTGTTTGGAGTCTGGATCAGCTAGAGTGATGTCACCCCAGCCTTCTATCCTGGATACAAGAAACAACACGAAAAGCTTCAGTTCACGAAAGTGAATCCCCAACACCCTTGAAGTGCTTTGGATTGGAAAGGTACATGGTATCAGATTTACCGGAAAAACCAAGCTGTCAACACTAAAATTTTACAGAAAGTAACATTTACTGTTACTCTATGTTACATAATATAACATTGTTAAATATCAAATAAAAATATTAAATTGAAGGTGCACATAAAGGGACTACACGTTATATTATTTTTTCGAATTCCATGACCCTAGGTTATCTTGTCTTAAAGTAACAAAGAATAATCAGATTTTACGTACTACAAATACGTTTTTTTTTTAAACGCTTCGTCAAATTGCGACTTTCATAGTTCACGTTCGTCTGCATGCGCCAAAGACTATCCAATACCGATATTGCATTACGAATTCTCATTCTCAGTAATTTTGTTGGATGCAAAAGCACCCGCGGGAGCCGCAGAACGATGACAAAAGTCGAACGAGAAGATAGAGGAGTCTCTGGAATAATGCTGACTAGAGCTCACGATATAAAGTTACGATCCGGAATTGCCTTGGGCTATTGGAATTATTTTCCTTTGCAGTAGTAAAACAATATTTACTTCTGTCTTATTGGTGTTTGTCCGTTGGTAATGTTTTTTATTCTTTTTCAAGATGAAATTTTCAAGTTTCAACAGTTGGGGGTAAAAACGGTAACTCGAATAACTACTAACTTTACTACTTGAAATCAGTTTAAATCAACATTGAAGTTTAACAACTTTTTGAAAAATTGCGAAACCTACAAATTAAATTTTATTTTGCTATTTTACACTTATTTATAGGTACACATTTATGTTTTGTGCAATTATTAAAACCCGACATTCTCCATTAGGCCAAAAAAGCTTATAATATCATTTCCCACTGACACAGGTTACGTGGTCCTTTATCAGTCACGTTTGGTATTTTCTTTCGACGGCGATAGGCTGGAATTACGAAACTCTTCAACGTCCAATATTCCTGGAACGTGTCCTCGAGATGTTTGACCGGTCGAAATCTATACGAACTCGGTATCATAGAGGACGAGATTTAGGAAACCTATAATTTCTCATCTAGAACGTATTTGATTTGTGTTCTGGTGTTGAAAGTACCTTTCAACTTGTTGCAATTGTGTATTATCGTGTGTTTTTGTCAAAAAAAAAATGTTTATCTTATCAAATTTATGAGTAATTTCATAAATTACAGGTTTTTTCAATCTCTCAATAGAATCAATAATCAATACACAGATATATCCTAATTTCACCCGTCAACTTCTATAAAATTTAATAACAACAAAGTTAAGTACCCCACACTGTTGCCAGGTCAAAAAAATTAAATTCACCAGAAATTGGAATGAAAAATCACCAGAAATCTTGAAAGTTGATTTTTGAGAAAAATTCTCGCCTTACGGGCTTATATCAAACCAAGTAGGCTTTAAAAACATGTATGTATTGCAATGTCGGTATTATAGGGCGCCATATTTCAATTTTAAAATTTTGCAATGCCTACTTTGTCCCTTGTCAAACAGTGTTGCCAACTACAACTTATAACAAATATTGTGTCAAGCAAGGAGGCTCGAATTAATACAAAAAAAAAACCCAAGTAGGCCTTGCAAATTTCAAATTTTCCATAGCAAAAATATATGAACATTGGCAACACTGTTGGGCAAAATGTCAAATAATAGAGAGATTTTAAGCCGCTGAAAAATCAGCATTAAACATTAAACGTTATACTGCTCATGCGCAATAGCTTGAGAATTGAGGATAATATAAATAACTGATATTGTGTTCCTTTATTTATGTTCCAATAAGGGCAACATTATTAAGGGAAATGTTATCAACATCGTTGTCAAATTTAAGTTGAATAATTTGATTTTCAGATAAAAATGAAATAATTACAAGTAGAAGAAGTCCATCTACATGGATGCTTCTGCAAAACATTATCTACATTACATAAATTATATATTTGCTTCGAAAAACACAAAATATATACTTAACGAAATTTTGGTGGCATCCTTGTATTTATCCAGCAACAAAAATGTATATGAAATTATAGGAAAATCACTGAAAATAATCGTTAACGAAAGAAAATGTATGATTATGAGATTGGGAACAGCAGACGCAGTCGTCAAAACTTGAAAACTGATGTTTTCAACGTAAGCACAATCTAGTGGCTTCAAAAACTGAAATAGGGGATAATGCAATACCTTATTTTGTACCGAATGCGCATGCCCCATTTAACGTTTAGTGTATAATGACTAGTCAGAAAATGATGGCTTAAAAGCTCTCTATTATTTATGACAAGCGATAAGATTACTACTTATCAAAAACTAAGTGAACCTTGAAGCAATCCTGGACTGGGATCATGACAAGTAAAATGCTATTTTCATGACGTCACCCGCAACCTATTTATCGCGTATACTACAGGTGATGATCACTGTTGCTAGGCAACCTGACGTCATGAAAGTAGAATTCTAATGGAATTCTACTTGTCGTGATCCCATCCCAGGTTTTAATCGATGTCGGTAATACAGATAACTGTAAACAAAAAATGTATCGAATCAAGTAGGTCTTGGAAACAACCCAGCCATTTTAAATTAACTGTCAAAAACTACAGGGCCTATTTTGAAACGTTAAATTGCGTTAGGGTTACTACATTTTTCAACTAGGGTTGCTACGTTTTAAATTTTTCTTCGAAAACTTAATAATTTTGTGAATTTTAACAAAACCTTTCGGGGTCTTCTTAATTTACGAGCCCGAAGGGCTGGGGTCTACTTAAGTAACGAGCCCAGAGGGCCGGAGTCTTTTTAAATTACGAATCCGTAGGGGCGAGAGTTTTTATGTGTGGTCACCTTCATCGCGTGTACCTGGTTTTTCAGTCTCCATTTTTCAGGACTTTTTTCATTTTTTGAATTAAGTAGGGGAGGAAACTACAATTAGTTGAATTTTTGTTAACTGTCGAAAAAAAATATAATATTTGAGTTTGACAGTTTGACTATTAGATGACATTGTGGCCCATACACAGAACAATGTCGCATTCGAAATTCGATAATGCCATATGGTACAGGACAATCTGTGGCTCCTCGTTGCCACATTTTGCACAATATCTTAAGAAGTTTAAAAATTGGATATTGTTTTGAGAATCAAATGATTGCTTAGAGGAAATCAGGTAATCAATTGAGAATGATATAGGAAACCCCAAAGAAATGAAAATCACCTCGTAAAATATTTAACAATCATTAAGTAACTAGTTGTAATTCTTAAGAATACATGGGATTTATTGATCAATGATCAGTGATTGTAATAAAATTCAACTTTGAGACTCAATTGATCAAAAAGTATTTGAGCTACCAAATTCAATTAAGCACAGAATTATAGAAAATTTAATGCTCTTTTCAATGATATACGATATGTTTTAGTTGGCTCAAATTTTAATGAAGATATGGGCAATTGCTCATGAACATGTCAAGATTTTTTTCTTAAATTTAAATCCAAAAACACTTTCTTTAAAATTGTCATTTTCAAATGATGTTAGATTTTTTTTCGACTAATTTAGACCCGCTCTATCAATTGAGAAAGTTAAAATTACGAAAATCTAAAAAATGAAAATTTTGAGTTTTTAAATTTTTTTCAAAGGATTTTCAAATTTAATTTTCTCGGAACTCGTCAGAGATTTTGGATCAATTTTTTTGGAAATTGTAGCTCCTAATAAGGGCTTGTAAATGGTGTTCAGTTAAAATCTCTGGCATTTACGCTTTTTGAGAAAATCGAGTTTGAAGTTTTTGACTAAATTTCGAGTAAAACAATTTTGAGGCTCAATTGTGCGAAAAGTATTTGAGTTATGAAACTCAATCTAGCACTGATTTATAGAAAATTTAATACTCTTTCCAACCATATATAATTTATTTTCATTTGCGCAAATTTCAATGGAGGTACATATTGGCAATTGCTCCTAACTTTGATGGGATTCAAAAAAAATTTAAACCTAAAAATTGAGATTTTAATTTTAATATTTTTCTGACTGATATCAAGATTTTGTAATGATGTTAGAGTTTTTTTCAAATAATTTAAATTTGCTCTATCGATTGGAAAAGTTAAAATTGCAAAAATCTGAGAAATGAAAATTTTGAGTTTTTTAATTTTTTCCAAGAGGTACCCACTTTGAATTTTTTTTTAAAAATGTTCAAACTCAATTTTGGATCAATTTTGTTTGAGATTGTAGCACTTGATGAGGGCTTAAAATGGTACTTGGTTGAAATCGTTGGCATTTACGGTTTTTAAAAAAATTCAGTTTGAAATTTTTGATACTTTTTCGACTAAAATTCAATTTTGAGGTGTAATTGCTCGGAAAGTATTTGAGCTACAGAGCTCAATCTTGTATTGATTTATAGAAAATTTAATGCTCTTTCCAACAATGTATAATTTGCTTTGATTTGCTCAAATTTTAATGAAAATATTAGCATTTGCTCCTAACTTTGTTAGGATTTAAAATTAATTATGCGGCAACGTCGCGGTTAGTATCACGCCGATTTTGCTCCGTAAATAAGTGACAAATTTCGATCGATTAAACGCTAATCTATTCTCAATGTGGACTAAAATGTATAAGTGATCATCTGTGCTCCAATTACGAGAATTTTTTTTTGCAAAAAACATCGATTACCAGAGAAATCGGAAGGAAAACAAAGCATTTGGCGTATCCCATCAGATTTTTACACCACGTCAGCCGCGTATAAATCGTCATTTAAATAGCACAGTGTCCTGTGCGATGTTGCCGGCATGGCGCCATCAAAGCAATCGCTAGCGACTGACAGTCCCGATGAGGAGAATGATGAAATATGCAAAAAGTGCACAAGAAAAGTGAGGGATGGGGAGTTATCCATTTTTTGTGAAGGTGGATGCTCATCTTGGTATCATGCCAGCTGCATGAATATAAGTAGAAAGCAAGTAACACAAATAGAATCCCTAAAGGATATAGTAACCTGGTTTTGTGATGAATGTAAACTTGTTTTTAAGGGTTTATGGAAGACATCAAGTGATACTAATCAGGTCTTTGAAAAGCTGGTTTCCATCGACCAAAAAGTAGCAGCGAAAAATACTGGTACCACCTACGCAGGAATAACCTCGTTTGCAAAAAAGACCAATATTGAATACAAGGAACAATATGTATCACATAAAAAAACACTGATTGTTAGGCCCAAAAAAACACAAACCAGGGATACTAGTTTGAGAGACATCAAAAATAGAATAGATTCTGCAAAAATAGGAGTGCCAATTAAACACTTTACTGTTACAAACAGAGGATGTGCAATAATAAAAAGTGATAGTCCAGAAAATATGGAAAAGTTAATGCCATCCGTCAAAACCAGTTTAGACAAAGACTACAGTGTGGAGATTAAAGAGCAACAGAAACCAAGATTGAAGATTTTGGGATTAAGTAGAGAATATAAGGATGGAGAAGAACTACTACAAGATCTGCAAACGTTGAACCGACAATTAATAAATGAGGAAGATAGGATGAAGGTTGGTTTACAAGGGAATCGCAGAAAACCAAAAAATGGTAGGTTCACGTAGAAACATCTGGCCAAACCTTCCATAAACTTCGAAACACCAAACTGGATATGAAATGGAACAGCTGCTGGATACAGGAAGATATAACTATATTAAAGTGTTATAAATGTGGTCTGCTTGGGCACAAACAGAGTGACTGTAGACAGGAACAGAAGTGTTCCTTTTGTGCAGGGAACCATCACAGATCCCAGTGTAATAAGCAGGAACAAAAATGCGTAAACTGTCTCTACAATAATGAAAAGTATAAAACCAACAATAGCTGTGACCATGACAGCGAAAACGAGAATGAATGCTCTCTTCTAGCAAAGAAGTACCGTTTAGCTAGGGAAAGAATTGATTATGAGGCTGTTTTGGATTGATCTGCTCTAGTTTGTGAGTAACAAAGTACCTAATGATATATTTTTTGTTTTTCTTTTTTTTTTCTTTGTTCTTGTGGGTATACCTATTTTGATTTTTGGGAGGAATTTTTGTTTTTTTTTTCGGATATATTTTTTTTTTTCTCTTGATTTTTCTTTTTAAAATGGCTACTGATATTATTGAACAAATTATGCAAGATAAAACAGAGTCAATAATAGTAATGTAATCAATGTAAACAACAAGGTGCTTAGCATATTACATTTAAATATTAGAAGTCTTAATCGAAACTATGATAATTTAGTAACATTTATGGAAACTTATAGTTGCAGATCTGTGGATGTTATAGTACTTAGTGAATGCTGGAACATTGAAAATCCTGGTACTTTCAATATAGTGGGCTATGAGAGTCATTATAATTTATCTAAGATTAACCAAAATGATGGAGTCTTCATCTTTATCAAATCAACCCTGAATGCTGATATTAATATTATCAAGTTATTAAACTGTAATATAGCAGTAAGTAGAATAACATTCTCAATTAATGGTACGAGTTGTGCTATTAATGCTATGTATAGATCACCAAATTCTAATGTGAGGCTGTTTCTGCAAGATTTAAATAATTATCTTTTGGATACATTACTTGAAGAGATAGAAATAATTGTTGGAGATATCAACATAAATTTGAAGGAGAATTCAGATGAGATTTCTGAATACACAGGAATGCTTAATTTACACGGCTTTGAATCTTATATCAATGATACTACTAGAGCGACAAATCTTTCAGATACTTGCATCGATCATATTTTCTTGCGGAGAAGGGGGAAAGGGTAATGCTTTGAGTTTTCAATCTTATATATTTCACTCGGATGTAACTGACCATTACCCCATAATGCTGGGGGTCAGTGATGCCACAATTACAGGGCAGCACACAGCTGAGGTAAATAAAAAAATTGAACAAATTAACTATGATGAATTGATCACTTCACTTACTTCTGAAAGTTGGGATAACGTAATACAAAATAATGACCCGGAACTTGCGACACAGAACTTCACTACCACACTCTTAAAGTATATATAGGAAGCCAAAGTAATTAAATTTGTGAAAAACAATGCTAAAAAACTTAAATCTTGGATAAGTAATCGTATAGTATGCTCAATAAAACACAGGGATAAATTGAAAAAGGCTTTATTGAAAAACTATAGCCCTGGGCTGGAAAAAGAATATAAATCATACAGGAATACACTGAAGAAAATAATAAATAACACAAAAAATCTCTATTATAAAAAACATATAGATGAAAATGTAAATGATTTCAGAAAAATCTATCAAATAATCAGGGAGGCTACGAACGTACAGGTAGATAACACTACAAGCAAAATTGACATTTTTAATGATGAGGGCGAAATATTCTCAGATAATAAACAATTGGCCGACTTTTGTAATAAATTCTTTATTGAAGTAGGAAAAAAAATGGCACAGAAAATAAACCCTCCACGACAACGCTTTGAAGTTGGTTATAATAATAGTAAGTCCATGTTCATGACACCGGTTACTGAAAATCAAGTAATAATTCACATCAATTCTTTAAAAAATAATAGTTCTCCTGGATTAGATAACATTTCGTCTAAATTAATTAAAATGGTACATATTCACATAATAAAACCTCTTACACACATAATTAATACCATTTTCAAAACGGGACATGTACCCAATTATTTTAAAACCTCTGTAGTAACACCAATTTTCAAAGCGGGCAACAAACGAGAAATTACAAACTACAGACCAATAAGCTTGATTAATAACTTTGGTAAAATATTGGAAAAATGCCTAAAGGAACGCTTAATTAACTTTTTTGAAGTGTGTGATATTTTATCAGAAAAACAATTTGCTTTTATTAAGAATAAGGGAACTAACGATGCTGTTTTTCATCTTGTTTCTGAGATCTCGAGAAATTTAAACAATAATAGGAAAACAATTGCCATATTTTTGGATTTAGCGAAGGCATTTGACACAGTTCCCCATGACAAATTGCTTGACATTTTGTTCAGGTATGGAGTCCGGGGACCTGTGTTGAATGTCTTTCGATCCTATTTGAACAATAGGACCCAATTTGTAAGAGTTAATAACACACTGAGTGATCCATTAACAATAAAATTAGGAATTCCCCAAGGAACGGTCCTTGGGCCTCTTTTATTCATCACATTCATAAACTCATTGCTCAAAGAATTAGAAATCGGTGGCACGTTATTGTCTTATGCTGACGACACTGTATTAACATTCTGTCACAATAAGCTAAACGTCCGCCAGGCTGTCAAGAATCTCTCGGTATTATCTCTTGAGTATACTAGAATCTAGTGAATTATTCTACTTAATTCGGGAAAATAAGATTATCGTGTGTATTCTAGATTTTTACAGGAATAGATTTAGGGGATATATAAAGGCGGCTATTGCTTTGTAGTTTTAAGTTAAAGTTTGACTGTGATACGAGTTAAATAGTGATTATTGAGTTGTAAAGTTTAATTGTTGAGTTAGTTATTAAAGTAATTAGTGTCAGAGTGTTTTGTTAAGTGGAATAAATTATTGCTGTGTTAATTGGACTTTGATTTTTTGGAATAAACGGAAACGAACCACGAACCCCAAGAATTTTGTCAGCAGGCAACCCAAAGCTGCGACATTGGTGCCAAGAAGTGGGATATAAAGGACTGCAGAGTGAAATCCAATTGCGGAAGTGTGGGGGACACTAGTGTAGTGTAAAAACTGAACACTAAGTGAACACTGGGGGCAGTTAGTGCAGTGCAAACAGTGACAATCACAAAAAGAGACTCAACCGATCGTGTAAATTACCCCGGAAGTGACTCTATCCCCGATTTAGACTGTGATAGTGAATCTTCGAGTGAGTTCTAGAAAATTCTATTTGGAAACCAAGGGAGATATCGAAATTGTGACTCCACCAACGTGTTTGCTGTATCAATCAACATCTAGAAAAGAAGTTTCAAGAAAATTCCAGAACATTCCATTCTAGAATAAGGCAAGTTATCCAATTTGTGACTTCACCGGCGTGTTTGGAACTTCAAGCAAAGACCAGAAAAGATATTTGAAGAAAGTTCGAGGGAAATTCTAGAACATTCTGTATATGCCTATCACAAGACAACAAGCCAAAATGGACGAACAAAAAGTTGAAGAACTCCTGCACAAAATGTTGAACTTCAAGAGACCAAACGACAACAAGAAAAACAAGACGAAAAAGCCAGACGACAACAAGAAAAACAAGACGAAGAAGCCAGACGACAACAAGAAAAAACAAGACGAAGAACTCAGGCGACAAAAAAGGAAAAACAAGAAGAAGAAGCTAGACGACAACTAGAAGAAGCTAGGCGACAACAAGAACGACAAGAAGACCTTGCAAAACTGCAGAAGATATTCCAAACCATACAAGGAACTGTCGCTAACTTAGACCAGAAGATTGAAAAAGTTAAAGACGATGTGCAAGAAGTTAAACACGACGTCCAGGAAGTAAAAACTGAAGTCAAAATCGATGTTCAAGAAGTTAAAGACGATGTAAGAGAAGTTAAACACGACGTTCAGGGAGTAAAAGCTGAGGTCAAAGCCGATGTTCAAGAAGTTAAAGACGATGGTTCCAGCAATTAAGACAAGAAGTGGAGGACCAAGTTCAAGCACTCGAGGATAAGATGCGTAGATTAGAAATACAGTCCATAAATCCAGCTAGTGTTGGAGCATTCTCCAGTATGAAGATAAAACCACCAACTTTCGACGGTTCTACGTCCTGGACCACGTATATTCGACAATTTGAAGCTGCTGCAAATACCAACGGATGGAACGACCAAGAAAAAGCTACAGCACTAATAGTGGCGCTACGAGGACCTGCCTTAGACCTTCTTCAGTCCATTCCTTCAGCCTACCAACAGAATTACCAGCATCTTAGTCAAACTTTAGAGCTGCGCTTCGGAGACCATTACAGACAAGAAGTATTCAGAACTCAAGGTTAAATCAAGAGTTCAAAAACCCGGCGAGAGTCTACAAGAATTCGAATCGGAAGTTAAAAGGCTAGTGAGTTTGGCGTTTCCTGCAGCTGGGGAAGACATGCAGGAATGGATGGCAGTATCTGCGTTAATTGACGGTCTCAGAGATTCGAAGATCCAGGAAAACCTAAGAATGTCCAAGTTCAGACAAAGTAGCGAAGCCCTTGTCCGAGCATTAGAACTGGAAGCAATATTTGGTGCCTCACGACCCAGAATACGAGCAGTGTCCATTGAGGACCCAAAGGAAAAACAATCATCAAAAGAGGATGGCAGTTTCGAGAACCTTATGAGTAACTTCATGGAGGAAATAAAGAAAATATTACGAGAAGACAGAAAAACGGGAAACGACTCCAGACAAACACCAACTCCGAGAAACCGAATAGAGTGCTACCGGTGCCATAAACTTGGGCATATTCAACGAGATTGTAGAGTGAGGATGTCCTCTCCATCAAGGGATCGTTTCCAACGCTTTTCGAGATCAAGAGACGCCAGTCCTAATAACAGACTGGGAAACGAGAACTAACCAGTATGGAGGGGCGAATGCTGGTTAGTAATGACGAAGCCCCCAGGGTTGTTTACATAAAATCATTGGGCAGTCATTATAGAGGATTAAAATTCGAAGGACAAATCAATGGAGTATTGAAAACCATCACTTTTGATACGGGTGCTGAAGTTTCCATAATTAGAAGAACATTAGTCAAGTCTCGAGCAATCCAACCGCTCACTAGAAACCTGTCACTACGAACAGTCACCGGCGAATCTGCACCAATTCAAGGAGAAGCTATGATTGAGCTTACTTTTGGATCTACCATGAAGAAATTGTCCTAACAACAAAAGAAGAATCCGATGCCGTTAAGATCTTGGCCACAACCCCAGTGAGGATTCCTGGAAGTACTGAGAAGATCATTTGCGGAAGATTAGAAACAAACCCTGGGTGCTGCGTTGGGCTAACACGTAATTTTATTGGAAATAAACCAGAAAGATTTCTTGTTGGAAAGACTCTAGTAAGAACAAATGGAGACATTATGATAAGAATTGCCAATGTTTCTTCCGAAACAGTAAGAATAAAAGAAGGAGACATTATTGGAGCTCTCGAACCAGTGAAGCAAATATCGAACTGTGACCTACCAGATAAGCGACATTTTGTGAAATCCAAATTGGATACAGACTTCTTGATGCAGACTTTGGCGAAATCATGGAAACATCTCGATCCAGATAGACTTCAAGAAGCCACAGATTTCATTTTGAAAGAAGCAGACGTATTTGTGATGGACAATCAAACGGGACGAACCAGCTTAATTCAACACAAAATTGATACTGGATTGGCACACCCAATTAGACAACCACCACGACGTATGCCAGTAGCTAAGCAACAGGAAGTGGAAAACCAAATTGATAAAATGCTTCAAGAGGGAATCATTGAAGAGTCAAATAGCCCATGGTCCGCGCCAGTAGTACTGGTTACGAAGAAAGATGGGAGTCTTAGATTTTGTGTAGACTACCGAAAGCTTAATGACGTCACCAAGAAGGACAGCTTCCCTCTCCCAAGAATAGACGATACACTAACAACTCTATCGGGCTCCAAATGGTTTTCCACCTTGGATCTCAAAAGTGGATACTGGCAAGTGGCAATACATGACGATGACAAAGAGAAAACTGCCTTCAGTACCGGAAGCGGGCTATACCAGTTTAATGTAATGCCTTTTGGATTGTATAATGCTCCAGCTACGTTTGAGCGACTGATGCATCTTGTTTTGCGAGGCCTTACATGGAGAACTTGCCTGGTATATTTGGATGATGTCATGATTATGGGAAATTCGTTCCAAGAACATCTTAATAACCTGAAAGAAGTTTTTGACCGCTTCCGGAATGCCAACTTGAAACTCAATCCAAATAAGTGTTTCCTATTTCAAAAGAAAGTGGAATTCTTAGGTCACGTGGTATCTGAAGAGGGCATACAAGTTATGGAAGGAAAAATAGATGCTGTCAGGGACTGGCCAAAACCACGCGACAAACATGAACTAAGGAGTTTTCTAGGATTATGTTCTTATTATCGAAGATTTGTGGAAGGATTCGCCAATATAGCTGCTCCACTTCATCGATTAACAGAAGAAAAATCAACATTCAATTGGACCCAAGAATGCGATTCCGCATTTAGAAGATTGAAAGGAGCATTATGTACGAGCCCAGTGTTGTCCTATCCTGATCACAAAGGCATGTTGATTTTGGACACAGATGTAAGTAACACCAGTGTTGGAGCTGTCCTTTCACAAATCCAAAATTCACAAGAACATGTCGTGGAGTACTACAGCAGAACATTATCAAAGCCAGAACGAAATTATTGTGTCACCAGAAGAGAGTTGCTTGCCATAGTAAAAGCAGTCGACCATTTTCATAAGTATCTCTACGGACGCAAGTTTCTAATTCGAACAGATCACGCAGCTCTAAAATGGCTTTTAAAAATGAAAACTCCTGAAGGACAGCTTGCTAGATGGATTGAGAAATTGCAGCAATACGATTTCCAAATTAAACATCGCCCTGGAAACCTGCATAAAAATGCTGACGCTCTGTCTAGACGGCCATGTAAAGAAGATTGCAAACATTGTCAAAGAATCGATATACATGAGAAAAACACTAGTCCAGCTGTAAGAAGAACGGGCCTGATCGTCGATGACAAATGGACTACCAAGCAAATGAGAGAAGATCAGGAGGCAGACCAGGACATCGGGCAAATTCTACATCTTAAAGAAAATGATGAATGTAGGCCAGAATGGGGGGAAGTGTCAAACAAAAGCTTGATTTACAAGGCGTTGTGGGCCCAGTGGAACTCTCTGGCCGTAGAAAATGGTTTGCTCAAAAGAGTTTGGGAAAGTGCCGATGGGAAATCCACTAAGAGCCAACTGGTAATCCCAAAAGACCGAGTGGAAGATGTATTAAAAGAAATACACGACGGAACCTCAGGGGCACATTTCGGAGTTAACAAGACTTTGGACAAAATTCGGGAACGTTTTTACTGGGTTCACTACCATGAAGACGTTAAAAGCTGGTGCCGAAAATGCGACATCTGTGCTACCAGTAAAGGCCCTAAACTAAGATCTCGAGGGCCCATGAAACAGTACAACGTTGGTCTTCCATTTGAGAGAATAGCGATAGATGTAGCAGGACCGTTCCCAGAGTCAGAGCGTGGGAACAAATACATCTTAGTTATCATGGATTACTTCAGTAAATGGCCAGAAGTTTTCGCTATTCCCAATCAAGAAGCCATCACTGTTGCCCAGGTGCTAGTGGACGAAGTTTTTAGTCGTCATGGTGTGCCACTAGAGTTACATTCAGACCAGGGACGAAACTTCGAATCTGCTATCTTTAAGAAAGTTTGTGAGATCATGGGCATTCGTAAGACAAGGACAACACCTTTACACCCTCAATCTGATGGCATGGTGGAACGATTCAATAAGACCATAGAGGAACACCTGACAAAAGTGGTCGCAAAGAACCAACGAGATTGGGACAAGCATTTGCCTCTATTTTTAATGGCTTACAGAGCGGCTGTTCACGATTCAACAGGTGAAAGTCCGGCTAGAATTGTTTTTGGAAGGGAACTCAGGTTACCTTGCGATCTGATGTTTGGAGTACCCGAAGAAGAACGAAGAGAAATCCGAGATTATGCCGACGAAGTAAGGGCACGACTTCTGGGTATCCATGATTTTGCTCGGGAGCATATTCAACTAGCCAGTGACCGAATGAAGACCAGATACGACTTGAAGGCCAATTCGGTCGGATTTCAAGAAGGTGATTTAGTGTGGTTATATAACCCAGTAAGGAAGAAAGGAGTATCACCGAAATTGTCTTCAGCATGGGAAGGACCCTATAGAGTAATCAAGAGGATCAATGATTTAGTTTATCGAGTCCAGCGCAACACCAGGAGGAAGATGAAAGTTGTACATCTGGACAGGTTGGCGAAATATCATGGGCGAGAAGTTGATCGGGACGATCAACCTTAAGAGGAGGGCAGTGTCACAATAAGCTAAACGTCCGCCAGGCTGTCAAAAATCTCTCGGTATTATCTCTTGAGTATACTAGAATCTAGTGAATTATTCTACTTAATTCGGGAAAATAAGATTATCGTGTGTATTCTAGATTTTACAGGAATAGATTTAGGGATATATAAAGGCGGCTATTGCTTTGTAGTTTTAAGTTAAAGTTTGACTGTGATACGAGTTAAATAGTGATTATTGAGTTGTAAAGTTTAATTGTTGAGTTAGTTATTAAAGTAATTAGTGTCAGAGTGTTTTGTTAAGTGGAATAAATTATTGCTGTGTTAATTGGACTTTGATTTTTTGGAATAAACGAAACGAACCACGAACCCAAGAATTTTGTCAGCAGGCAACCCAAAGCTGCGACAATTCAATGGTGATAATTGGGAAGAAGTGAGGGAAAGAGCAGAAAGGGGAATCAGACTGGTAAAAAATTGGTTTGATACATTTCAGCTATCATTGAATTTGAAAAAAACAAATTATATGGCATTCACTCTGACAGCTAAGAATAGACCTTTGTTTGATAGAATTATGATCGATAATAGGGAGGACAGCGCAATATATGAGGTTAAACATACGAAATATTTGGGCATGGTTTTGGACCAACATTTAAAATGGGATAAACACATACAGAAACTTTCATCTGCGATGAGAGGGCTTATATATAAATTTTATCGACTAAGGGAGTTCCTATCTGAAAAATTGCTTATCATCATATATGGGGCATTAGTAGAATCTTTGATTACATATGGTATATTGGTGTGGGGTGGGGCATACAAAACTATTATTCAACCGCTAAATATTCTTCAAAATTATATGCTTAAAGTAATTTACAAAAAACCCAGACTATATCACACTGCATTACTATATTCCGAAAATATCCTTAATATAAGATGCTTGTATGTACTGAATGTGAGTAAATTTATGGCTACATATGACAATAGGGAATATATCTCTCATGGATATGAAACAAGGCAAAAAGAACTTAACTTTATCGTAACTCCTAATAATAACAGCACATTTCATCTAAGGTCTATAAACTATCTTGGGCCAAAAATTTTCAATAAACTTCCCCAAGAGTTCAAGAGCGGAAATGGAAAGGTTTTTAAATCCACAAAGAAAAAAATTTCTCAATTTATTTATAGAAACTATGTTCCAGTATTCACTGAGCTTTTTGGGACTTAAGTGAGCCTAAGTATTTAGCATAGAAAGATTGTTATGTATTTCTTTTTTTTGTTTTTTGTTTTTATTTTTGTTTTTGTTATTGAGTGTCAAGCGTTGAATATTTTCCACGAATATGGCTTATATATAGTGATACTAAACCAAAATTGTATAAACAGAACTCAAGTATTTATATTATTAATGAATATTATCTAGGAGTATTCGGCACATACGGCTGTTAAATCAGCTAGGTGCCCTCTTGTAAACTAAGACTGTATAATGTGATATAAAAATCCTACTGTGTTGCAAATTGTAAATTTTAAGAATGAATGAATAAAAAAATTTAAATAAAATTTAAACCTGAAAATTCAGATTTTCGTTTCGATTTTTTTTCTCTTTTGAAATCGAGATTTTGGAAATGAAGTTAGAGTTTTTTTGGACTAATCTAGATCCGCTCTATCGATTGGAAAAGTGAAAATTCAAAAAATCTAAAAAATTTTGATTTTTTCAAAGGGTTAAGCCTGTTTGGATTTTAATTTCAAAATTTTCAAACTCAATTTTCTCGAAACCCGTTGAAGATTTTGGATCAATTTTTTTTAGGATTTTAGCCCTTGATGAGAGCTTTGAAATGGTACTTAGTTGAAGTCGCTGACATTTACGGTTTTTGGGAAAATCGAGTTTGAAGTTTTTGACTAAATTTTAATTAAAATCCAACTTTGAAGCCCACTTGATCTAAAAGTATTCACGTTATGAAACTCAATCTACCACTGATTTATAGAGAATTTGATGCTCTTTCCAACCATATATAATTTATTATGATTTGCTCAAAATTTAATGGAAGTATTGGCAATTGCTCATAACCTTGTCAGGATTCAAAAAAAATGTAAGCTTAAAAATTGAAATTTTCTTTTAATTTTTCTCTGTGTTGAAATCAAGATTTTGTAATGATGTTAGAGTTTTTTTCGACTAATTTGGACTCGCTCTATCGATTGGAAAAGTCAAAATTCAATAAATATGAACAATAAAAATTTCGAATTTTTCAACCCCTTTAGATTTTTATTTTAAAATATTTGATCTTGGATATCTTAAAATCTATTGAAGATTTTGAATTAAAATTTTCAGGAAATGTAACTCTTGACAAGGTCTTTAAAATATTATTTAGTTAAAATCGCTAGCTCTTATGGTTTTCGACAAAATCGAGTTTGAAATTTTTGATAAAATTTGGACTAAAAGTTTACTTTAAGATTCAATTGCCCAGAAAGTATTTGAGTTTTCAGAACTAATTTAGCATGGATTTATAGAGAATTCAATGTTCTTTGCAACCATATATAATTTGTTTTAATTTGTTCAAATTTCTTTGAAGATATTGACCATTACCTATTCCTAATCTTGTCAAGATTTGAAAAAATTTCCAGAACAAAAATTGAGATTTTTTAGCTTTTTGAAATCGTCATTTTGAAAGTGATGTTAGAAGTTGTTTCGAATGATTTAAACCCGCTGAATCAATTGGAAAAATCAAAATTTCGAAAATATGAAAAATAAAAATTGCGAGTTTTCGATTGGTTTGACTGAAACCCCCCATAAGCAACACCACTGGCCAAACAAAATACATGTTGCCAACTTGAAAAATAACCGGCCAATAGCAACAAGAGCCTGGAATAAACAGAAATTGAAATATAAAAAAGGAAACATATTATATAAATATATCAAAAGAACAAATACAAATTTATATAAAAATCAAACTACCTCACACACCACTTATGGGTATTTGGTTTTCTGTCAAACAAATGAAATTTGTATGTTAATGAAGTAAAATTTTAAAACAATACGAGAGATGTTTATAAAGTATATGCCATTATCAAAAATATTCAAAATTAATGGTATTTCAAAATCACAAGAAATTGCCATTTTTCAAAAAGTTTTTCACCAATCACCAGATTTTTCATAAAATCACCAGATTTAGTGAATTTTCACCAGACCTGGCATTACTGGTACCCCACGATGACAGCGTTGTGGGTTTAACCAAAAAGTTTTGCATCTAACAGTTTTTATTCTCCCTAAATTAAATTTGAAATAGGACCAGCCGAAAATAAATGGCTTCAATATTAAATAATTAATCAGAAACGTGTCGTAAATTTATTTTAGTACCTAGAAAAGTAAATTTGTGCTTGGAAATTACTTTGTAAAGTAGCGTACATTTTGGGTTTAACAAAATAATAGGATTTTCATTTGCTTTTTCTTTTGTGAGAACTGCAAACCTTCTTCTTAATAGAGTAATAATAATTGTTCTTTCTGCAGTTACCAAAGAAATTATCCGTATCTAAAATGAAAATCCGGTGCCATTCAATTATTGTAAAAATGGCTATCTTTTATGCTGAAATTCTATTATATTTTACCAGCCAGAATAAATCTAAACTTCCAGGATAAGAGTATTTTGAAATAAAACCCGAAGATATATCTTGAAACTTGCACTGGATTGAATGTAAAGATATTGCCATCGTGCCTTCTGTTACTTTACGAAATTTTCATGAGGAAGTTGGTTTTTTTAGATAGGTAGGTACCTACAGCAAATTTTATTTAGTTATATCGTAACTCTATTTTAATGTCATAATTTCTAAGAGAGACCAAGTCAGTAATTTCGAGGAAAAATCCTGACTTAATTAAGACAATATTATATTTTAAAAAACCGAGAAAGCAATGCAAGTCTCAAATAAGTGAAACAGAAGCTCATCTTATTATGTTTCACTTATGTAAATGGAAGCTTAAGATCCAGGAAGATTTCTTTAATCGATTATCATTCAGCATTTTTTGTTTTCCTGAATGATCAATCGTCAATCTTTCTATTTTCAGCGATTTTACCTTCATAAGATTCTATACATCATTTCAATTATATTTTGCTAGCAAAATCAACAAAAAAGCATACATTAGATTAAATTGAATGATACCAATCATCACTTTAATAATTTAAATTAAAATCTTACCAGACGCTTTGCGCTGAGGCCAATTAGTCAGTTTTCTTGCCTAACCAAACTCGTGCAAAGATTCCCAATAAATTACCCGAACTACAGCATTTTGCCAGGCCGACTTAAAACGCTAGAGGTAAATTTATAGAAGTAGAAAATGAACCCGCACCAGGCATGAGGAAGAAAATTTATTGTTAACTTGATAACAATGTGTTTCACCAATTAAGACATTAAGTATCTTACCACGATGAACCCAAACCTAATGATTATGAAATTATTTTGACGCAGATTCGTTTCAGTGATGCCAGGTCTGGTGAAATTTTACCAGATCTGGTGATTTTATGAAAAATCTGGGGATGCACCACAGGTACTAATAGATATATATACCCTCGGGCGACTTACGAATCCTCGGGCCAGAGGCCCTCGGCTTTGTAAAACTGTCGCCCTCAGGGCATAATCATCTCCTTAGTACCCTTTATACATAAATAACTATTAAGAGGTTGGTTATAATTGTATAATTAATGCATTATTGATAACATAAAAAAATGAGTTGAAACACCAGAATAATGATTGCGCTTTTTTTTTTAAATGGATATTTTTATCTTCTAAAAATGGTTGTTTATGTCATTAAAAAGTGATAGTTTTAAGATTGCTCCACTTTGAAAACTACTCTGAACATTTCAGTTACTCCCAAGCAACTTCAGATACTTTGGAATCGATTTTCCAGAGTAAAATCTGCCAAAGTACCTTCAATGTTAAATCTCCCTATGGATACTTGTCATATTTTTTCACAGTTTTCCATTTCCATTCGTACGATAAAATTATCAAAAATCGTTCGACTGAAACCTCATTTTCAATGCGGATAAGTGTGTTTTGGGCCTTCTACACAAAAAATCTTCGAAATCATACCCTCTAATGAGTCAGCACATTTTTAAAAATATTTACTATTTAAAAATCCATTAACGACTTACGAGGGGTGTATACGAGAGAGCGTTTTTAAAAAACTTTATTTGACTAATACAACAGAACTGACTTAAATCTAAAAATTACTCCTTTTATAATATAAAAAATAAGCTGAATAGAACAATATAAATGCTGAATTGGAGTTCTCACGGGATATAACTCCTCCATCCTAAGTTAAAAGCATACCAAAAAAGGTATGGTTTTATACAATGGAAAAAATAAAGAAAATGCTAAAAGAAAAATATGATTAAACTAAATAAGTAAAAGTAAAATTGTTAAATTACAATATCGTCTTCTAACGAGGCTTTTTGGGCACGTTTAAGGCGATGTTTCAAAAGTAATTTATAGACAGTAAAAATGCATAGTATTCCTAAAATACAATAAAGTAATATCGTCCAAAAATTTATTGGGTGTATTTCCATTGGGTTGGATATTTCTTGTAGTCGTCTCTTCTGTTCTTGAAGCGTTGTGGCAATTTCATTGGTTTCCTTCAAGTTGATGGAGTTCAGGTCAAGTGTAGGTGGATTAAAAGCAAACTCCTTGGTTTGGTAATAATTCATCGATAAATTCAGTGTAGGCAAGGATACATCATCATAAGTCAAACGATTGGGCTTATAAGTTCGTAGAGTAATTGACTTTATTTGTAAGCTGCATTCATTTGTAGATTCGGCTAAGTAGGAACCATGAAGCGGTACGTTGTCCTTAGAGTTTGGACAAGATGCTGAGACAATTAGTTGTTCGGGCGTGGTGATTATCCATTTTCCGTCCGTTATTTTAGTGATTTGGACATTTTGTAGTCTGATACGGAAAGTGTTTTTGACTGTACTAGGAGGACTGTAAATTTTATTTAAAAACTGGGCATAATTTAGAGAAAAGTGCAATAAAATGGAAACAATGATTATAATGGTTGCTGAAAGTTACAATAAAGATTAATAATAAGATTTTACTAGACAAACTGATCAAATTCTGTAACTTTTTTGATTAATTAATTGATTGATTGTCACATTCAAAATAATTGTCACTGGTCTTCATCAATGTTCTTTTTTTTTACCTGCACATGGCTAACCACTATTAACCACTTATAACAAAATTATAGAATCTTCATTTAGCTTCGTCGGGCGTTAACAGAAAGGGTGGCAAGTAGTGGCATTTTCTTTGTATAAAATCAATTGGACTGCACATGGAGGCTCATGATCAATGTATGCAGTATGGGCTTCTTTACATAAGTACTCGTTGGGTAACAATTGGTTGCAGGTTTGGTCCATATAAGAGTACTTGTTGTTGCTAAGTGCAAGGTATGGTTTATGTGGAAAGTTCATAAAGAAATCAGGATTTTGTTCGCTTGGAATTGGTATCGGAAATAATTGATAATAGTGATAGACATCCGATTCGACCAAGGGTATTTCCAAGATGAAGGTGATAATCAGGCCCTTTGAATAACCTTTAATCTCGATTATTTTTTCGTAGTTCAATATGTTATCAATATTGGCTTCTAATGGTAAAACGTCATGCACTAATTGTTTTTTAAATCTACAAATTTCTTTTATTAGCTCTAATGGATCGATTATTGAATTATGGAGCGTATTGATTTTAGTAAATGAGATAGCTACTTCCGTTTTTTCTAAGATATCGTAAATTGTTTGATATAGCATTGATTAATTATTATGTGAGTTCGGAAGTATTGATGGTTGTCAATAGCAGACAGAGCTACCTTTTTAATTGTGCGTTTCAATTTGCAGTATTCTCGATTTTAGCGTTATTTGATTGGCAGATATATTAGAGATAACGTTTTGAAACTGTTCAATGGTTTTCCCTAATAAATTAATTTGATTAAATGATGATTTTTTAAGTTTATCTTGATTATCTTGTAATTGTCTA
This sequence comes from Ceutorhynchus assimilis, assembly GCA_917834065.1. NCBI lineage: Eukaryota > Metazoa > Arthropoda > Insecta > Coleoptera > Curculionidae > Ceutorhynchus > Ceutorhynchus assimilis. The sequence goes on from OU892288.1 coordinate 7,807,819, forward strand.
ATTTGCCTATCATAAAGATCTGCATCATCTTTATCAAGATTGCCAGTAATGCATTTTATTAATGATCCTAAAGGATTCAAGATGCCACGTTTTTGTCTTTTTGAGTAACTACTCGTTGGGTCAATTTGCCTTATGTTGTTTTCTATGCGTTTTTCTAATGCCATTAAAGGCAGCAACGTGTTTTTATATTCTCGCTCATAGGAAACATTATTTGTAATGTTTTTAATTAAATAGTTAGCGTTTTCTTTGATCAAATAAAATTCGTTAACAAGGGGTGTTAGGTCGTGAATTTGTATTAATGTCCAATGATTGGAAACTATTTTGGCAGTTCCCAATTTATAAGGTAGGAGTCCGGGATATTTATTCAGGTTATGGAAGTTTATTCCTACTGCTCCGATGTTGAAGATTCGGATCCATCTGTAACAATAGATTTGATTTTGGTTTCGTTGATATGCAAAATCTCTTTTCGATTTGTTTTGGGGTTTTCAATTTCAATCTTGTTGTTTTCTAATATTTTTGTTAAGATGAATGGACCTGTGAATCTGTGGTGTAATTTACCACGTCGTTTGTCTTGTTTTTTATATATTTGACACCCTATGGTTAGTTTTTGAGGGGTCTTCTTTTGATTATGTTTGTCAATAAGTTTTTGTTTTAAATTAATTGAGTCTTGTTGTATTTTGTTATACAAAGCTTCCGTGTTAGTTTTGTGATTGTGGACATATTCGGTGAATATTTGCGCGGGCATAAGTTGCATAGGGTCACTAGAAGAAGTGTGTCCTAAAATCAATGTATAGGGAGTAAAGCCTGTGCTTGAATGGATTGTGCTATTATAAGCAATTACAGCATAGGACATTAGGGTTGATACGTCAGTATTTTTGTTTTTTCTCGTAGTATTCTTATGTGTTCTATCAGGGTTGAATTTAACCTTTCAACGGGGCGAATTCGACTCGTGATGATTTGGAGTAGTAAAATGGATTTTAATGTTATGTGTTTTTAATAAATCCTTAACTACTTCGTTCTTGAATCTGTTCCATTATCGGATACAATCAATTTAGGGATACCGAAAAATTAAAAGAAATGGATTAGATTTTGGGATACTGATATGGCTGTGCCAACGCAAGGAAGGGCTTGTCCATATTTGGAAAATTTGTCTATAATTACTAGGAATTTTTGTTTATCTACAAGGAGTGTATCGAGGTGAATTAATCTCGAAGGGTTTCGAAGGTGTTTCTGTCAATACAAGAGGTTGGTCTGGTGGATTCCTGTTATACTTAGTTCTTTGACATATTTCACATCCATTAATAAATTTAGTGACGGCAGATTTCAGGGGGTTTCCAATAATAATTAATTTTCAGGCGTTTTAGGGTTTCCTGTATTCTTCGATGGTTAGTTTTGCCTTCGTGTGAAAATCTTATTATCATTTCTCTTTCCTCTGGTTTAACATTATTAATGAGTTTTGTGCATTCTACAAGCTTGAAATTACAAAAGTGTTTAGATAATGCTTCTTGAAATAAAACACGTAATTCTTTTGATAAAAAGTGCACATAGGTAGTTTTCTCTGTGAGGTTTTCTTTCAGAAAATTTACTATCGCTTCTTGTTTCGTGGGAATCGTTGCTCGGATTATCCTATTACCGTCAAAGGTTCCAAACTCTCTTTTTATGTAGGCGTCGTATGGTGATTTTTTCACAATTAATTGATTCGTTTTGTTGTTAATTATTTCGTCTAATATTGAGATTTCATTTAGGGTTTCGTCTGCGTTTGTACTATGAGCAGTGTCAGTACTGGACGTATTATCCATTGGTGGTTTAATTCGGATATCTTCAAGAATTTTTATTCGAGAGGTTAGAAGGCTCTTGAGAAGTTGAAGGCACTGGAGGTAATTCAACCGGTCGATTAAGTTCGTTTATGATTTTGTTATATTGGTCAGTGTGATGTTTTTCTAGAAGATTTTTATCGATTTCATTTAGAAATTTATCGATGTCAGTTGTAATATCTCCTGGATTATTAAGAAGAGATTCTGTTTCTAAAGCGTTGAGTGGAATTCTTGAAAGAGTGTCGGCGTTTGTGTTTTGTTTGCCACTTTTATATATAATGGTGTAGTCGTATTCTTCAAGCTTTAATCTCCATCGAATAAGTTTTGAACCTGGCTCTTTTACATTGAAAAAGCCAGACTAAAGGTCGGTGATCTGTATATATTTGAAATTTTCTTCCAAATAAATACGGCCTAAAGTATTTACATGCCCAGATGATAGCGAGCAATTCTTTTTCAATTGTCGAGTATCTCTGTTCTATGTTTCATTTAGCGTGCGGGAAGCATACGCTACGGGATGATCGTTGGGGGGCGTTAATTGAGATAAAACTGCACCGAGAGCTGTATTAGAAGCATCGGTTGTTAATACGAAGGGCTGTGTGAAATCAGGGTATTAAAGGATTGGGGAATTAATTAGAAGATTTTTTAAATGGTTGAATGACGATAAAAATGCTGGGGAATGTTCGACTTTAGCATTTTTCTTAAGACATAATGTCATTAGCTTGGCAATTTTAGCAAAATCCTTTATAAATCTTCTATAGTATCCGGCTAGTCCTAAAAATGATTTGATATCTTTTGGTGTTTTGGGTATAGGAAAGTTTTTTACAGCTTCTATCTTATCTGGGTTGGGTTTCACACCTTCTTTGGTTATTAAATGTCCAAGGTAATTGACTTCTTTGTGTAAAAATTCGGACTTATCCAATTGAATCTTGAAATTTGATTGTCTGAACCGTTCAAATATTAATCTCAAGCGTTCTATGTGCTCTTGGAGTGATTTACTGTATATTATGACGTCATCCAAGTAAACGCAACATATTTCGTTCTGGAGGCCACGAAGAACGTTGTTCATTACCCTCTGGAACGAGGCGGGGGCGTTTCGTAAACCGAAGGGCATACGTTTGAACTCGTAATGTCCTGTGTCGGTGGAGAATGCTGTTTTATGTACGTCTTCCTGTTCCATCTCTACAGGGTGTATCAGGTATGACTACAAATATTTCAACACGAGATAATATGGCCCATTTCAAGCTAAAACTGTCTTATTAACCATGGGTCAATTGTTAGTATTTTCGGAGTTATCGCAGAATTTAAATTTAGAAAAATGTTAACAACGTGACAACATTGTACAGGTAATCAGGCCTATGATGTATCATTTTCTGTTATTTTAACAGCAACGTTAAGTTATCTGTCACTGTTTATTTTATGCATCAAAATAAAGACAGAAATAGATGTCGAGTCTTAACACAACCGTTAAAATAACAGGACAGGATACATCATAGGCCTGATTATCTCTGTCAGGATATAAATGTAAATAAAACTGGTAAATTTAAATAGTTATTTACCTAACAAGTGCGGAAAGTGGTACTTTTCCGCACGAGACGGCAGTTGCACGAACGACGCGGAGCGGAGTTCGGGCAAGCCGTCGATGGTGGAAAAGACATTTTCCGCAAGAGTTAAGTACAATATTTTTCCTACAAAGTGCTTTTGTCCATCTTATTTATCAAAAAAAATGTTCCAATACGCAAAGATTTATAATGATTGGTACAAAATAGCACATAATATAAAATAATATATAACGTAAATCATTTATCGGATCCTAAATATCTTCATTTTTAGCAATAAAAAAATCGCAAAACTTTTCAGCACGATTTTACTTTTCCGCACGATTTTTTTATACACAAAAAAATAATGGAACCGGATTTTTTTATCATGATCCTTGGCCTATAACTAAATTGGCCAAAAAAATTGTTAGGATTCCCTACCTACGCGGGGCTATGCCACCCAAAATAGGGGGCCCTGCGGGGCTGTGCCCCCAAATAAGAAGCACCCAGGGCTTCGCCCCCCAAAAAGGGGCCCGCGGGACTGTGCCCCTCAAAAATGGGCCCCCCGCGGGACTATGCCCCCCAAATAGGGGGCCACCGCGGGGCTCCGCCCCCCAAATAGGGTGCACCCGAACTAAAGTTCGCATATTAAAATATGGGTACACTTTTCAGTAAAAGTAAAAATCGTGCGGAAAAGTAAAAAAATAGTGCGGAAAAGTAAAATCGTGCGGAAAAGTAAAATCGTGCGGAAAAGTAAAATCGTGCGGAAAAGTACAACTTTCAAAACGAAAAATCGTGCGGAAAAGTAACTTTTCCGCACGCTCGTAGGAAAAACTTTTTTTTTGCACGGAGTTTATTTATTTCCATCTGTTTACGTTTTGGTTTGTTTTGCTTTCAAATAATGTAAATAATAACTTGCATTTTCATCACTTTTCTAGTAAAAATAAAAAATGTGCCGTTTTATTAAGTTGTGAATTGCACTCAATTACTATTTTGCACTAAACATTCAAGAGAAAAATCAAATAATACTTACTCAGCTACTTGTCAAATCCTCATTATGAAAATATTAATTTTTGTTAGAAGGTTCTCAAAACACTAAAATCAACACGCAGATTTTGCACACTCACAAAACGTACTTCCAGTGTCACGCAATCTTTTTAAAACGGGCATAATGTTCTTTCAGGTGGGTGCTTTTCTTTTGGGAAATCTCTCCCTAGTTTCCTTGTAAATTCTGGCGGCTAAATGAGCATTTTGCAACGTTTCTGCCTAAACAAATATCTGCATATTCGATGTTTCTAAACATTTTATTTTCAAAAAAGAATGAATTTGAATTACGCGCGTTTCCCAACTAGAAAATCAAGAATCAATTTATTCAGCTACACGAGGACAGTGCGCTACACAGGTTCAACCTTCAACCACCTATTCTATTCTTTATTGTGCTGAGTTGCCAAATGTTTAGATACCCTTTTACAAGTGAAATTTGTATGTTGTTTTTTCAATTTTTTGTTATTGTTGTTGACTAAAAATGCATAATTACTTAATAATTGGATTAACTGAATTTTTCTACATCTCATAATGATAAAAATTTTCTTTACCTTTAAAATATTCGTTGAAAAATGTCAAAAATTCAAAGGCCTTTTTCTCAGAAATGGTTGACTTTGGACCCCATGTTGTATAAACTTTTTTTGTTCAAAATCGGCCATATTTTCACGTGTTAAAATTTTTGTAGTCAAACCTGATACACCCTGTATTTGGTGGAAACCATTTGCTAGGTCCAACGTCGTAAAGTACTGAGCTTTACCTAGTTTATCTAAAATATCAGAGATGTTGGGTAATGGGTACTTGTCTTCGATTGTTTTGTCGTTAAGTTTTCGGTAGTCAATTACTATTCTCCATTTTCTTGTACCAGATGCATCTAGCTTTTTTGGTACTATCCAAATTGGGCTAGACCATGGGGAATTAGATGGTTGTATTATACCGTTTTTCAACATTTGGTCCATTTGGGTGCTGACTTCCTTCTTATGAATCTCAGGGTATCGATAGGTCTTTGTAAAAATAGGTGTTTCATTTGTAAGATTGATTATATGTTTGATTTGATTCGTAAAAGTCAATGGAATACCTTCACAGTAAAATATGTCTCGGTATTCATAACAAAGATCTCGAATCGCTTGATATTCTTCTTGATTACAGTGGTCTAAACGTAAGTTCTTCAAATTTTGTTTTAGTTTCATATATATCATTTGGTTGATTTACTTCGATATCCATATCGGTTTCAATTTCCGCAATAAAATTATTCTCAATTTCGTTTATAGGTTCCACTTCAAAGGGTTCGTTGAAACTAATTTTTATTGGGTTTTCACATAAATTCGTGATTGTTGTCAATGCAAAATTACTTTCAATTTTTACCAAGGCTTCTGGCATTTCTGCGATATCATCAAAGTTAATATGGTTTAGTATTCCTATTCCATTTGTTTTGTTTACAGGTACTTTAACCTTTTGTGAAACACGAGGAGGTATAACAGTTTCATATGACTGTGTGGGCTCCGTTGTGTTTTGTGGGAAAAATAATTTGTTTTGAAAATGCAAAAGTAAATTTACTTGTGGCGTTTCGAGTGCGAAATTCTTAAGATTTATTTTGGCACCGATATCGATTAGAAAATCGACACCTATCAAACCGTCGAATTTATTAGAGAAATTAAACAAGTAAAATTTGTGGTAACCATTTTTTTTAAATGATGGAAAAATTGGTATATTTATGACTTCGTCATGTATTGATGTTGCATGAACAGTTTTTACAGTGAAATATTCATTAGAAATGAATTGAGAGTAAACTTGATATGCTAATTGCGGATTGATGAAACTTTTTCCGCTGCCTGTGTCGATTAAAAATTTAGCATTTAATTCGGGGATAATTATTACAGGCAAATCTGAAGTACTATAATTGTTGAGGCATATTACGTCACATTGGGGTAATTGGGCGTAATCTGAAAATTTTGGTATTGGGAATCATCGATATTTGTTTCATTATAGTCATTATTGGTGATGTTGTCATACATGTTGTACATATAATCATATGGAACATTGTATGAGTTGAACATTTCAGAATTTGGCATTTGGTAATAATTACTGAAATCGAATTGTTCGTCATTATTGGGAGTAGAATTAACGTTGATATTTGTGTCTTGAGTTTGAGTTTCGGTGATAGTATTAGGGGACAAAGTATTTGCGGATTGGTTCAAAAGTTCTTGCACAGTGAAATTATTCAGGCGAGATCTTTGAACTGTATTTGGTCTTATAGTGACACCAGACGATGTGTCCATTGGTTCTGGAGCACTATTGTTTTGGGTGATATTGGGTCTTTGGAATGGTCTATTGAATTTATTGAAGTTTTGAGGTCTTTGGAATTGGTTATTGAATGGCATATTTGGTCTTGCAAAGTTTTGGTTGTTAAACGAATTATTTGGTCGATACACTGAAAAAAAGGATCTCTTCAACTTAATGAATATGACTTTCAGTCAAAAGATTCGCGCTTTTGAGTAGGTCCAAGAGCGATGTTTCTTGATCCAAAGCATTAACTCTCTTCCTATAGGATTGTCTAAAATTAATTCAGGCAAGATTTTATTCTTTTCGTTCAAAGCTATTACTCTCTTGGTTCAAAACCAACATGTAAGAGAGATTTTGAGGGAAAAGCCAAAATATCTCTTCGGAAGAGATTTGTCTTTTGAGTCAAACTTCATGTTGCTCCGTTGAAAGATTACTTGTCTTGATTGGATTCCGATCTTCACAGAAGTTACACGTTATCTGTATAGCAGTAAAAATTAATTATAAAACTTGTCAATTGTTTTGAGGACCCTTTGGTGCCATTGACAATTCTGTACCTGAATAGCAAAGTGTAGGAAGTCAATAATTTTCTTATTTCTCATTTTATCTTCTTCCCACTCCGCTATAGGCTACAAATAATCGATTGCAAATAGCATCAAGTGTCCATCACCAAAAAATTAACTATAGGCACATTTAATATTTTTAGTTGATAAAAAACAGACAACTTGTAATTTCTGGTGAAGATCGATATACTTATATTGGATAGTTTTTGAAAAAAGTCACCGTCAAAATCCTACCGACTGCGCCACTTACGAGGGGTGTACACGAGAGAGCGTTTTTAAAAAACTTTATTTGACTAATACAATAGAACTGACTTAAATCTAAAAATTACTCCTTTTATAATATAAAAAATAAGCTGAGTAGAACAATATAAATGCTGAATTGGAGTTCTCACGGGATATAACTCATGATTACTTCACGTAATTTGATGTCTCTGGTTGTTTTTTGGAAATTTACCAGTTCTTTTCGGCATTTTAAATGAATTTGTAGTGTTTGGGGCACACAAAAATCTCCGAGATCAGAAATTTCCTTCTGAGTCAGCGCAATTTTATGAACATTTTAAATAATTTGGTAAGTCCATGATAATTATGGATATTCTACCTTAGGTCTGTTTGCACAACAATCACAAACCAGTCAAAGTGAATTTCATTGGTTGAAACTAGTTTGTGATTGTTGTAGGAACAGACCTTTCATTAGCCTCAATATTATTTTTTTCTTTATTCTAATTATGATTTCTTTTTGTTTTAGGTTGAAAATGACGGCAACAAAATTTGATGGTAAGTGCTTAGTTGTATTTTGTTTTTCCTGAGGTGAATCTGAGGCTTAGAAATGAAATTATGGTTTGTTTCCAATCCCAATGTTAGAAAAATTTGTAAAAATTCGTGTTAGATCATATTTTAGAAACTTCTTTTAAATACTCTGAGCAATCAGAGCGATTCCAAACTTCCAGGATTCATTAATTAGGGTCTTTTTAATAAGAAAAACAAACCAGAAGTGAATCTGAGGCTCAGAACTAAAATTATGGTTTGTTTTCAATGTCAATACTTAAAAAGTTGTAAAATTCTTGCTAAACCATCTTTGAAAGTTTCTGAAAAATACTTGAAGCAATCAGAGGATTTTCAAACTTTCAGGACTTATCAGTGACGCCAGGTCTGGTGAAATTTCAACAGATCTGGTGATTTTATGAAAAATCTGGTGATTGGTGAAAAACTTTTTGAAAAATGGCAATTTCTGGTGATTTTGAAATTTCATCAATTTTGAATATTTTTACCAATGGCATACCCTTTATAAACATCCCTCGTAATGTATTAAAATTTTACTTCATTAACATACAAATTTTATTTGTTTGACAGAAAACCAAATACCCATAAGTGGTGTGTGAGGTCCTTTGATTTTTATATAAATTGTTTTTTTGATATATTATTTATATATGTTTCCCTTTTTATATTTCAATTTCTGTTTATTCCAGGCTCTTGTTGCTATTGGCCGGTTATTTTTCAAGTTGGCAATATGTATTTTGTTTGGCCAGTGGCGTTGCTTATGGGAGGTTTTAGTCAAACCAATCGAAAACTCGAATTTTTTTTTTCATATTTTCGAAATTTTGAATTTTCCAATTGATTCAGCGGGTTTAAATTAATCGAAAAAAATTCTAACATCACTTTCAAAATGGCGATTTCAAAAAGCTAAAAAATCTCAATTTTCATTCCTTTATTTTTTTCAAATCTTGACAAGGTTAAGAATAATGGCCAATATTTTCAAAGAAATTTGAACAAATCAAAACAAATTATATATGGTTGGAAAGAGCATTGAATTCTCTATAAATCCATGCTAAATTGGTTCTGACAACTCGAATACTTTCTGGGCAATTGGATGTCAAAGTTAAGTTTTAGTCCAAATTTTATCAAAAATTTCAAACTCGAAAACCATAAGAGCTAGCGATTTTAACTAAATACCATTTTAAAGCCCTTGCCAAGAGTTACATTTCCTGAAAATTTCAATTCAAAATATTTAATAGACTTTAAGATATCCGAGATCAAATATTTTAAAATAAAAATCTCAGGGGTAACCCTTTGAAAAATTCGAAATTTTTATTGTTCATATTTATTGAATTTTGACATTTCCAATCGATAGAGCGGGTCTAAATTAGTCGAAAAAAACTCTAACATCATTACAAAATTTTGATTCCAACACAGAAAAGAATTAAAAAGAAAATCTCAATTTTTAGGTTTAAATTTTTTTTGAATCCTGACAAGGTTAGGAGCAATTGCCAATACTTCTATTAAATTTGAGCAAATCAAAAGAGGTTATATATGGTTGGAAAGAGCATCAAATTATCTATAAATCAATGCTAGAATGAGTTTGATAACTCAAATACTTTTAGAGCAATTGAGCCTCAAAGTTGAATTTTAGTTGAAATTTAGTTAAAAATTTCAAGCTCGATTTTCTCAAAAACCGTAAATGCCAGCGACTTCAACTAAGTACCATTTTGAAGCCCTAATCAAGGACTACAATCTTAAAAAAAATTGATCCAAAATCTTTGACGGGTTTTGAGAAAATTGAGTTTGAAAATTTTTAAATTAAAATCCAAAGGGGTTTAAAAAAATCGAAATTTTAATTTTTCAGATTTTTTAAATTTTGACTTTTCCAATCTATAGAGCGGATCTAAATTAATCGAAAAAAACTCTAACTTCATTTTCAAATCTCGATTTTAAAAGGGAAAAAAAATCAAAAAGAAAATCTTAACTTTCAGATCTAAATTTTTTTTAAATTCTGACAAGGTTAAGAGCAATTGCCAATACTTCCATTAAATTTTGAGCAAATCAAAATAGATTATATATGGTTGGAAAGAGCATCAAATTCTCTACCAGCAGTGCTAAAGTGAGTTTGATAACGTGAATACTTTTAGAGCAATTGAGCTTCAAAGTTGGATTTTAGTTAAAATTTAGTTACAAACTTCAAAGTCGATTTTCTCAAAAACCGTAAATGCCAGCAACTTCAACTAAGTATCATTTCAAAGCTCTCATCAAGAGCTACAATTCTAAAAAAAATTAATCCAAAATCTTTGACGGGTTTCGAGAAAATTGAGTTTGAAAATTTTGAAATTAAAATCCAAAGGGGTTTAGCCCTTTGAAAAAATCGAAATTTTTATTTTTCAGATTTTTTGAATTTTGACTTTTCCAATCGATAAAGCGGTTCTAAATTAGTCGAAAAAAACTCTAACTTCATTTCCTAATCCCGATTTTAAAAGAGAAAAAAAATCAAAAAGAAAATCTCAATTTTCATGTTTAAATTTATTTAAATCCTAACAAAGTTGGGAGCAATTGCCAATATTTCTATTAAAATTTGAGCAAATCAAAACAAATTATACATTTTTAGAAAGAGAATTAAATTTTCTATAAATCAATGCAAAATTGAGTTCCATAGCTCGAATACTTTCCGAGAAATTATACCTCAAAGTTGAATTTTAGTCGAAAAAGTATCAAAAATTTCAAACTAAATTTTATCAAAAACCGTAAATGTCAACGACTTTAATTAGGTACCATTTTGAAGCCCTCATCAAGGCTACAACCTTAAAAAAAATTGATTCAAAATCTTCGACAGGTTTCGAGAAAATTGATTTTGAACATTTTGAAAAAAAAATTCAAAGGGGGTAACTTTTGGAAAAAAATTAAAAAACTCAAAATTTTCATTTTTCAAATTTTTGCAATTTTGACTTTTTAAATCGATAGAGCGAGTTCCAATTAGTCGAAAAAAACTCTAACATCATTACAAAATATTGATTTTAATACAGAGAAAAATTAAAAAGAAAATCTCAATTTTTAGGTTTAAATTTTTTTTGAATCCGATCTAAGTTAGGAGCAATTGCCAATACCTCTATTAAAATTTGCGTAAATTGAAATAAATTATATATGGTTAGAAAAAACATTAAATTCTCTATAAATCAGTGCTAGATTGAGTTTCATAACTCAAATAGTTTTTGCACAATTGAGCCTCAAAGTTGTTTTACTCGAAATTTAGTCAAAAACTTCAAACTCGATTTTTTCAAAAATCGTAAATGCCAGCGACTTTAACTGAGTACCATTTCGAAGCCCTTATTAAAAGCTACAATTTCAAAAAAAAAATTATCCAGAATCTCCGACAGGTTCCGAGAAAATTAAATTTGAAAATTTTGAAATAAAAATCCAAATCCTTTGAAAAAAATTTAAAAACTCAAAATTTTAATTTTTTAGATTTTCGTTATTTTAACTTTTCCAATCGATAGAGCGGGTTTAATTTATTCGAAAAAAAATCTAACATCATTTGAAAATGACAATTTTAAAGAAAGATTTTTTGGATTTAAATTAAAAAAAAAAAACATCCTGACATGTTCATGAACAATTGCTCATATCTCCATTGAAATTTGAGCAAACTAAAACATATCGTATATCATTGAAAAGAGCATTAAATTTTCTATAATTCTGTGCTAAATTGAATTGGGTAGCTCAAATACTTTTTGATCAATTGAGTCTCAAAGTTGAATTTTACTACAAACATTGATCAATAAATCCCATGTATTCCCAAGAATTACAACTAGTTACTTATGATTGTTAAATATTTTAACAGGTGATTTTAATTTTTTTGAGGATTCCTATATCATTCTCAATTGATTACCTGATTTCCTCTAAGCAATCATTTGATTCTCAAAACAATATCCAATTGTTAAACTTCTTAAGATATTGTGCAAAATGTGGCAACGATGAGCCACATTTTCTCCTGTACCATATGGCATTATCGAATTTCGAATCCGACATTTTGTCTATGAACCACAATGTCATCTAATAGTCAAACTGTCAAACCCAAATATTATTATCTTTTCCGTCAGTTAACAATAATTCAACCAAACTGCTGGAACTTCGATACGCATAAAGAATTTTTTTGCCTATTTTTGAAGTCCAATTTCTCAGAAAGTATGATATTTGATTGCGGTTTGAAGCATATTGGGGCGCATTGTTTGGTGTTCAAGGTATATTGTATCGTGCTGATAAACAGTACCGTTATCGTCAACATACAGGGTGGACAATAAAACAGCGCAAAGTTTGTCAAATTTCAGGGCGTCGCCATTTCTTTTCAAACATTCCGTCCTTCTTATTTGCACAGGATAAAAAGGAAAGGAGAAAAACCGCGTGTTGTGCAACGTATTTGTCAATGAAAATGTCAAACAACTTTTGAATGACACTTGTCAAGTTGAATATCAACTTTAGATTTATTCTTGTCAGACCACGTGCAATGAACAAGGATAAAGAGATGCCCAGCGTGCAAAACGATCACCTCACACCTGTATTAGCTAGCCAATAAAAAGACATTGCCTCGTGTTGCGCGCGCATACCAGGTAAAAATAGATAGGTCTATTGATATGGTACCAACCTTTCTCTGCTTTATTAAAAAAAAATAATACTTGCATAAATTGAACGCTCAAAAATAAAATACCAATTATTATTCAACTGACCTATGATCGCTCCTTATGACACACAAACTAATCACAAATTGAATTGAACAATCAAATTTCCCATAAACTTTACAGCGCATTACATGGTTGCAACATTTACTTTTATTCAGTAAACTTTTTTTTTTTAAGTTAATGTTTGAAAAAATAATATTTTAAATAGGTGGTTTTCCTCATAATCAATATTAGTTTTTTGTAACCTTCTAAGAAAAAAGTTACGCTCCGAGTAGGCTGATAGTAGGCAAGCAATTTTTGTTGATTGTGGACTTAAAATATGTGGAATAATTTTGCAAGTAGAGAAAAAAGAGTGGATTATTTGTATTAGGGAAGGTGTTTGAAACATTGACTGAACTTGGAAAAATTGCAGTACCTACATGAGACATTAAAGACGATAAAAAAAAACGTCCCGTAGGTTTTTTGAGAATTCGGATCTCAATGGATTTTTAGAGCATACGAAAACCTCAAAAACCCTTCAGTTGGCAGGCAATTAGGTAGGTTCCAAACGAGGTTCTAGAATCTAGATCAACCTTGATTTTCAGAAGCACTTATTATAATATTCAAAATACGAAAAAACTTGTAATACCACACGATACTGAAGTGAAACTTCTTTAAACACATAAACATACCAGAAAAGGAGTCAAGAAATTCCCAAAGTTTCAAATTACTGGAAGGGTCAGATTTTTCAAATATTTTATTTTGAATAAAAGGTATTATCTCAATAAAAAAATATAACGTAGAAGGGATGCCTAGCGTTGCATGTTTTCGTAACATACCGTGCGTTTCACTTTTTAGTTTTCAAAGTATATCTTATCTGTCAAAAGCAATATTTTAAGCGACCTCATGTTTAAAGTCTTGGGTGAAAAACCCTGATAGATATGCGGAACATCGAAACACAAATTCAATTTGTAATCGCTATCCAAGAGTTTATGCGGAGCAGCTGGTGCTCCCAATTACTCTGCGCGAGGCAAATTTGAATTTGAACCGATATTAGACAACAAACAATCTCCGGCGTTTTGCAATCAGAATTGCTAGTTTCTAATTATCACTGTTGATCTAATTTTATTCTAATAAAATCCCTCCGGAAAATGAATGATAAAAATATAATAATTCCGAAAATATCTTTCATAATCCTATGGATTATGAACAACAGGTGAAAGTAATTTTTGAAGTAAAATCGGTATTGGGTATTAAATTGTTTTTGTCTTCAAGCGGTCTATAATTTGAACTTTATTGTCACTTGACACAGAAGTGATACATTATCTTCCTAGGACCATAAAGGATTTTAAGTATGGGGTAATTTGTTTAGTTAGTACTTTTCAAGTTGCTTATGTCGCTTGCGCAACAGAAGTTCCACAGAATTCCAGACGCAGTTTCCTGCAGTCTATCGTTTGTTGCTGCCGCAGGAGTTCTACTCTCCACCCCGAATAAATACGCGCGGACCAGCTTTGAGTGAGAGAGGTTTTCTCAAACTTTAATTAATAATTAAAGAAAATTTGTGTGTTGATGTTTTAATATGAAATAAAATTGTGTCCATAGTGTAGTTTATCATAAAAAAAAACGCAAAAACAAGCTAAAAATGGCACTAATTTGCAAAGTTTTCTTGATGGTTGTTCTGATTGTCTTTTCCCACAGCGTTGCCAGAAGTGACTTCAAGGATAAAGGTTTGCACTTTTGTATTATTTCAAACGCCAATAAAAATAATGGAAAATTTTTAAAATAGGTACATACCTTCATTAATTATTGTGCATTTAATTTTTGAATGAAAACAAAAATTGTTTCTATATTTTTTTATTTACTGGTAAATTAATAGATTAGTTTAATATTACATTATTTTGCTTGTTATTGTGAAAGGTTTTTCAAAGTCTATTTCGTCTCCCCTTCCAGCTCTTTCATCATAGAGGGTGCATACAAAATGTATATACAAAAAATCATCAAATTAGGTAAGGGTAACAGATAATAGATAAATACCGTTCCGAGCACTATAGCTGTCCTGAGCACTCTATTTGCTCCGAGCATTTTATTTGTTCCGAGCACCCTATCCATTCAAAGCACTTTATCAGTTCCGAGCACTCTCGACTATCCTATCTGTTCCTAGCGCTCGAACTGTTCCAAGCACTCTCGAGTATTCTATCGGTTCTGAGCACTCGCGACAACTCTGAGCACTCTAAATTGACTTCGTTTTTTTTTTTTTTTTTTTAATAAAATGGTAACTTATGAAGACTAGAGCCTTATTTGTGCAGCTTCAAACTTTCAAAAATCCTAATTTGAAGACTTCCCAATAAGATAAAACAAAATTTGAAGTCGATATTTGGTTCAGAAGCAAAGTTATGACATTTTTTCTTATTGAACTTGAAAAATATTATGAAAATTTGTTTTGACAGGTTGTCAAAAAATGGCCAATTATTTGTGAAGCTTCAAACTTTTAAACATCATAGTTTAAAGACTTCCCAATAAGATAAAATAAATTTGAAGTCCATATTTGGTTCAGAAGCAAAGCTATGACTTTTTTTTTAATTCTACTTGGAAAGTTTTATGAAAAATTGTTTTGACAGGTTGTCAAAAAGAGTGTTCAATCAGCTGGAAATTGATGGAGCTGTGGAGCAAAAACTGTTTCAGTGTCATTTTTGGAACATTTTCAATGTTTGCTAAACTCAATTTTGAAGTTTATCAGGTGCAAAACTGTTGAATCCTATCACCCCCGATTAGGGGTTGGCAGGTAGGGTAGGGGGTGAAAATACCAATAAAATGTGTCCCCCAAAAAACAAAAATTCACGTATCCGAGGGATTTTTGATGAATTACCTAATACCTGAGAAAACCTTAGTGGGAAGTTCTTCATGCCCCACCCTGTATAAATTCTCAACATGTATCTGAAATCATGTTGGACAAAACCATTTTGCCATCTTGTTTCTGGTAGTTTTATAGCAGTCGCAGTGCATTGGACAGAATGCCGAATTAGAACTATGTTGCGAGAACCGGGACAGATATGTCCAGCAGACCCGGTTATCAGGGACACGCTAGACTTTGGGGGGACAGATACAAACTAGCTCTGAGATTTATGTTTTAAAATAAAATGCCTAAATAATTGTTTTTTAATGAATTAGAATTAACTCGAACTTCAGGTGTTGGTATGTCTGGAAAGTTGAAACATGGAAATAGTAATTTAAAACTTATGATAGGTTTTCTTGTTAACCGCTATTACGTTAAGAAGTTGTTACAATTCCACTAAACTTTTACAATTATCGTAAAAATAATTGCACGTTTCCTTATAAATCCAAAGCAATCCAATAACGATATTGCATTACGGAATGTCGTTCTTAGTAATTTCGCTCGTTGCAAAAGCTCCCATGGGAGCCGACGGGCGTTGACAGAGGCTAAGAGAAGGAAGAATATTTTGGTCTTTCGGAATAATGCTGACTGCTGCTCACGATATAAAGTAGTGAGCCTGAACTGCTTGAGGGCCTTTGGGCTGCTGGGATTATTATCCCTAGAAGTAGGTAAAATAAATATTTATTTTATCTTGCTGAGCTTTTGGCGAAATTAAATTTTATTGTTTATATCCAAGCAAATTGAAGTTTTTCAGCCACATTATTTTTTCGAGAAATTATTCTCCTTTTTTTTTCAAGCCAACTGGTATAATTTTCAAATTTATTGTAGGTATAGAGAGTTTTCACTCGCTGACCTTGTTTTTAAAATAAAAACTTTATCAAAAGATAATATGGAGTTTCAAACACATCAGAGCGTAATTCTGTATTTCCGCCCATATGAACCTATTTCCCCTTCGGCCCATGTTTTATTCATAGTCCAGTAATTTGCATCCGAGGTGTAGCCAGCAGGTAAATTCGAAGTTAAGATTTTTAAATTAGCGGCTTTGCGTTTCAAGTTTTATCTGAAAACGAAATCTTGGTGCCCATTTCACGAGCAACTCGGTCGATGTTCTGACCCAGAACTGAATGCCTAAAATAACGGAAATTTATTGTATTTCGTGAAATTTGTTTTAAATTGTTCCAATGTTAACTAAACTTTTTTTAGTGGTTTAATAATAATAAATATTGTAATCTTCTTTTTTTCAGCTTTTGAAAGATGGGGAAAGTTTTTTCCGTGTATTTGTCGAAATAGCTCAGATATTACAATTTTAGATAGAGCAAAACAATTTCAAAAATAACTCTGTCGTTTCCTTGTAAAGTAAGTGGAAATCGAAGCCAGGCATGTTATGAAAAAAAATAAGGATGAAGAGTTTATTTATTTAAACCTAAATAGGAGGCAGAATGAGCTGGATCACAAAACCTACTTGTAGGATGGTATGGCACTTATTAATCTTTTTCTTTAAATGGTTTTTTGTGATAATAACTATTATGAATCACTTCTTTTTCTTTATTCAGCGGAGGTATGATGAAATTGCTTGTGTATCAGGAATTCACAATTATTAATGTAGTAGTAATAGGCGGAAGAATAATAGTTTTACTAGCAAACACATTTACGGGATATACCTAGCATCATGACAGGAAAGGTTTCGAGCAAAGAAAATTTAAAAAATGGCAGTAGGCAAAAGGCATCACTCAGCAAATCATTCATTTTACTTCTAAAGATGGTCTTACTGGTTTTTAAAAAGAAAAAACCCCATGAAGAAGAGAACTTTCTAGCAAAACTCAATGAAGCCAAAGGGTAACCAAAACCAGCACATCATTCTTCCTATGTTATATCTATGTAGGTATATTATGTAAATGAGCCTTTGAACTTACCAATATCGTTTATTGAGCTTTTCATCTAATAAAATATGCATAAACATACCTAAAAAAGAAATTAAATTTTAGCCTTTCAATAAACGCGCCATCCCTCCAATAAAATTCGAAAAATAAATCAATCAAAAATCCACTCTCTTTTTTTTTGTTTTGAAAACAAAATGCCAGCCGGCTTAAAACATCCCTCGGGGAAAAATATATCATAAATTTGTTAATAATTTATGCTGAAACAGATGCGTATCATAAATAACACAATCGTATATCCGTGACTGATAGCTATCGATGCATATTACTAGTTTTAGATTTTCTTGCCATAAATTTAATGTTTTTAGGAAAATAGAAATTGCAATATTATTCAAAGTTTTGTTCATAAAATTATGATAAATAATTTTCCAGTGTTTTATGCTTATTAATTAGACGGGGATACAAATAATTTTGATTTTGTTCCCATGAAACGCTTTATTCGACCCGAAAGCATCGTCCTCTCATCTATTCTCATTAAATTGAATATCGAAACACACCAGCCAGAGTGAATCGACCGCAAAAAGCAGTAAAGCTTCTGCTAATTCAATAAAAGAGAAACTGTGGTCATTAATTTTCGTTGCGTGTTCAACTGTAAAATTAGAACCAATCAAAATGTTAACAATTGGGCATGGTTTCACGAAAGGATCTCAATACATAGTTTTGATTTTTTTAGGGATTACGTGACTAGTTCGGGAAAAAATCTTTTTAGCCAGGAAACCAACCGACCGGATGCTTTGAAGATTTAATTGACAAGGGAATAAAAGAAATGACGCAGGAGACTTCGAAATAGGTATTTCTGGAATTAGGAAAACTAGAAATGTAATCTTAAAATACGCCATTTTCTTTTACAAATCAAGTATCGTAGGGGTTTTATGTAAACGATAACTTTGCAATTACCCTGTCCGGTGGTGAAATTTGAAATATTCCAGTCACATAATGTATATTATCGTAGATTAACCTTCCATTAGGCGCGCGAGTTTTATAACATCATTAGTCGCGCTGTATCACAGAGATACATATACTAAATCATTGATAAAAAAATTGAACCATCTGATGAATTTGGGTTTTACAATTTCTATGTATTGATTCGGGTACGCAACAATCAAAGATAGAATATTTTCACTGAAAAAGAGATTCCAGAAGTTGAATTCTATTTTCGCAGTCGTTGCAGTTTCGCCCACAACGCCCGGCAGCTTTAGCATAATATAGGTAAAAAGCCGAGCGCACCCGGAGTTTTTTGGAAATTCCAAATTTCCAGGTAGAAGTACGACCATGTAATTTTGGGAAAGTAATGAGTATAGGGTGCCCGAGGATTACTACAAGCCATAATATTATAGGGTTTTTCCTTTTTGATTTATTTGCAAAAATAATAGGCATGTATCTCTTAGATACACGCGCGACTAATGGAGGGTTAATCAGCTATGTTTTGATCAAAGTGGGGTAGAAATACGAAAGAAGCATAAAAATTACGGAAAGTAGTATTGACGTTACTATCTACAAGAATGATAGAAAGTTTAAATGTTATGGTAAAAAGTGTTGTAAGACGTAAGTAATATTTCTATGTTACCTGTGAAGAATTTTTCATGAGAATTGTGCAAAGAGGAAGAATTTTAATTTTATTGACAAGTCGAGTGTTCAGTGTTGCGATTGAGTGCACTTCTTATTATCAACTAATTTGTTGTCTAAACGTTTATTTATTATTGCATATAAATGTTCTGTATGTTATTATAGGATTTCCCGTCAAAAAATAAATAAATAAATGATAATGAAGGGAATCAAGTTTTCATTCAATTGCTACAGAGTGGTTTCAAACTCATTATTTCTCATCAATGACGTGCAACCCACCATTTAACGGCGCATCCCCCAGTATGTCGAGAATCCAACCTAGGTCCTAGATTTTTGCGGTGCTGTCGAGAGGTAGAGTTATAGCGTTTATTCTCGATTTTACACGAATAGATTTACGGATATATAAAGGCCGGTAATGAAGTCCGTCGATTTTAATCTGATACTCCAAAAAAATGTGAGCTGGTGGCTCCCTAAGTTAAAACGCCAATGGTTACCTGACGTTACACCTGCTTTTGCGTAGTTTTTGCCATATGCTTTACTCACTTGCTCCTCATACGGAAAGTGTCAAATAGAAAACGACGGACAATAGTTTGTAGTTTTTAAGTTTAAGATTGACTGTGATATGATTTACATAGTGATTATTGTTAAGAAATGTAAAGAGTTTAGTTGTTTGAGTTAATTGGTATCAGAGTGTATAGTAACGTGCAAAAAATTATTGTTGTGTTGATTGGACCTTGATTTTTGAATAAACGAACCCAAGATTCCTATCACGCAACCCAGAGCTGTGACATTGGTGTCAGAAGTGAAACATGAAGACTGCACAGCAAAGTGAAATCCTATTGCAGAATAGTGCGCGGACACTAGTGTGAGTGAATACTATAATGAACACTGGGACAGTTAGTCAGTGTAAGCAGTGACAATCACCAAAAGAGACTTAACCGATTATGTAATTTACCCCGGAAATGACTGTATACCCGATTTTGACTGTGATAGTGAATTTTCGATTGAGTTCTAGGAAATTCTATTTGGAAACCAAGGGAGATATTTGACTTCACCGACGTATTCGATACATGAATCGTCAGTAAAATAATTTCGAGGAGTTTCAGGAAAATTCTAGAACATTCTATTTGGTAACCAAAGGAGATATTGAATTTGTGACTTCACCGACATGTTTGCTGTATCAATCGACATTCAGAAAGAACATTTCAAGAAAATTCTACAACATTCTATTCGAGAATAAAGCAAGTTATCCAATTTGTGACTTCACCGGCGTTTTTGGAACTTCAATCAAAGACCAGGTGCCCAATTCTTGAAAAATAACACATACGAAATTTTATATGATTTCAAACGCTTCCCATAATTTACATTGCTGTCAGTCAAATGCGAATCCAATTTCGTATGCGATATTTTTCAAGAATTGGGCCACAGGGAAGATATTTGAAGAGGGTTTGAGGTAAATTTTAGAACATCCTGTGTATGCCTATTACGAGACAACAAACAAAAATGGAAGTACAAAAAGTAGAAGAACATCTGCGCAAAATGCTGGAACTTCAAGAGTCCCGACAAGATGCAGACTAAGACATCGGACAAATGCTACATCTTAAGGAAAATAATGAATGTAGGCCAGAATGGAGGAAAGTGTCGAACAAGAGCTTGATTTACAAGGCGTTGTGGGCCTAGTGGAACTCTCTGGCCGTAGAAAATATATAGTTTACTTAAAGGCGGTTACACAAACGATATACAAACAGAAATCAGCAACGCATATCACTCTACTGATAAATGTACTATGGATTTATGCCAAAAAACACGCGCGCCTCTAATCCGTTGCAAATTTCTCAAGCTGACTCAAAAATAAAAATAAAAATTGGAAAAAAAAAATTAGATAACCAATGTTTGAAGTTGATATCGCTTCAAACGCGAGCTAAACGAGAGGCATATGAATGGTTCCTAGAAAAATAAAAAAAGGTTTACAATCCTTTGTTTATACCTGTTTATGCACTAAATTTCAATGGCCGGAACCATGTTTCCACACTTTCAACATGACGTAGTAGTATAATAGGCGTCAACGCGATTTTAGATATCAGATAACTAAAAAATATACTAACTTTTAACGTTAGTCTGCCAGAAAATTAACTTTTTTTTCGAGGCGTGATTGGAGTTGCTTATCGGCCAAAAACTAAACCGAGTTTAACTTACGAACACTCCTAAATAGATAATTTTCTATCGCGCCTACGTGCCTCTCCGTGGAATTCAGTTGCCGTATTATTATTATTTCTTCCTCTAGTCTAGTCTAGATTGATCTCTTCTTCATTATTGAGTTATTTCCTTGGTTCCATTTGATTAAGCCATTCCTCGTGATCGAGTTGTTTATCCTGCATCAACTATTGGTCCTCTGGAAAATTAGTTGCTTCCCGTACTAATATTACTTCTTCATTCAGATGCGCCCTCGGGTTAGCATTTATTCCTGAAGAATTTAAACTTAAGTTCTCGGATCTGTCTGTCTTCATGTAGGCTTGTGCCCCTGAATTTTCTTCATGACATAATTTTTTTTTTGTCAAAATGAGGTAGTTTATCTGAAGGCTCATGGCTCGTTTTATTTTTAATTTGATGGATTTGAACTACTCTTTTATTTTGAGGTTGTATTTGAAAAAAGGTTAGTTGAGAAGATTACTCCGGGGAAACGTTTTCAATTTAACTGAAAAACTGCCTACTGCTTAGTTGAATCTTACAAGGTCGGATCTCCGTCGAGAAAACGTTTAACATAACTTAAGTTGTTACCTGAACGTTGTCGGAACGTTATTCCCATTCCCAAAATATTAACTTATTGTAGTCGGTTGCGTGAACGTTGTCACAATGTCGTAGTTTAACTAAAGTCCTGCGCAACACTAAGACGACGTTGTCCAGTGGTTTAGAGAGCGTCGTTTCTTAAATGCCTAAACTCTACACTAAGAACAACGTTAGTTTTGGTGTATTATGTGGTTATCGTCGTCAAAATGTTACTTGGGATGTGTTTTGCTTGATCCGTTTAGCGAAAGTATTTTAGAAAATGAAGTTTGTTCGGTTTTCATTATTTTTCTATAATATAAAAATCTGTGATCAAATAATTTTTTTTAATGCCTTCTTGAAAGTGCTGCCCTTTATTAACAACTTATGGTAACTTTCTATGTACCTACAGAATCCTGTTTTTTTTTTTTAATTGACATATGAAATTAACATTGAACCAATAGAAACATGAAAATGTATTGTCTGGGAATATGTATTAATACATAATTTAGATTTGATTTTAATTTTGGCGTGTAAAATGCACACAATGACGGTATTACCAACATTTGAAACAATTTTAATTAAAATGTGCGGCGATGCTGTAGTTATCTGGCTGCTTTGCTGCTGTAAAACGATGGCATCAGACTCTTAATGAAGTAATTAGGAATCATGTAAGCAAACGCTGTTCTGGAGAAGATAAAACCAGCCTGGCCTTCAAACAATTCAAATCTGGGCTCTAAAAGAACCGTAATTAGTCGTATAATAACGTAGCTAATACAACAATTTGCAAGATAATGCAGAGACAACGAGGAGATAATAGAATTCTTATTCAAGGAATGTCGTTAGCTACAGATTGATGGTGTGGTAAGTTGCACGCCACTGACTAGAAATAATAAGTTCGAAACCACTTTGTAACTAGTGACAGTGACATCCATTGGATGAAAACATTGATTCTCTTTATTATCATAATCATTCGTATTGCATAATTTAACAGTGTCTAGAAGCTTACTAACTGAATGGACGTTTTTAAAATATTTGGGTAGAAATTTTCTTCGATAGACAAGCTCTTACTGGTCCTCTATCTTATTCGAAAGTTCATTCTACTAATCATTCTACCTCTCCAGTCTCCACTAAGCATTTTACCCTTTTCAACGATTCTAAAATTTCCAAGCTTTTTACACATTTCCCCTCCAAACAATGAACTTCAGTCGGAAGTTCTAGATCCTTGGTAGAGTAGTTAATTTGCCGTTACACGATTTTTGAATTTAAAATTTTTATTCTCTCACAAATTATCTTGAATGAATGAATGAAAGAGTAGGCGGCCGCGACCGTAGTGGACATAGGTCTCCTGTGGTGGACCCGTCGTGCCCCACTGAGTTCTACCAGCCTATGTCCTTGGAAAAGCCAATCAGGCACTCTGACTTCATCCTTTTGACGTCATCGGGCAAGCAATACAACTTGCCCAGGTGCTTGAAACTCGCGCGCATGAGTGCAGGGCACTCACCGATGACGTAGTCTGCTGTCTCCTCCTCCCCCTCCATGAACCAGCAACATTCCGAGTCGTCCGTAATGCTCATGCTGTGGAGATGGCGTCTTAGGTGCCAGTGTCCGGTCAGGAGACCAATCACTAGCCGTATCTCGCGTCTGTTCAGGCGCAGTAGTTAAGACAGGCAGAGGGCCCATCAATATGAGCCTTAGCCTGCCTGATGCCAGGTGCCTCCATCCATCTCCCAAGGAATCGCTCCGCGAGGAGACACTTGAGGAACGTGACAGCCTCACATTTAGCTATGCCCAACGTGGGTTCAGGGCCCACAGGTGGTATCGACGATCTGTCTGGCAAGTAAATCAGCTTCGTCGTTGCCCGAGTAACCGGATACCCAAACGAGGCGGACGCGGCAGCCGGCATTCACCAGTCTTCCCAGGACTTTTTTGCACGCCATTACAAGCTTAGAGCGCACAGTGTCAGCCATAATGGCTTTGATAGCGGCTCTGCTGTCGGAGCAGAAGGAAACGACTGCATTCCTGTGGTGCCGGTTTCAAATTTCCCGACCACGCTCCATTACATCGAAAATTTCAGCCTGGAAGACATTAGCGTGTTCCCCTAAAGAAAAGAGTTTACTAATTTTAGGGGACCCTCCGCAAAAACCTGCCCCTGACCTGTTATCCACTCTGGAGCCATCCGTGTACCAGATAGCTCCACTATTCAGTACAGATGTCTTGGAGCCGCCCAGCCATTCACTTTTTTCAGTGAGATGGGCCTCCAAGCCTTTGCTATGAACAAGCTCCGGTCGCATGATATCGCTGCCCATCAGAAAGACAGGACATTTCTCTGCGGCCTGAGACCAAATCTTCGCGTGTCCGATTTCGCCGGTGCGCATTTCGTCAAGGACGTGCAATCTATAGGCTGTCCTCATGGCCTCGACCTGAATCACGAGGTCCAGAGGCAGGAGACCTAGGAGGGTCTCCAGGGCCCTTGTTGGGACCGTACGCATGGACCCCATTATGCTGAGGCAGGAAAGGCGCTAGACTCTGTCCAGTTGCGCCCGTATTTTGGCTTTCTCCGTGCAAGGCCACCAGACGATAGCCCCGTACGAGAGAAGAGGTTTAACTATAGAGTTATGAATCCAGTAAAGGATCTTCGGTGAGAGACCCCAGGTGCAACCAAAGGCCCTTCTACATGTCCAAAGGGCACAGGTAGCCTTTTTAATCAGCATCACGCCTAGATACTTAATCGCCCTGGAGTATTTAAGAGTCACACCTCCCAGATAAATGTTGGGCGGTGTGCCGAAGTTGCGTCGGCTGGAGAAGAGTAGGAGCTCCGCCTTATTAGGGTTTATCCTGAGTCCTTCCGTAAGGCACCACCGGTCCACTATGCGCAGAGCCCTTGCAATAGGGCCCTGCAGTGAGACAGCGTCCTTACCGGACAAAGAATAACTAGGTCGTCAGCATAGGCCTGAGTATACAAGCCTGCCTTTTCTAGATTAGTAATCAGGTCGTCAACCACCAGGCACCAGAGAATCGGGGAAGAACTCCGCCCTGCGGATAGCCTCTGGCGGCCACCGCTCTAACCACCGCATTATTAAGCTCTGCGGACACTCGGCGTTGCGAGAGCATGGCCTCTATCCATCTCACCAAACATGGCTCTAAGCCACGCCCTTCGAGCGCTCCGCAGATGATGCTGAAAGGGGTATTATCAAATGTCCCTTCCATGTCAAAGAATGCCGCCAGACTGGCCCTTCCACACACCAAATTTCCTTCCACATTCCTAACCAGGTGGTACAAGGCCAGTTCTGTGGATTTGCCAGTCTGATAGGCGTATTGTTGGGTGTGTAAAGGTCTGGAAACCAGTATGCCTTTCTTCACATACCGGTCCAGTAGCCTCTCCAGAGTCTTGAGCACGAAACTAGTAATGCTAATGGGTCGATACGATTTTGGGTCGGAGTAGTCGCTCCATCCGGTTTTCGGAATGAAGACGATCTTCACCTCTGTCCACTGCTCTGGAATGTATCCATTAGCGAGGCAAGATCTGAAAATCTTTACCAGGTGGAGTGATGATATCCGACGCGTTTTGCAACTGGCAAGGGTGGATTCCATCCTTGCCAGAAGATTTAAAGGGGGGAAAGGACTTAATCGCCCATATCATATACCTTACTACTTTTTTGGCGGTGCCATGCCCAGCGCTAGTCGGGGCCTGAACGCCAACCAAGACAGCGTTATTTGAACTGGAGCCCGGGAAGTGCGTGCGGAGCATGAACTCCAGGGTTTCCTGTTCATTGGTCGTGAAGCCACCGCCTGGAAGAGACAGTGACCCCATTTTACTACCGGGTTCCTTTGACAGAGCCTTGCAGAGGCGAGCTGCTGGGGATATTTTTTCAACATCCCCGCAGTATTGCCTCCAGCTCTGTCTTTTGGAATCCCTGAGCGCCTTTTTGTACTGCCTTTGGGCTGCGTGAAACGCTTCCCAGTCGGCGATAAGCTTGGAGCGTTCAGCCATTCTCAAGAGCCGGCGCGTAATGTTCCGATGGAATTCCGTAGTGTAGTTCCACCAGACATTTTTTGCATTTTGGGGTTTCCGTCTTAGTGGACAGCTAGCCTCGTATGCCCGGAGAGTTGCGCTGGACAGTTTGTTTATCCCAATCTCAATATCGGCTGGAATACCTTGCCGGCATGTCTGAGAGCCCACCTGTGAGCTCCTTCCGAAAAAGGTCCCATTTGGTGTGGCTCGGATTTCTAAAGACTGGGATGTCGCAGGTGGTGTCTTTATTCAGCTCGAAGAGAATGTGCCTGTGGTCCGACATTAGGACCTCCAGGGACACTCTCCATGCTTTAAAAAGGTTCGCAATATTTGGTGAACAGATGGTTAGGTCAATCACAGATTGGCCACGGTTGCAGTTAAATGTAGGGACGCTTCCCCGATTAAAGATCTAAAAACCGGCGTCCCCTGGGGTTCTCGTCTCTGCAGGCAGCTCCATAAGCCGTGGTGCGAAATAGAGTCGTAGCCTATGAGCAGAGGGAGCCCCGTACTTTCACAGTACCTTGAGACTGCAATGACGTCTGGAGGAGGAGATTCGATATCGATAGGAAAGTAGGAAGAGCAGACTACAAGGTCCTTCCTGACTCCTTCTTTTCCCAGCGAAACTTTTATGACTGCCAGGTCCCTGCTGCAGAAACTAAGTAGGGGAAAACATTGCACGTTCCTTGTCAGGATGCAGGCGCGAGGGTTCTCACAGGGTACGCAGCAATGTAGCGCGCCCTCCGCCAAGCTCAAGCCCCTCACCGCGCTTCGGAAAATCCAGGGTTCCTGGATTAGGGCAATGGAAATGTCAAGCTCGTTGAGCCTTTTGCACAGGACAGCAGAAGATGCTTTTCCGTGCTGTAAATTTGCCTGTAGAAATTTTATTGGCATGTTTAATATGATTAAATTATATGTTTGAAACCATACACGATTGCCTAACGATCGAACCGGAGGTTGACAATTAGTTTAGTTAGTTACCAGCAGCAGATGTTGGCCGCTTGCAGGGATGGGGGAAGATCAAGTTTAGTCCTCGGAGCTGGAGGAGCCCTCCTCCATTTCCTCTGGCCTATCTCCTGGCTTCACAGCGTCGGAGGCCACTTGGTCGGTGCCTGTAACCTCCTCGTTTTTGGCAGTTTCCACGTCGGTCTCCTTAGGAAGGACCGCCTTGGAGCCACTGCCTTTTTTGGCCTCCATAAGGGAGATAGAGACTCTGGTGATGCTATAAAATAGCCACCCCTCTCCCTTATGTCTTTGGCCGACTTTTCGTCGACCCCTACCACGAGTCTGAGGTTTTTAGCTTCCTCCTCCCATACCCTCCATTGGGAGCATGGGAGGCCTGGGTTCTGACTCTCCAAGACCTTTAATGTGTCCTGGTTAGACTGGTGTCTTCTACCAGGGACCCGTAGGATCGCCCGGTGCAGACGCAGTATGGAGGGGTCCACTGTGACCAGCGTGACCCCCTCCCAGGGAGTGATGTTTGGGAGCCCGCTTGGGAGCTACTTCAAACTTTCACGGTTCGCGGCCGTGACCAGGCCGTTCCTGACTAGCCGGAGGGGGAGGAATTGCGGCAGTTGAGAGCCGCTCCTGCCCGATGGTGAGCGGAACAGAGCCTCAGTTACCGCATCGATGAAATCGAGCAGTTGCTCGTCCGTAAAACCGGTATCGGGTTAATTATCTTATTATTATCAAATAGAGTGGTAAAGTCTCTTCTCTGAATCGTTCGGAGTTGGTGTAAAATCAGTGAGAATTAATATAAAATATTCAAATTTGATTTAATCAATTCTGCTACAATAAACATCACTTACTCAACAATAGGAAACCCAAAATTCGCAGCCTATAGAAAAATTACCTTATTTTTAATTTTTCTTGTGAGAGACAGATAAACATGCTCTGGCATCCGCTTAACCCTTTTTAGATTATATCACGCCAAATATTTCACGCAAATGTCTTCTTCTCTTTAAAAAAAAAACGCAGCGAGGACTTTTACAAATTAATGACATTTACCCTTATCATTTGGAGCCAACAACGCGTTTTTTGTGATTTGTTAGAACCAGAATTGAACCGAACTAATTAAAAGTATTTACGCACATTCTTTTGATCCTCCGTTACACGTTTGTTATTCCTTACAAATCATCAAATGACCTTTTATCGGAAACGTATAACATTTTCATTCGTCGCTGTTAGCCTGGTATGGCATTACTGAAATGTTTTTCACTGCTTGTCCACTATCGCCCAATATTTCTGGAACGTGACCTCGGGACGCTTGATCAAAGATATGTGCTCCGATTACAGAGTCACGCATTATTAGATTTTCTTTTCTAAAACGGCTTTTCTGTATGTCACTGGCCAATTTCAAGTTATTTGAGTGTTATCACAGCACTTGCATTTTGAATAAACATTTTCCATCTAATTGACGCAGACAAACTTCTACGAAAATGAAATCAAACTACTAAGTTTCTACGTTGTGTTCCCGTTCCCATATTGGTGCGAATCTTTATTAAGTTTCCCTCGCATGCCAGGATTTCCTAACATATTTTCGTGCCAGTTTCCGCACCTGTACAGCGAAAATGAATTCCAGGATTAATGCAAATTGCATATTCAAAACACGTTGACAATTTCCAAGCGAGCTGAGTGCAATCTGTGTGCTAAGAAAGTCTTTCTATTTTGCCTTCGGCCTTTTCTTGCAAATACCGGATTCCGCCAGATGCTTCTATTCTTTAAGATTTCATCTAAAATATAGGTAGAATATTTGATAAATAAATTCGAACCATAATTACTTCGCAAGAGAGTTCATTTTAAGTTATCTAAGTCCTATTGATTTGCGCATTAGATTTAGTGTGCCTCAACTTTTTTTTCCAAATTCGTTGAAGGAAACATCCTGTACCTACTGAAAAGACCTCCCTTTTCTTTGGATTTTCTTCAAGATTCTTACATTTTGGAATATTAGAACATAGGTACTTGTTTGCGTCGGGCAGTGTGCGTTTTCTGAGAATTCTATGATATTCGTATCGATGTTTTTTAGATAGAACCGGAGTCCGATTTCGACTATAAATAGCACTTAGAGATAAGTTTAGTTAGTCTTAAAGGGTGAAAATACCAAATTTCCACAGTCACAAATTTTATTGACATCATGAAGTTTGAGCAGCTCAAAATTATCAATTTGAGACTTGAGTCTAAACTTCAACATGGAAAAATTCAAATTCCAAACAAAATAAATCTGTTGTTTGTTGATTTGAAATGAGGGTATAAATAAAGTACAAGAGCTTAAGCTTAACATACACTGCATACATAAGGTTGTCACGCTTCTAAAACACTGCTGCATTATGCAATACGTTCTGTAAGATACGGAATAGAATATTGAGTTCCAATTTAATAGATGCCGCCAGTCACATATAAAAACTAATAAGTTCCAGACCGGTATGTAGCTGGCAATATTTTCTCTTTATTGTATTGCACAAATTATAGCAGTACATACTGATTTATATCAACACCGGCTGGAAAGCGAATATTCATTTAATTATTTTTTAGATGGGAAATAAATTTTAACGGCAAAACTGCCCGCCCAGGATATGTCATGAATAATGTAGTGGCCCTATTTCTTACTGGAACATTTATAAATTATGTTTTCACTTCAAGTCTAAAGAAAAATCTAAATATTTAGCATTTGGTGAAATTTACATAAAGTCTGTTTTTTTTTTAAGATAATTCCCCAAGTCAAAAATTTAGTAACTATGTTGGCAACACAAGCCTTTTCTACATAAAAAATTTGAAAAATTGACAATTTTACATTGTATTGCCAACATAATGTCATTTTGACTTTTATCTTTAAAAAAAAAAACAGATTTTACAATATTTACTTACAAAAGGTCTACTATTTATATTCGTATCGACAACGCTTAAATTTGATAATACCGAGGCTGCGTTGCCAACCGCACTATAATTATAGTATTTGTACTATAATTGAATGATTATGTACTATGTACTATCCAAGATCATTATAGTACGCCTAAAATACTATAATTATGCATTATCAAATTATTTAGTTTTTAACTGGAAAATTCCTTATTCCAATTCTCCTTAGCCTATTTTAAATCCTAATTTGTTGCCTAATCCTACTTTCTATTAACAACAAATCCTAATCCTATTGGTTTCCTAATGTGTTAGCGTGCAATCCCTTATGACTAGACATAAGGTCTAGTCACCTTTTTTCTTTTTTTTTTTTAGCTGAATAGGCTCTGTCGTTTTAGTATTGATAGAGCATGTATTTTTTGACAGTTGACATTTTACATTTAAAATGCAGTTGACATTCAACAATTGTCAATTTCATTGATTTTCCTAAGCGGGTCCTTTTTTATACCAAAAATGATGTTAACGAACGCACCCCTATTTAATTTTTAAAACTATTTTTAATTTTATTGTTTTTCGCGGGAAAAATTTGAAATTTTAGTGTGATGCGCCTCTGACTTTTCTCTTTTTCTCCAGAAAATTTCATAATTTTTCCTTGAATAGTTTTCCAGAAAAAAAATAAAATATTAAATAGTGCATTTATGCCTAATTTAGTTGATTTTCATTAATTTCCAATGGGTATATTTTCCACTGGAAAAATTTGAAACTTTACTATGATACGCTCCTGACTTTCTTCTTTTTTTCCAGAAAATGTCATAGTTTTTCCCTAAATAGTTTTCCAGAAGAAAAATGAAATGTTAGATGGTGCATTTTATGCCTAATTTAATTGATTTTTATTAATTTC
The DNA here is from genome assembly GCA_917834065.1 of Ceutorhynchus assimilis. NCBI lineage: Eukaryota > Metazoa > Arthropoda > Insecta > Coleoptera > Curculionidae > Ceutorhynchus > Ceutorhynchus assimilis. Next base: position 7,838,390 of record OU892288.1, read on the forward strand.
CAATGGGGTTATTTTTCACTGGAAGATTTTGAAACTTTACTATGAAACGCTCCTGACTTACTTCTTTTTTTCCAGAAAATGTCCTAGTTTTTCCCCAAATAGTTTTCCAGAAGAAAAATAAAATGTTAGATGGTGCATTTTATGCCTAATTTAATTGATTTTTATTAATTTCCAATGGGGTTATTTATCATTTGAAATATTTCAAATTTTACTATGATACGCCCCTGAGCTTCCTTTTTTTTTCCAGAAAATATCATAACTTTCTCCTGGACAGTTTTCCAGAAAAAAAATAAAATGTTAGATGGTGCATTTATATTTAATTAAGTTGATTTTCATTCATTTCTAATGGGGTTACTATTCACTGGAAAAATTTGAAATTTTAGTATGACACGAACCTGACCTCTCATTTTGTCCAGAAAATTTCATAATTTTCCTTTGGATAGTTTTCCAGAAAAAAAAATAAAATGTTAGATGGTGCATTTATGCCTAATTTAGTTGATATTCATTAATTTCCAATGGGGTTATTTTCCACTGGAAAAATTTGAAATTTTACTATGATACGCCCCTGACTTTCCTCTTTTTTCCAGAAAATGTCATAATTTTCCCTTGAATAGTTTTCCAGCAAAAAAAAATAAAATGTTGGATGGTGCATAATTTAGTTGATTTTCATTAATTTCCAATGGGGTGTTTTTCCACTAGAAAAATTTGAAATTTTACTATGATACGCCCCTGACTTTCTTCTTTTTTTTTCAGAGAATGTCATAATTTTTCCCTGAATAGTTTTTCAGAAGAAAAATAAAATGTTGGATGGTGCATTTATGCCTAATTTAGTTGATTTCCATTAATTTCCAATGGGGTTATTTTCCACTGGAAAATTTTGAAATTTTACTATGATACGCCCCTGACTTTTATTTTTTTTCAGAAAATGTCATAATTTTCCTCTGAACAGTTTTCCAAAAAAAAATAAAATGTTAGATGGTGCATTTATGCCTAATTTAGTTAATTTTCATTAATTTACAATAGGTTTATTTTTCATTTGAAAAATTTGAAATTTTAGTATAACATGCTCCTGATTTTCCTTTTTTTTCCAGAAAATTTCATGATTTTCCCCGAAATAGTTTTCCAGAAAAAAAAATAAAATGTTAGATGATGCATTTATGCCTAATTTAATTGATTTTCAATAATTTCCAATAGATTTATTTTCCATTTGAAAAATTTGAAATTTTAGTATGATATGCCCCTGACTTTTCTTGTTTTTTTCAGAAAATTTCAAAATTTTCTTTTGGATAGTTTTCCAGAAAAAAAAATAAAATGTTAGATGATGCATTTATGCCTAATTTAATTGATTTTCATTAATTTCTAATGGGGTTATTTTTCACTGGAAAAATTTGAAATTTTAGTATGATACGCCCCTGAACTTTCTCGTTTTGTTCAGAAAATTTCATACCTAGTTCGATCTTTGTGTGTCCCACTAGGACAAATGGTGATCATCTGTCTCCAGCAAAATACTATAATTTGTACAAATGTACTATAATTTTATAGCGTCCTATACTATAATAATTGATCCGTAGTTGGCAACACTGTACCGAGGGGTGGTTAACTCCTTAAAATATGTATACACATTTTAAATTTTCATTGATTTTGTAGGATTTTAAGGATTTTGAAAATCTTCATCTAATTTTACAGGATTTTAGGAGATTTAGGAGCATTCATTTTAGGGAAGTTAGAATGGTTTTTAAAGATCCTATAGGATTTTAGACATTTTAACGGATTTTTGGGGATATCAAAGGATTTTTGGAAATGTTAAAGGAATTTTTTTATTATTAATTTTATAGGATTTTGCCGGATTCTTTTTGTTCTGATAAAATTTTGTTAGATTTTTAAAGATTTTAAAGATTTTCAGGGATTTTAAGTAGATCTTACGAGTTTTTCTGGGATTTTGACCAACTTGTATACAAATTTTCATCAATTAACGGCTCGAAATTTAGTTAACTCCATAAAATGTGTACCTAATTAAATCTTTATTGATTTTGTAGGATTTTGAGGATTTTGAAAAACTTCACGTGATTTTACAGGTTTTTAAAAGATTTTAGATTTATGAGATTTTAGGTGATTTTGGATCATTTTAGGGAATTTAGAAAGGGTTTTTAATTTTAACGAATTTTCGACAATTCCAAAGGATTTTTGGAAATTTTGAAGATTTTTTTTTTAAGACTACATATTAATGATTTTATGAGATTTTGCCCGATTTTTTTTGTTCTAATAAAATTTTGTGTGATTTTGTAAAATTTTATGCGATTTCAAGTGATATTTAAGGGATTTTGTGAGGTTTTGTTCAATTTTTAAAGATTTTCAGGGATTTTAAATATATCTTACAAGTTTTGCTGGACGCAGATTTTGATTAATCAACCGCTCCGAGGTTAACTCTATAAAATAATGAACACATATTTTATATCCTAATTGTTTTTTTCTACTACCGTGCGTAAAGTGCTCACTTTACGCACTAGTGCGTAAAGTAATGTCAATGACAGATGTCGACACTGTCAATTTAGTATTTTTCTGGTAAATTACTTTACGCACTAGTGCGTGAAGTATTTGTCTAAATTTATTTTTTTACACATAATTTTTTGGTAGTAGAAAAAAATTTGTATGCAATACGTGTGTAGAATGAACCTTTTTTCACAAATGTAACTTTTGACAATCACATGAGTGAAAAAAGGTGCTTTACACGCGTATTGCATAAATAACTATTGTAGGATTTTGGGAATTTTGAAAATCTTTACACGATTTTACAGGAGTTCAGAAGATTATAGATTTTCAAAATTATAGGTGATTCTGGAGAATTTTAGAGGTTTTTGGAAAGTCTTTTGAGATTCTAAATTCAAATGACAAATTTAAATGAAACAACGGAAATTCTGCAAAAATTTTTGTTAATTTTATAAAACTTCCTTAGAATTTCACTAGAAGATTTAATAGAATTCCTCGAAATTCCATTCAAATGACAAATTTGAATAGAAAAACAGAAAGTCCTAGAAATTATTTCATAATAATTTTCCGAATTTCACCATAAGATTTCATGGAATTCCACCAGAAAATTCAATGGAATTCTTGTACAAAAATTCCTCGGAATTACAGTAAAAGATTTCATGAAATTTCTCGGAATTCTACTAAAATTTTATGTAATTCGTCAGAAATTACTCAGAATTTCACTAAAATTTAATTCAATTCTTCGGAATTCCGTCGAAATCTCTCGTGGTTCCATGGAAATTCTGTTTTATTCCAAGGGAATTCTTCGGATTCCATGTAATTTCACTGGAATTCCAGAATAAGATTTCAAGGAGTTCCATGTATGTAATTCGACGAGAATTCTTTGAAATTTTACTCGACATTTCATTGAAATTTTATGTAAGTCGACACAAAGTGAAATTATATTATAATTTGATGGAAATTCTGCGAATGTTTCATTTTTTTTATTTTTTTTTTTCGAAATCCCACTGAAATTCTCCAAAATTCTAGAGAAATTCCAAATTCCATAATTTTTTTAAAACTTTACTGAAATGCCCCAAAACTTCTCCACAAAATTTTTCAGAATTTAACTGACATTTCCTGTAATTTCTTAAAAATTCTTCGGAATTTCACTAAAATTTTATGAGAATTTTTTGAAATTTTTAATTCCACGTTATTAGTCGAAAATTTCTCGAAATTCCAATGAATCTTCAATTTTTTTTTCAAAATTTCATTTATTTCCATAAGATTTTTTCGGAATTTCATTGAATTCTCTTTCAATAGTCAGGAATTTCCGGGAATAATGAAACTTCAAGTAATTTCTTGAAAATTCACCCAAATTCCTCCGGAATACATTGAAATTTCATGGGAATTTTTCCAAATTGCACCGAAATTCTTCGGAATTCCATTTGTGAAATTTTCTCTAATTTCACTAAAATTTAGTAATTCGATGGGAATTTTTCGGAATTTCAATTTCACTAAAATGTCATGTTTTTAACTGGAAATTCCTTGGAATAAAAATAAAACTTTATGAAATTACATTTGATTTTTTTCGGAATTTCACTTGAATTCCTTATGAAACGATAAGAGTTGTTCAAAATTCCACTTAAATTCCATGTAATTCCCTGACAATTCCTTGGAATTCCATGCAATTGCATTAGAGCTTCATCTAAACTACTCAAAACGAAATAAGAACCACTTTTGAGAGCACCTTGATTTTTATTAAATTTTGAATAGCCCTGGTAAAGTGATTATTTCCATTTACAATATAGATAAAAGAATAAAGTGTGCATAGAAAATTTAAACTGTGAATGGAGATAAACATTTCACCAGGGTTATTCAAAATTCAATAAAAATAAAGATGTCTTTGAAAGTGGTCATTATTTCGTTTTGACTAGTTTAATTCGCCGAAAATTCCTCGGAAATTATGTAATTTTTTGAAACTTTTTAGAAATTCTTTATGTAATTGAACGAGCACTGAAATTTCATGTTGGGAATTTCGGTGTAATTTAATGTAATTTTTTAGAATTCCTTCATGCAACTCATTCAGGATTTCATGTAATTCGATTGAAATTCCACTGAAGTTTCTCGAAATTTCATGTAATTCGAGAGTAACTAAAATTAAATTTCACACCATAAAATTCAATGCATTTCTTGGGATTTTTTTTCTTCGGAATTACAATATAAGATTTCAAGAAATTCTTCGGAATTCCACTAAAATTTCAAGTTATTCCATAGGAATTCCGCGAAAATTTTAAGTAATTCCATAAAAATTCCTTCCAGAAGATTTTATGGAATTTTTAGACAATTTTTTTTTCGGAATTACAGTATAGGATTTCATGAAATTCCTCGGAATTCCACTAAAATTTCAATTTCAAAATTTCATAAAAATTCCATAATTTTCTTTTTTTAACTTAACTAACCAAAATTTCACTACTGAAATTCCACAAAATTTTCATAAAATTCTTCGGAATTTCATTGACATTTCATGTAGTTTCTTAAAAAATTCTTCGGAATTCACTAAAATAAAGAAAATAAAATAGCCGAAGATTTCTCGAAAGTCCAATAAAACTTCAAGGAATTTTTCAAAATTTCATTTATTTTCATAAGAATTTTTCGGAATTACACTGAAATTCTCTTCCAATAGCCAGGAATTTCTGGGAATATTAATGAGACTTCAAGTAATTTCTTGAAAATTCACCGAAATATATTGAAATTTCATATGGGAATTTTCCGGAATATCACCGAAATTCCATGTTTTTAGCCAGAAATTCCTCGGCAAATTCCACAACTGGAATTTTACTAGAATTCAGAAAGAACTGAAATTTCATGTTGAGAATTTCGGTGTAATTTCATATAATTGTTTAGAATTCCTCCATGCAATTCATTTAGGATTTCGTGTAATTCGATCGGAATTTCACTGAAATTCCATGTCATTCGAGAGGAACTAGAATTTAATGTGAATTCTATGGAAACTCCGCAAAAATTTCACATCTAATTCCTTTTTCAAAATTCTACCAAAATTTCTTGAAATTCCACTAAATTATGGAATTTTGAGAGACTTTAACAGATTTTTGGAGATTCCAAAGGATTTTTGGGAATTTCAAAGGAAATATATTTTAGGAATGTCTATGAGATTTTGCAGGATTTTTTTGATTTGAATGAAATTTTAAATTTTGTTAGATTTTGTAGGATTTTATGCAATTTCAAGAGATTTTGTTAAATTTTTAAGGATTTCAAAGTTCTTTAGGGATTTTTAGTAGATCTTATGAGATTTTCTGGGATTTTGACCAACTTGTACACGGATTTTGACCAGCTAACCACCTCTCGGATAATACCTATAATTTCATTTTTTTCATCATAAAGTGCGACTCCAAAATAAACGAGAAGTTGCTTTTGTGTGGCGCTGAAGAAGGCAAATATTATTATACAATTTAGTCTGTTTTCGGTCGATTTTCCTAAAAAAAATGCTAATATTACTGGCCAAACACCAAAAACCAAACCCGGAGTTTTTACGATAATCCCCAAGAATAGTTTCCGCATTTCCGAGCGTCGCAAAATTCATGCAGTCGAGTCGCCATCGTAATAATTTATTTTCTACGTATTCGGTTTCGCGAGCGAACCAAATCCCTCAGCGATATGGGAATGCTTATGCTAAATATAAGAGAATCTTGTGCAAGGCCTTTTTAAGCGAGAGATGAAATTTACATTTTGGTAATAGTTGCACACATACATTTTTACGAAAGTAGGAAAACGAATATAGCAAACAGCTGCTCGAGTTCGGCAAAAAATGCCAGAAGGAGACATATTGATAGGGTTGCGCTGTCCAGTTTTGGAATTGAAACTGAATAAACAATTACTCAAATTCAGGAATTGAATTTTAATTTTTTCTTCAACCTCTTTTCTATTAGCTAGGAAAAATACAATAGAGAACCTGAAAAAATAAATAATCTGCTGGAACAAGATTTATTCGTTTTTAAAATGTACGATATATTTATAGAAAGACAATGAAAAGAACAAAAAAACATCTAAGGTTCAATTTACACGTAAAAGCTGTAGAAAAGGCGACGCCGGTTTATTCGAGATAATAAGTGATCAATCAAAGAGACAGAATAGCAGCTTGAAAGGAGACAATGAGAAAGGTTTGCCGTTCGTCGGCTTTTTATACTCATCAGCCCAAAAGGAAATGTTAATATTGTAGATAAGCACATATTGTTTTTTAGTATTTAATAATTATTATATTTATGAAAAATACATGAGCTGCGTTTTTTCCAGAAGAAATGAAAAATAAAGAGCTTCTTGCCTTGAGAACTCCTTACCTACCTCATAAACAAAGAATTATTTCAAAAATGAAAAGAAATTAAGTATTTGTCAAAGAAATAAACTTCTTACAATATACCTAAGTTCGAATAGTTCTCATGTGAATGCTATAAAGGAATATTTCGAGAAAATATAAACCGCGCTGAAATATCATAAATAAAAACTTCTTTTTATATTCTATGCATAAAACCCTTCTAGTCAAACTACACAATTCAAAAAAAAAAAAACCTTCCTCAACAAACAGATGCGAATCGTATAGTATTGTATTATGGCGCTTGCGTCTCGCAAGTTCTACAGGATTTTCGGACGGTTTTGCCTGCAGTCTCTCACTTTTCCTTGTGAGTCTGACAGCTTTCGGCTTTTTCGAGAGAAATACGCGCGTGACAATAATCAGTGCGTATTTACTTATTGTGCTTAATTTGAAAAAAACAATAATTATTTTCGAATACATAGTGTAACTTGAAAATTAAACCAAGGCAAAAATGAACCTTGTTTGTGGATTTTTCTTAATAGTTCTGATGTTCTTTCCCCAAGCGAAAACCAGAAGTAACTTCAAGGATAATGAAGGTCTGTAATTTTTTAAAATTTTTATTACCATAGTCTATAAAATTGCATTATTTGAAAATTATTATTTCTTTATGACTTTGAGTTTTTTAGAATCGGGTTGTACGATTTTGCTAGTGATTTGACTGCATTTTGCTGGTGGCACTTCTTACGCGTATTACTTGACTAAATTAAAACACTACTAGTGATTTTCAATGACTATATTTAGAAGAACAAGTAATAAACTAAACAATTGCGTAGGTAGGTACTAAAGTGACCGTGCATGTTATCTGTGTTATCGATCTAGAAGCTCTACCCGACAGCCTAAGTTGGACCCTTCATTCGCACTGGTTATACAATGTTGCCACGTTTAGTACTATTACCTAATATATACGGAATACAATATTTTGAAAACAATACATTTCCCCCGGCTTTGAAAGTACCTAGCTCACAGGATATAAAATACTTTCAATAAATCTAAATCTAAACATAATATATCCATTATGCAAAATCAAAAGATAAACATGGAAAAATAATAGTAAAAAAAAAAAAAAAAAATTATAAGTAATAATAATTTCTCAAATATTTAAATGAATAAAAAATCAAAGTAAGTTCCAAAATGTTCATTAGATTTTCTTAATATCAAGAAAAACTGCACTCGCTGATAACCGCGTCATGTCTTAGCTGTTTACACCTCCACACTCCACACCGAATCGAATTACAATTCACAAAACAGAGTTTATCGGCAACGGGCACAATTTAGAAAACGAGCGCTTGAGTGTTCCACTTGAAGTTTTCAGCGTCGCCACTCGCGCGACTCCATCAGCACCAGGATGCAATATTAGAACTCGCCCCAGACACCATTTTAAAGGAGGCTGATGTTCCTCTTTGATGAGGACTAGATCGTCCACCTTGAGAGTGTAAGTTGATTTCAACCATTTTTGTCGCTGCTGCAGCTCGGAGATGTACTCACGGGACCATCGCGTCCAAAAGTTTTGCTGCAGCTGTTGGATTTGCTGGAAATAGTCTAGACGATTTGTAGGAATGCTTGTCAGATCAGGATCGATTGCGGATGTAATTGCCCGTCCAATGAGAAAATGTGAGGGTGTAAGAGGAGACAATTCGGATGGGTCAGTGGACAATGGAGATATTGGTCTTGAGTTCAACACAGCCTCGATCTGAGTCAACAGAGTACTAAACTGTTCGAAAGTAAGAGTTGCGTTTCCTGCTACGCGCTTTAGGTGGTGCTTTGTGGACTTGACGCCCGCTTCCCACAATCCGCCAAAGTGGGGAGAGTGGGCAGGTATGAAGGACCAGGTTATGCCTTTATTTTCAATGACCTCTGTGAAGATTTTGGCATTAGATTGAAGAAATTCACCCAAAGCTCTTAACTCTGAATTGGCGCCGATAAAATTTGTTCCATTATCAGAGTACATCATATTAGGTTTACCGCGTCGTGCAATAAATCTCCTTAGTGCGGCAATGAAAGAATCTTTTGTGAGATCTGACACTAGTTCGAGGTGGATAGCTCGAGTCACAAAGCAAATAAAAAGAGAAATATAAGCCTTTGTGATCTTACAACCCCTTCCCTTTCTATCTTTAACATGAAATGGGCCGGCATAGTCAACGCCGGTTGTGAAAAATGGTGGAGCAGGATTAAGTCGATTTTTGGGTAAATTTCCCATAATTGGTGCAAAAAATCGAGGTTTAACCCTGAAACATTGAACGCATTTAAAAACAGTATGTTTTGCTAAATTTCGTGCAGATATTGGCCAAAAACTCTCGCGTATTGAAAAAAGTAGTTGTTGTGGACCGGCATGGAGCAGTCGCACATGCTCTCTTTCAAATAGAAGCTTAGTAAAATAATGTTTAGCCGATAATAAAATTGGATGCTTTTTTGAGTAGGGAAAATTTGAGAGCTCAATTCTACCACCCACTCTCATAATATTATTCTCGTCAAGAAATGGAGAAAGCTTGGCAATTTGAGTGTTATCTAAATCGCTTTCTTCTAAAAGAGCCTGTATTTCCCTTCCAAAGGAATCTAGTTGAGATAGTTTAGCTAGAGTGAGGGATGCCTTTAATACTTCTTTACAAAGTAAAGGACCGCAATATCTCTTCTCTTTATTTTTGAGGCAGTTTTCTTTAAAACGAAAGCAATATGCCACGACTCTTTCTAATCTATCTAAATCGGAATATTTTTCAAATTCTGAATAATCGGCAGTTTGCACACACGCGCGAACAGCTTTGCGCATTTCCGGTAGTTCTGTCTCAGCAGGATATGGCAAAACAGGCCAAGAGGATTCATTTTCAGATAACCAAGGTGGCCCTTTCCAATATATTTCGAGTGAACATAAAACGCCAGGCATAACACCCCTGGAAACGTGATCGCAAGGATTAGTAGAAGTGGGCACGTGACGCCAATCGGCATTATCGGTTGACTCCTGAATCCTAGCTACACGGTTTGCAACAAATGTCAGTAGAAGGTTAGGTGTGGTCTTAATCCAACCCAATACTGTTGTGGAGTCACACCAAAGAATAATGCGATCTATGCGTATGCTTAAAGACGATTTCACCTTTTCCATGAGTTGAGTGAGTAACAATGCGCCCATAAGTTCTAATTTGGGAATAGGTTGCGTCTTAGCTGGCGCGACCTTGGATTTTGAACATACTAAGGAAACTTTGATCCTACCATCGGAATCTTCGCAAGTAAACAATTGCACCGAAAGCTTGAATGCTAGCGTCTGAAAACCCGTGAAGTTCTGCGCTGATATAATCTTTACAGGTTACCTGGCGTTCAACTTCCAAATCGTTAAAAAAGCATAATTCGTTACGAAACTTAAGCCACCGGGTATGCAAAGAAGTTTGGAGACCTTGATCCCAAGAAAGATTTTCAGACCATAAGTCTTGTAATAGGATTTTCGCTAGAATAATGGAGGGACTTAAAAGGCCGAGAGGATCAAAGATTTGCGACGTTTCGGATAGAATGGTTCGTTTGGTAACTTGTTTGCTGAATGATGAAGCAATGTTATAAGTCAAAGAGTCAGACTGTGCGCCCCAAATTAAACCAAGAGTTTTTGTGCTCTCGTGAACACCGAAATCTACCATAGAAACACTATCTTGGGTTTGAATGCCTGCTAGAACTTGGAGTGAATTGGAAACCCATTTTCTCAATATAAAACCACTCTTTTTTAACGTCTGAGAAACATTGTTAGCAATATCAGTAGTTTCTTCCACTGAATCACTTCCGCTCAAAAAATCATCAACATAAAAATGATCTTTAATTATCGTAGAGATTTCAGGGTCAGAACAGTCTAAGCCTACTTGATAGAGACATCGTATGGCCAAATAGGATGCCGAGGAGGTACCGTAAGTTACTCTGGCTAGCTCATAAATTTCTATAGGATTGTCAGGGTGCTCACGCTATAAAATGCGTTGTAATGGCCTTTGTTCGGGGTTGATAAGACACATCCTATACATTTTCTCGATATCTCCAGCGACAACAAAATTATACTATCTAAAACGGATCAGTGTAGAAATAAGATCAGGTTGAATAGTGGGTCCCACCATCTGGATATCATTGAGAGAGTACCCACTGTCTGTGGGGCTAGATGCATCAAAGACAACGCGCAATTTGGTAGTTAGACTACTTTCTTTAACTACCCCGTGATGTGGTAAATAATACGCGATTTGCGTGCTATCGTTTTCGGATATTTTGGACATATGTCCCAAGGCTATATATTCGTTAATGAATTTACAATATTCTGCTTTGAAATTGGGGTTCTTCTTGAACTTACGCTCTAAAGATAAAAACCGTTTTTTGGCAGATTCATATGATTTCCCTAATACTTCGGGATTTTCTTTGAGTGGGATGGTAACTATAAATTTTCCATTGGCGTGACGCTGCAAGTTTTCTGTGAAATGGGCCTCGCAAAATTTCTCTTCTTGAGAAAGGGGTTTTGAGGTAAAAACCTGCTCAACCTCCCAAAAACGTGTGAGCAGTTTATCTATATCTGAATTTGTGGAGAGATTGCAGCGAACGCTTGAAATACTGCCTAGAGATACAGAACCCGAAATGATCCATCCAAGTTTACTATTCTGTAAAACAGCGCCCTGATTTTTAAGTTTTATTTGACCCACATGCATTAAATTCCAAAAATGTTCTGCCCCTAGGAGTAAGTCAATTTTGCCAGGAATATTAAATTTAGGATCAGCCAATTGAATATTGTTAGGTATATCTAGAGAGTTAATGTCGACAGCAAAATTTGGCAGAGTACCAGTGATCTCAGGGACTACTAAACACGAAATGTTTGTATTGAAATTATTGTATCGAGACTGAATGCGTAGAGAAGTTTTATATTTTACATTGGACTCGGTTTGATTCAAGCCACAAACCCTAATACTGATATCCAACAATTTTAATCCTAATTTGCTAGCCAACTCTGATGTTATGAAACTGCTTTGGCTTCCGCAATCTAATAGAGCGCGAGCATCATAGGCCTTATTGTTTTGACCAAAAACCCGAACCAAAACCGTGGATAACAAAACTTGAGTTCCATAATGTAGGTCATTTCTAGAGGAACAAGATATACTACTGTTTTGATCCTGTGGTTCTGTATTCGAAGGTTCAACCCTTTCTAGGTGCAAAGCACTGTTATGTCAACCTTTGCAATGCCTGCAAGAACCTGAACGACATTGCTTGATTAGGTGACCTGACCGAAGACAATTTATACATAGTTTCATATTTTTAACTTGGGTTAAACGATCGTTGACGGCTAATTTTAAAAACTCGGGACAATCCTGTACAAAATGGTCTTTTTTGCAATAAGAGCATTGTGCTGGTGAGCTTACAAGAGATCGTGTTTTATTTTCAAATTTATGTTTCATAATTTTGTTGTGAAATTTACTGTTCTCGAGAGTTTCCAATAAATCTGCACGATCTTTCAGAAAATTATGCAAATGTTCGAGGGTAGGTTTATCGTACGAAGCCCTTTTTTCTTCCCACTCGCGAGATGTGGTGTGATCCAGTTTGAGCGATATCAGGTGAATAACAAGCGTATCCCAGTTTTCCGTAGGCTCTTTCAATGTTTTTAGAGCCCTCAAGTGCTTGGTGACATTATCTATAATTTTTCTGAGAGCTTGAGAGGACTCTTCACCAACTTTTCCTAGATTGAACAGAGCCTTTACGTGATTTTGTATCAAAATTCTATTATTATTGTAGCGCTTGCAAACTAGATCCCACGCTACATTGTAATTTAAGTCCGAAAATTCTAAGCTTGCAATAATTTCCAAGGCTCCATGCGATAAACTAGCCCGGAGATAGTGAAATTTTTGAATATCTCCAATGTGGTCATTTTTGTGAATAAGCGAATCGAATGAGTCTCTAAACTCCAACCAATTTTCGTAGTTCCCATCAAATTTAGGAAGCTGTATGACAGGTAATTTAATATTTGCCTGAAACCCGGCGGCCGAACTAGTACCAGATCTCGCGGAATGAACACTACCTGCTCCTGGCTGAGCAGCGACCACCTGTGAATTCGAAGTGTCGTCGAGATTCGCATCACAAAGCGCCTTAGCTCGCGCGTTCAATGAATAAAAATCGTCATCGAAAGCCTCCCGTGCTTCGGCTTGTTTGTCTAAATCGTCAGCTATTTGTTCAATTTCGCCTTGTATTATGTCAAATTCCTCGAGGATATTTCGAAACCTATCGCTTCGGTCTTCTAGTTCATTGATTAAAATAGGGTCCGTAATAATTTTATTTGGAAATCTTGTTTCCAAACTATCTAGAAATTTCTTGAAAATTGTAACCTTTGATTTTACAGAGCCACGTTTGCGAACGAGTTTCTCCAATTCTTCTGCCATTTTGATTAATAATTATCGCTTGTGAAAGGCGAGTAAATATACCTCAAACAATAATGCAAATATGAAATTATATGATAATAAACGCAGCAATGAGTGAAAAAAGAGACGAATCTTAAAAAATATTATGTAGGTACCTAAATAAAATCTAGGCCGTGTGTCGTGTATCACCTAAAATGCGTAGCAGGAATAAAATAATAAACTAAACTAGTTGTTCAAAATAAGCAATTACGCTGAAATCTAGAAGAAAAATAATAATAATAATGAGGGTCTAGTCGCCTAAAATGAACAAATATGCGAAAAAATGTACCAATATTCATTAATTCACCTGTCTATTAGGGAATTTGTAAACAAAATAGGTAAGATCAATTTTGCGAACACAGATCGACACTATGCAAACACAAAAACAAATATCAATTTTTATTAGGATAATAAATAGGGAACTCACATGACCCATGCATCCATGTAGCTATAACGAGTCGAAACCAATTATTATCCGGCTCGAAGGACCAAAATGTACGATTTTGCTAGTGATTTGACTGCATTTTGCTGGTGGCACTTCTTACGCGTATTACTTGACTAAATTAAAACACTACTAGTGATTTTCAATGACTATATTTAGAAGAACAAGTAATAAACTAAACAATTGCGTAGGTAGGTACTAAAGTGACCGTGCATGTTATCTGTGTTATCGATCTAGAAGCTCTACCCGACAGCCTAAGTTGGACCCTTCATTCGCACTGGTTATACAATGTTGCCACGTTTAGTAATATTACCTAATATATACGGAATACAATATTTTGAAAACAATACATGGGTGTACTAATAGGTATAGTCAATTTTTCAAAATTCCAAACGAAAAAATATATATAGTTACAAAGTTAAGAGATTTTAATAATAAAAATGATTCGTGTGCAATATATTCATATTACTGTTTCAAGTTTAATGGATGACTCTGTATATACGGAAATAATACCTTTTTGTTCTTGGCAAAATTACATTTCGCTATAGGTAATGTTGCTTGGGCTTAAACAGGACTAAAGAATATATGTCACCCTAAAGCCGGAGAAATAATACAGGCTTATAGATGTTTCTCGGGGGTGCTTCAAATATTTCTACCTATGAATAGCCAAGAATTTCTTAATTTACCTATTTGCGTGAAAATATTATTATATCTTGGAGTTTTTATTATAAAATTGTGCAGTTGTGCTTAGTGTTATATTTGGAAGTACTTTAGTGTGAATACTATTTATTAAATGTAACTATAATGACAAAATATATTGACAATGCTTTTTAACTGGTAATCTAACAATGTGAGCACCAACTTGTATATCGGTCCATACGGTCCATATACACAACAGTCCTCCCAACTATATTTAAAACTATAAATCGATTCGTTTAACTGGTTTCCGGATTCGATTTGATCTTCGGTATATTTTAGTGGTATGTTGTTCACTTTGGCCTTCTTCTCTTTCTTCATTCATTCTTGAATTTTCCATGTTAGTAATGTCTTGCGTTTCGGTTTCTGGATGACCATTTCTGTTGCTAGTGGAACTCGGAATTTGGTTTTCAATATCATTGGTATTAGTAGTATTTGGGATCTCAGAGTTATCATAATTGTGTGTGGTAGTAGTTGACATAGTTTTATTGTGGTTGATTGTATGAGGTATGTTTCCCTCGGGAAATTTAGGTGGCATCCTTTGTAAATCGACTTCTGTAGCATCCATTTGGTCAATATGTCTTCTCCAGATTCTACCATCATAAAGTTCAACTAAATAATGTAGCAATCCTTGTTTTTCAGTTACTTTGCCAAATTCCCATTTTTTTGAATTATTAATATAGTTACGTACCCGCACTTTATCGCCTACCTGAAATTCTCGTGAAGGATAAAAAAGATTCGTGTTATCTTGAATATCGGTTATCTCAGTTGGCCGAATTAAATCAATTTTGGTACGAATGTCCAAGTTCATTAACATCATACAAGGTTGATCACCTGTACTACTATGTGATGTTTTTCTGTAATGAAGTAAAAAATTTGCTAGCTTGCAATTTATATCTCCAGCATCTTGTGACATTTTTCTTAATGCATTTTTAACTGTCTGGACATATCTTTCCGCCTGTCCATTGGTTGCTGGGTGATATGGTGCGGAGAACCGATGCTTAATGCCATTTGATTTTAGAAACATCTTAAATTCATTCGAAGTAAAAGTTGGTCCATTATCGCTTACCATTACAATAGGCAAACCAAATCTAGCAAAAATATCTCTCAAAACACGTATTGTCTCTGTAGCAGTAATTTGATTCATTAGTATTACTTCCAACCATTTTGAATATGCATCCACTAGGACCAAAAAAAAATTTCCGTAAAAAGGACCTGCAAAATCTATGTGTAATCTATGCCAAGGACTTTTGCTGTTCTCCCAACAATGTATTGTCTTTTTAGGTTGATTTTGTGATAATTGATAGGTGATACAAGATTTAGCAATATTCTCTATATCTTTATCAATATCAACCCACCAAACGTATGATCTTGCCAGATTCTTCATTCGGAATATTCCTAAATGACCTTCATGTAATTCTTCTAAAATTCTGTTCTGTAAACTTTTTGGTATCACTATTCTATTATTTTTCATTATAACTCCATCAGCTAAAGAAAATTCAACATCTCTTCCTATAAAACCTTCTTTTTCGATGATTTTTCCCTGTGATAAGCAATTATAAATGTCTTGTAGGTTTTCTTCTTTCCGTGTTTCTTTGGCAATTTCTGTGTGTGTGACAGGTAATTTTATAATTTGCTGTAACTGGTAAGCATTCACATCGTCACAATTATAGTTATTTCCATTTTCGTCATATTCTTGCGGTAATCTTGACAAAGCGTCAGCATTGGCATGCTTTGAAGTTGAACGATAAATAATTTCGAAATCAAAACCTTGTAAAAATTGAGCGTAGTGTAACATTCTTGTAGCAACCATTGAAGTTAAATGTTTTTCTGGACTAAATATTGAAACTAAAGGTTTGTGATCCGTAATAAGTATAAATTTCCTCCCGTAAAGGTACTGAAAAAATTTTGTGACACCCCAGTAAATAGCAGTCGCTTCTTTATCAATCTGACTGTAATTTTTTTCAGATTTATTAAGTCTCCTTGAAGCGAATGCAATGGGTTTTTCAGATCCATCTGGAAAATTATGGGACAGCACTGCTCCTAGAGCATATGGACTAGCATCTGTAGCTAACGAAAGTGGAAGATCTGACTTGAGGAGAAACGATTTCTAATTTTATCCAGTTATAAACTTCTTCACATTCTTCTGTCCATTGGTATGGTACGTCTTTCTGTAATAAATTATAGAGTGGATGTAATTTTCTAGCAATGTCTTTTAGAAACTTCCCATAATAATTTACCATTCCTAACCAACTTCTAAGTTCAGTTAAATTGGTAGGTCTTCTAGCATTCTTGACAGCTTCTATTTTCTCATCGGATTTTTCCAAACCATTTTCGGATACAATATGCCCTAGATATTTAACTGATTTTTCAAAAAATCTACATTTTTCCATCTTAACTCTCAAACCTGCTTCCTGTAATCGTCTTAAAACCATTTCAACTCTATTGATCTTTTCTGTTAAATTTGATCCTTGAATTTTGATATCGTCCAAAAATACACATACTCCTGGAATATCTTCCAACGTTCGGGAAATGTACCGTTGCCATATAGCTGGGACAACTTTGGTACCAAACATTAACCTATTTACTTTGTAGTCTCCTCTCGGTGTTGTAATAGCTTGAATCTCTGCACTTTTCGCATTCATTGACATATGTAAGTGAGCTTCTCGAATATCTAATGTTGTGAATACTTTACCACCCAACATCGTCTTTGCAAAAATATCTTCTACGTTAGGCATTGGGTATTTGTCATCTTTAAGTACTTTATTAATGGTTATTTTGTAATCCGCACACAATCTTATTGATCCATCTTTTTTTATTATTGGAACAATTGGAGTTCCCCATTCGCTATATTCTAGCTTACTAATTATTCCAGCGGCTTCCAGTCTCCTAATTTCTTCGATGACCTTTTCTTCTATGGCATAGGGTATTTTTCTTGCAGGTACGTAAATTGGCATTGCATTATCTTTGAGGTATAAATTTGCTTCATTTTTTTTAATGTTTCCTATTTCAGGTTTAAATACTTCTTCAAATTTAAGCTTCAAATTATCAATTATCTCGTTCTTTTGACTTCCATATATTTTATTTTGATTTATTTGTAAAACACCGTCGTCGCTGGATCTCATCCACTCTCTCCCGAAAATTGAATTCACCTTGTTAGGGATAATGTAAAGGTTACCAACAAAGGAATAATTATCCATTTCTACTTTCATAGTTGCAAATCCAATAGGTTTTATAATTTCGCCAGTGTAAGTTTTTAATGGCAAATTAGTTTGAAAAATTCTTATAAATGGAAACAGTTTTTTGAAATTTTCATGTGACATTGATGAAACTGCAGCCCCAGTATCATATTCCATATTAACTGGTATTGAATTTAAATAAACATTTATTAAATATTTTTTTGGTTTTCTTGTATTTTCAGGTAAAAATAACTCTTTAATTGTATTTATGAAATACATGTCTGTTCCATCTGTTCCTGAGTTATATTCATGTATTTTCGTATCGAGTCCTTCTGTGAAATTAATCTGGTTTTGTTCTGTATGCAATCTAGTGATATTAGATGAGGAACTTTTCATGCAGACTCTTGCCAGGTGTCCAAATCTATGACATTCTGTACATTTTAAATTTTTATGTGGACAAGTATTAGCTAAATGTGCGAAATCTCCACATTTGAAACACTTTTTTTTATTATTTTTGAAATTAATTCTGTTTGTTTGATAATTCGAATTCTTTCGTATATCTTTTTGTGCTTTAATTTGATTTTGATCCGAAGAACAAGAAAGAGAGTCTTTAAATGTACTGGAACTTTGAATTTCTTTGGTTTCTTTGTAAGCAGACTCCATCGCTAATGTTACTTTAACACATTCGGCAAAAGTATTGTCAGGAGCCTTTAACTGTATAGGTTTTTCAATGTAGTTTGGATTTTTGAGTCCACTAATGAATTGTTGTCTCAGGTGAACATCCACGGTTGACGTGTTACAACTATGACATTTGAAATCGCAATTTTTGCTTAGTTTTTTAAGATCTGTAATATATTCTGTGATACTTTCTTCATCTCTTTGAAAACGTTTAGAGAAACGATTTTGTTCAGCAATGACGCTTGACATTGGTTGTAAATGGTCAGATAATAATTTAACTAGATCAGTATAGGGCTTTGTTTTCGGATCATCTGGGCTGCAAAGATCGTACATTAATTGAAGTGTTTTTGTGCCCATAGTATGAATAAGCCATTCTGTTTTTTTATTATTTATTTCATTAGGCGTACCTGCAAACTTCTTCATACCAAAAAAATTTTCCAATCGTTTGATAAAGATTTCCCAAGTTTCGTTTTCCTCACTGTTGTAATAATTTCGC
This sequence comes from Ceutorhynchus assimilis, assembly GCA_917834065.1. Taxonomy (NCBI): domain Eukaryota; kingdom Metazoa; phylum Arthropoda; class Insecta; order Coleoptera; family Curculionidae; genus Ceutorhynchus; species Ceutorhynchus assimilis. The sequence goes on from OU892288.1 coordinate 7,857,126, forward strand.
AAGGGTTTCCATCAAAGTATCAAATTGTGTATTATCCATCTGCCCTGTGGTTCGGTCGATTACCTCGTCGCCAAATGTTATATTTGGAAGTACTTTAGTGTGAATACTATTTATTAAATGTAACTATAATGACAAAATATATTGACAATGCTTTTTAACTGGTAATCTAACAATGTGAGCACCAACTTGTATATCGGTCCATACGGTCCATATACACCACACTTAGATTCTAACTTTCTACTATAGTTGGCTTTACTGTGAGGAGAAGCACATCATACTGAAATTTCAATTTGATTTGGTGAAAAATGACAACATGAGTCAACTAAAAAAAAAAAAACTAAATTGGAAAAATGTCCCTTTTTATATTTCGACGATTGTTCGAAAAACTTCTGATGGGAAAATTTTTGGATCTTCTGGGATAAAAAGAGGAAGAAAGGAGCACATCATACTGAAATTTCAAATTAATTTGATGAAAAATGGCAACATAGTAGGTGGTAGACGCTTTTTACTCATTGGGCGTCGACCGGTGAGATACCACCATGCCAGAATTGAGTAGCGCTAAGTGGTATCACCACGTTCCGCTACTGCGCTGGCAGTCCGGTTCCAACAATGAGTAACAGATAGCATGATGGCGCCTCCAGGATCAAAATATTCCGGAGGTAAAATACCCGACCACTCGGATCTCCGGGCGTCGGGTGATCCTGGGGGTCCTTCATGCAAAGATATAAAGAGAAGATCAAAAACTCAACTCAGAATTGATTTTAGCAATATAAGAGGAATAAGTACAAATATGAATTCAGTTTACCAACATCTTGAAGAACAAAGACCTGACATCCTTGTTCTCACTGAAACTAAAATCAGTTCTTCAACACCTATTGTGAACTATCTTTATCCCGGCTATGACCTACACCACCGATTTCGACATAATTTTGGGATCTGTGTGTACATTAAAAATGACCTTTCATGTCATCGAGAGGAGAACCTAGAACCAGCGAACCTTGATATCATATGGCTAAAATTCACCTCAAAGTCATCGACCAAGTTTATCTGCTGCCTCTACCGACCGCCAAGTAACACCGATTACCAAAACTTTTTCGCGACATTATCCGAAAGCTGTGATAGTATATAGTCAAACTATCCACAGGCGGAAATTGTCTTTTTAGGCGATTTCAACGTCCACAATATACCCTGGCTGAAACACCACAACAACACAGATAACGAAGGCAGAGAAGCAGAAGCTTTTGCCATAAGTTGTGGTCTAACGCAGCTTGTCGATGAACCTACCCGTATCTCAGAAAGGGGCGAATCTGCAGCGCTTTTAGACTTGTTCCTAACCACCAATCCTGACTCGTACACAATTCAAGTAGATGCTCCACTTGGTTCGTCCGATCATAAACTTATAATAACAAAGTGCGAAATGTTCATCCCACCAAGCCTACAACCACTTCCTCGTAAAATGTGGCACTATAAATCGGCAAAATGGAATGACCTAAAACAGTATTACCTGGATTTTCCATGGCAAGAGGTTTGCTTTAAAACAGCTGATCCCACTATTTGCTGTAATGAAATAACACAAGTAATCTTATCTGGAATGGAGGCATATATCCCACATACAACTAAACGTAGAGCTAATGCAAAACCTTGGTTCAACAGCCAGTGTCAAACGGCTGTACAGAAAAAACACAGAACATATAACCTTTGGAAACGACAACAAACCGTTCAAAACTACACAAAATTTATAGAAGCCAGAAATAGTTGCAAAATTACTATTGACTCCGCTAAAGAAACATACAATCAAAGAATAAAAAACAGGTTGCTGAATTGTCCAAGTAGTTCTAGGTCTTTTTGGTCTCTTGCAAAAGCTGTTGGATCTAACTTCACCAAGTCATCCATACCACCACTTACAGATAAAAATAATAACTTAGCCACAACATCAGAGGAAAATGCCAATATGCTTGCCCAAATGTTTTCCTCCAACTCCAACCTAACAGTGCCAAACGGAAAAACTCCACCGTTCATTGAAAGGGTTTCCCATAGTATGCCAGAGGTACCCTTTTGTCACAGAGAAATACGAAAATCCCTAAAAAAGCTGGATACAAACAAAGCAATGGGTCCGGATGGCATTCCCGCAATAGTACTCAAAAATTGCGCCAACGAACTCACCCCAACTTTCGCAAAATTATTCAATTTGTCTTACAGGCAAGGAGTATATCCATCATCATGGAAGTCTGCCGCAGTACAACCCATTCCAAAGAAAGGAAAAAAGACAGATCCGTTAAACTATAGACCAATTGCTCTACTTCCGGTGATATCAAAAGTAATGGAAAGAGTTGTGAACAATCACCTAACCAAGTACTTGGAAAAGTACAAAATTATCAACGATAAGCAATACGGATTTCGAAAATATAGGTCAACTGGCGATTTACTTACATACGTCACTCACTTATGGCAAAAAGCGATTGAGTTGCGGGGTGAAACAAGAACAATTGCCTTAGATATATCTAAAGCATTCGACAAAGTTTGGCATGAAAATCTGCTCAACAAGCTCAAAGCAATGGGATTATCGCCGAAACTTTGCACTTGGTTTGAAAGTTACCTAAAGGACAGATCCATTTATGTTGCACTGGATGGCCAGAACTCCAACTCTTACCAAATAAATGCTGGTGTGCCACAGGGAGCAATCCTTTCGCCAACTCTTTTCCTGATTTACATAAATGACCTCATAGATAAAACAGTAAATCCACTTTATTGCTTTGCAAACGATGGCAATGTAGTCTCCTCGCTCATACCACCCACAGGTCTTTCCGCACGTGAATTCCATCATCTTAGACTAACTCAAATATCGCAGATAAATAACGACCTGGAGATAATAGAGGACTGGGGTAACAAAAACCTTGTACAGTTCAACGCGCAGAAAACCCAAGCAGCTCTGTTTTCAAAAAAGACCAGCACCGGTGAGCCAAACATCATGCTATCTGGAAGTGCTGTCACATTACAGAGTCAGTTGAACATCTTGGGGGTTACTGCAGAGACCAACATGTCTTGGCACAGTCACGTGGCAGATATTGCTAAAAGGGCCTCCCAAAAGCTGGGGGTGCTATTTCGTACAAGACATCTGTACACACCAAGCCAATTGCTGACACTCTACAAAGCCCAGATCCGACCAACTATGGAGTACTGCTCACATATATGGAGTGCAGCACCCAAACATACCTTAATGCTTTTGAATACCGTGCAAAAACGAGCTATCAAGCTGATCAATGACCCCGCACTTACTCGTAACTTGGATGGTCTCGAACATCGCAGATCTGTGGGCGATTTATCTCTCTTCTACAGGTACTATCACGGAAAATGCTCTAAAGAGTTGGCACGTATGATTCCACCGAGAGTAGCACCTACCAGGCGAACCCGTCAAACAGACGGTAACCATGAATTTACTGTCAAACTAGAGGCACCAAGAACCTCATTATATCAGAATTCATATCTCTGGAGAACAGCATCGCTGTGGAATAAACTCCCTGCCACGGTTTTCCCTGCAGGTTACAACCTGAACCGTTTCAAGACCAACATACACCGACATTTCCGCGCACTTGCCGCTTCTCGAGCGTGATAGGACATTTCCTTGCGAGTGCGCATATCCGTAAAAAAAAAAAAAAAAAAAAAAAAAAAAACATGAGAAAATCTTGAGGATCAATTTAAAAAAAAAATGCACCCTTTCATATTTTGATGATTTTTCGGAAAACTTCTGATGGGAAAATACTGAAACTTCAAGAGTAGAAAGAGGAAGACAAGAAACTCATCATACGGAAGTTTCAAATTAATTTGATGAAAAATGATAACATCGGAAAATCTTGAATATCAACCTAAAAAAAAACAAATTATGAAAAATGCACTCTTTCACATTTTGCTAATTTTTCTAAAAACTGTTCATATGAAAATTTTGAAACTTTTGGAGTGAAAAGTGGAAGAGGAGGAGCTCATCAAATTGAAATGTCAAATTAATTCGATGAAAAATGGCAACATGAGAAAATCCTGAAAATCCACTTAAAAAAAAAAAAACAAATTATGAAAAATGTATCTTTTTACATTTTGATGATTATTCGAAAAACTGTTAACATGAAAATTTTTGAACTTTTGGAGTGAAAAGTGGAAGAGGATGAGCTCATCATACATAAATTTCAATTTAATTTGGTGTGAAAAAGGCAGCATGAAAAAATGTTGAAAATCAACTTAAAAAAAAAAAAACAAATAATGAAAAATCTATTTTTCCACATTTTGATGATTTGAAAATTGCTGATATGATAATTTTGAAACTTTTTGAATAAAAAGAGGAAGGGAAATATTCTTATGGGAGATCAAACTTCAAAAATTATTTTCAAATTAGTCATGTTCTTGAAAACTATCTAAAAAAAATATTGTCGTTTCGTAAAAGTTTATTTTCGTGCAACCGTTCGCGAAATTCAATTTTGCGGCCGCCACACCTTACGTGCAAAATGTGTCAAATCCTTGTCAAATTCATACAGTTTTTCTGTGAATTAACATAATTTTTATAGTTGCACAAAAAATAGTGTGTATTACCATGACCGCGAAACTTTTTAGCGTCCTCGATATTATCATAACTTATTATGATACGGTTTTTTCCAATTTATATCTGAAATAGTAGAACTTCACCTAGGAATAAAATGACAATCTGACAATGCTGAAACAGGATTTATTTAGTACAATAATTGTGGAAATTGGTTTGGCAACGTTTAACTGAGTCGTGACGTAAACTAATCAAAATCGTTTTGGAAAATTTAAAATGTTGACACTCTTTCTCGCGGAAATGTGATGGAGATTCTTAAATAAAATTTGTGTGCAAGTAGGGGAACCTGGGGATGATTCAACCGGTTTGGGTTTAGCCCCTTGTATTTTAGAAATGAAACAAAAGTATAGCAAATTTTCATTGCGAATGCATACCTAGTAGCATACTACACCATAATTTTATAATTAAGCACAAAATTGTTTCATGGCCAACTTTGAAATCATTATTTTTTTAAAAGTTGCGTTTGGTTGCATCTTCCCCAGGGGTGGGGTACATTAACCCAACGTATGGGGATGATTTAACCACAGTCAAAAAAACTGTTATATATTCAAAGTATGAAATTTATTAAACTTAAAAGGAGATATTCTACAGAAAAACTTATCTCTTGATAAAATTTAGAATAATACAGTGTTTGTTTAGCGCACATTCCAGCCTTTGAAATTGAATTTAAATTTAAACAAAGAGGAAGTTCTGGCAGTGCCAGACCTTTCCGGTGGTGGAAAAACTGCCTTAATATCGTCTCTTTCTACGGTAGATATGTCATCTTCAACTGGGAAAGCAAAAGTGGTTGAATTATTTTTACGCCTCAAAAATTTTGTGTCGTAGTTATTCAGATTCTTTTTTAAGACTTGACCTATGTAATGAATGCTTGTTTTTTTTGTACAAAATTTCACTAAAACAAAATCATTGACTTTCACAACAAAGTCTTCATCCATTACGATAAGAAACTCGTCAACTGACGAATCAATATCGGAATCTACAAGTTCAAAGGATCCATCGTCGTTGTCGCTCTCAGATTCTTCATCAATTTTTTTAAATATTTTACGTTTAGTTGCCTTCGATGCTTTTAAATTATTTTTCCTCAACTTTTCCGCATCTTTCTTTCTGATTTCCTCGATTTCAGGTGTAGCCGTGTATATTTTTGATTTGCATTCCCTCTTTCTTTTTTTCTTTTCTTCTCTTTTTGCTTTTGGTAGCGGTTTAATATCCTCCAAAACAGGTTTCTTTGATATGTTATTGTTATTAGTTTCTCCTGCAGGCCCCTTCGCAGCATTTGTGGACGTTGAGGCAGTTATTTCAGATTCGGCATCAGCACTTGTTGAAGCGGTAGGTTCTAAGTTATTAGTGCCATGCTCATTTTCTTTTTTTTTTCGATGTCCCTGTCTGTCACTGAACTCGCAGTAAACTCGTCTTCCCTAAAAGCTTGGCGATTCACGGGCCATATACCAGGTTTCTTAAAAGCACTTATGATATTAGACAAGGAAAAGGCCTTACTAAAGGCTATATTCGATAGTTCACCCAAGTTCCTTATCGTTATTGCTTTGCCTGGGTTTGAAAGCATCCAGTCGTCAAATGCTACCGATAATGAGCCTTTAAATGGGCCAAACACACCAACATCTAAAGGCTGTAAGCGATGGGTAGTATGAGGCGGAAATGATAGAAGAGATATGCCATTTTCCTTGCAAAACCTAATTGACTCATACGACACATGTGATTCGTGATTATCTAATAGTAGGAGAATTGGTTGTTCTTTACTACAGTGGGAGTGCGTCTTCATGTGCTCCAATACTTTAGTAAATAGGTCTTTGGTCATCCACCCAGATTTATTGTTTAAAATTTGAGATGAAGCTGGTGCTCCAGTGATGTACTCTTCGTGGTTTCGCATTCGAGGAACCACGTAAACTGGAGGAAGAGCTCTTCCCGCAGCATTTATTATTCCGACGAACGTGACTAACTCGCCTCTTTCGCCGGATGATATTTGGCCGACCTGTTTTTTCCCCTTTTCAGCTACCACACGTGGAGGTCTCATAACTGTGGTTATACCACTTTCATCTAAATTATAAATATGTTCGGCTTTAAATTTATATTTTTCCAGTAGTGAGCAGTAGTTTTCGAAAAACTCATTCACCCTATCTTTGTTGAAACCCGTGGATCGTAAAAGGCTGGTGCTTTCTGGTCTTCTAAGGCTTAAGGTTGAATGTCTGGACATAAATCCATAAAGCCAATCCTCACCTAGCAATAAAATGTAATAATTTTTGAATAATATATGTAGTCAAGTCAATAAAAACTTACCTGCTTTTTGATTCTCTTCCCATTTATTCGGCATTCTACATTCGGGTATCTTCGATGCATATTCATATGCAAGACATCTTACTTGTTTATAGGTTAGGCCATAGTGCAGAGCTGACGACTTTTTTATATATTGTACCAGGTTCTCTTCTTCAGAGATTGTGAAAACTTGTTTGACGGAATGTTTGCTTTGAAACTTTCTTTCTTCTTCATCATCATCAGACATTCCTGAATCAGAAGATTTCATATATTTTTCTTCTTTGCCCTTTTTCTTAACAGACTTAATTCTTGACATAAGAGTGTCTCTGTTAATATCGTAAAGCCGCGCTGCCTCCCGTATGGATGTCCTTCTCTTGAAACAATCTTTTAAAGCCAATTTAACTGCGTTTTCATCGACTGTTCGTTGAGTTTTTCTTAGATAGACTCTCGGCATCTACAAAACATCAAATAATATCCTCAAAAAATACAGTCAATGAAATATTTACAATAAGTGGGGTAGATTCAACCTGGTTGAAACTACCCCGCACAACCTGGTTGAAAGTACCCCACACCTACATAATTAGTTTAACCTGTTGTATCTTTAAAATGTGAAATTTTAAGGTTATGTTGTTTACTCGAATAATTCATGGAAAGTAAGTAAATGGAAGGGTAGCAATAGTATTTTCGTAAAGAAAAATCTTAATGAATACCAGATAAATTATTAAATACAAAAATGTTACCTTTAAAACAGAAAATTTACACTTTTTTCACGAGAAAACGAAAAACATGACAGCGGTCCACTAAACTCTACACATAGTACGGTCGCACTGAAAACTAAACAGTAAACATGAAAATGCGCGGTAAATTTAAAATAATTTGGAGATACAGTCGATGGTTGTATGTACCCCGTGGTTGAATCATCCCCAGGTTCCCCTACCCTATTTGAATCCTTTGTTCCATCAAAATAAAATCCTGAGTTTTGCTAGAGCGCGTATCAGATAAAGTTTCTGGCAATATATTTCCTAATAAACTGGGAAATAAAACGCGGGTGACAACTTCGTTAGCAGCTTTTGTTCATCGGATCAAAGTTTATGGTCCAGAACTAAATTTCGGCACAAAGCTGATGATAAAACAAAAACTCAAAGATAGTGAGCAGTCGCAGTTGTAATATTAATGATTTCGGCAAAAAATAATTTCCACTAATTAGATATTTCTTTTATCACCCAATTTTGGACGAAGGATAATTATTAATAATAATAATAATTAACTAAAGGGAGAAAGCTTCGAAAAATTCAGTTTCCATTTGGAACTTTGAAAGAAAAAAGTTCAAATTTATTGGCAAATGAATGTGAAAGAAAAAACGTTTAAATTTCCGGAAGGTGATTCGGCTGCTAACTAGTTTATAGAGAACTGTGCACAAAAAAAAAAAGACTTTCAGGGAGTTTTCGTGAAACTTTTTTTGGTAATAGATCAACTTAAAATTGGAATGTTTTGGTGTAGTTTTCATAGCTAATGGTACTGCAAGAAATCGTAGCAGGAGACAATGAAATAAACAAAGATTAAATTATATTATGATGTTTAACAGTGTGTAAAAAGAATGCACTAGTGGGTACCTACCGTTTAAAAGCTCTTTTATATTAATTTTTGAATAAATTAAGCAATTATTTGGATTGCTTGAGAAGTCGAAAAACAGAGCTCGAATTGATAACTCATCATTCATTATTTCTCGCAGCTCTTTAATGTGTCGGCAGCGGAAACTCATTTTTCATTTTGTACTTTTTTGTGCTAACGCCTTAAACAAAAACTTTTATCGGGAAATCAAAGGCCGGAAATCTAAGCCGATATTGATAAAGTTGATGGACGATGATCGGTGTATAAACCCGGAAATTGAGTACAAATTAGAGAATTTTTTATTTGGTTTTCTGTAAATAATTGTTCAAATTTAAGATTCGTTTTCAGATATCAGGTTTTCAAATTTATTTATGAAAGCGGCAGGAATACGGTATCTAAATCATGACGTGCATCATTAGGAAAATTATTTTTAACAATAAAAAGAAAAGAGGAAATGCGGAGTAGGCCCAATTTCTGGAAGAATGATAAGCAAAATCTCATTATAAATTTACAATCCCAGACGGCACCCAATATTGCTGGTATATGCTTACAATCTGCCAATTTTCCCAAGAATATTGCAATGTTCCAGAAATATCCCCAACATATTCGTAATATTCTGTATTAATTTAGCATATTCCAGGTATCTAGTTATAGGATATGCCGTGAATATCATGTGCCTTGAAAATGCGAAAGAAATATGGATATGTTTTATTGTGACTTGAGTATATGCCTGGGAGTTCCCTGCCACTTGTAGAAATCTGCATGGCATATGCATGGGATATTTTTATTTTCCTATGAAATATGCCATGAATTGAAATGAAAGTTTTATCACTTCTTTGAGTTGCCCCACAGCTGCTCAGACAAAGGTTTAGGAAGCAATGGGCGTGGGTTATCGTTATTTGATTTTGTTTTTATTGGGCGTCAGGCCTATAATAGGCCAATTAAAATAAAACCAAAAATTTGAAACAATGTAAATAACTATTTATTTAAATAGAATTAATTAATTAATTAATTAAAGCAATTTGCATTTAATTGCAAAATACACAATAATCAGGATTAGCAACAATGCACGATGGAAACCAAGGTCGGCTTACGAGTTGCTCACCTATACAAAGTTTAAATTCTTGAGGGGTTCTAAAAAAAATTGGGGGGGGGGGGTTAGAGGGGTTCTAAGAAAAATTTTAAGTTCATTTACTTTTCCATAACTTGACCCTGTACTATTATTTAAGTAGTTACATACTTTTTTTTTATTTACAATGCAGTTTTTTTGACAATTGACAGATGACACATCATTAAAAATCTACCAGCCTTATAATGGCTGAGTTCGTTCGGCTTTGCACTCTACGGAGCGGAACGGTATGAGCATGAATATCGTGACGTCATAGGCAGAGTGAGCTCTGAACAAGTGGTCGTAAGCCGAACGCAGATCGAAGAAAAAAGCAACATAATGGTGTAAATGGCCAAATTCATGTTTCTCTGGGAATGTACTAAACTTAAACTGATTCAGTGTTAATGTTAAACTGGGGCAGCACGGCTTTTACTAACAGAATACAGTAATAGATAATACAGTTTTCTAAAAATATATTCATACTCATTTCAATCAAACAAGAACAACGAATTGATGATATTTTACTTAACCCGGAAGCCCCAATATTTTTCATTTAATAAAATATTAGTTTTTTTTTTAAATTTACCTAAAAAAATACAGATATGGAGGGGGGTAGTTACCCCCTCTAATCTTCCCATATCAACGCCTTTGATATAATGAGGTTGGTATGTAAGATTTAAGAAAATATTCACTGACGTAACCTGAACATAACTTTGAGAAACGACAGTTATTGAGCAAAACTTCAAAAAATAAGAAAAAAATTAAAAAGAATCAAACTGTAAATAATATAAACGTTGAAGTTTGCCTTGCGATGCAATTAATTAATAATTGGCTTGTTCATATAATTTCAACTACGCTCTCGCAAAACAATTACTTCAAAAATGAAAATAAAGAAAATGAGAAAACTTGAAGATTGCCCTGCAACGCAATTATTTAAATTGGCTTTGTTCAATAACCTCGTTATACAATAACTTCCAGTTACGCCCTTGGAGAAACAATTACTTCAAAAAATAATAAAGAAATGAAAATATAAAAAAAACTTGAAGTTTGGCTTACAATGCAATTAATGATCAATTGGCTTTGTTCAATAACCTGGTTATAAAATAACCTGCAGTTAAGTTCTTGTAAAACAATTACTTCAAAAAAATAATAAAGAAATGAAAAATTATATAAAAAGTTTGAAGTTTGAATGCAATAATTAATTGGCATATTCATATAGCTTCAACTACGCTCTCGCAGAACAAATCCTTCCAAAAAAATAAAATAATGAAAACTTGAAGTTTGCTTTTCGATGCAATTAATAAATTGGCATATTCATATAGCTTTAGCTACGCTCTCTCAAAGCAAATACTTCAAAAAATAACAAATGAAAATGATATATAATAAAGAAATGAGAATAAGAGAAAAAAACTTAAAGTTTTCCCAAAGTTAGCCCAAAGTCAATTAGTAAATTTTTTTTTAAAATTAATGAAAATACACTTATCACTGCCAAACCAATATTAGACTATATGATTATACCACCAAACAGACAAGTTAAAACTGGTTTTTTGGCTGTAATGAAATCTAACCAATAGCCAAAAATTCAGCTGGAAATGAGTGGATAAAAGATTGAACTTGAAGTTAGTAAAATCTGATGAAAAGTAGTGGAAAACCTGATGTGAAAGGTATTTAAAAGTAGTTAAAAGCCTGATGGTCTAGCTTTTACGGACGATTGTGATTGTATTCACCAAAAATAAAACTTATTTACTTAATCCAGCATCTGCTGTGAATTCTCAATGGGAAATTTTAAATTTTATTTTAATTTTGTGGCTTTAATCGCCTATGTAGGTATCAAGTCACTTCTCTACAAGTTCTGGCAGCTGAAAGGAACTACATTTTCCAGTTTTTCCCTTAAATAATCTCCTGTTGATAAAAAAAATTACATTTTCAGGCTGAACGCGCCAAAATCCATTAATTTAAGGTTAATGTGTGAATGACTTTTGAAGTACTGCTTTGTCGAAAAGAAATCCCTTTGCGAAACCAACAAAACCACTTCCGTTCTCGAACAGTGGTTCGAATACTAATTGACAAAAGGTATTCCGTGCTCGCTTGATAACCCTACTCGGTGCAAAATTCAGAACTGATTTGTATAATTGGAACGAGCATATTAAAATGCTTGTTACAGAATATTCCTGCAATATGTTTGTGCCGTCTGGGAATATGAATCTGCTGAAAAATAAGAAGTGAATATTTTTGCTGAATTTATGAATAAATAAATGTGCTAATTAAAAATCATAATTCATTCGACTTCTAAGTTTTAATATGCAAATGCTATATTGGATTAATTGATTAACTCTTAAGCTTTCGACTCGGCAACTTGTAGTATAACATACCCGGGTTCATTCAGCAAGATTGAACGATGTAAATTTTTATCTCTTTTCAAACAACAAATATTCTAAAAAACGAAATGAGCAACAAATAGGACCTACGTTGTGGAAACTTAGTCAATTTTACTTCTTGGACATGCGCCCGACAATAGCAAAATTAGGGAAATTTAGGGGAGGTTATGATATATAAAATAAACGAAAAATTTGTGAAACGTTACTTTATTATTAAAGTAAATCGTACCGTTCTCCACCTGGAACTAACGAGAGGAAAGAGCACGATAGAGAAACCCTCGATCTAACATTCCTCAAAAATCAAAACATACTGTGCTATTTTATTAATTAATTGTGAGTCAATAATTTAAGTCAATAAAAGCCTTGTGCTAAAATTTTAATTCCACATACTACATGCAATCAACACTACCAATATTCAATACTGAAGAGTTTTTGTTAGTTAGTAGCCAGTTTCACCAGCAGGTACTGAGGTCCCATACGGGATGCTACTCCGCTATAGTTGTTAACTTCATAGCGCAGACATGGTTGCAACATTCACTATTTTTTCTATAGCAGATATTTTTTAAAAAGTTAAGATTCTAAGAAATAATATTTTAAATAGGTGGTTTTCCTCAGACTAAGTAATGTCTTTAAAAATTACACGCAAAATAATAATCCACTAAAAAAAATGAGGTTTAAAAATAAGTTCTAACTAGTTATTATCAAATCCGTCCTATACATCTATATATATATAAAACACAGTTGAGTTGGTTCTAGCACTTATAACTCGAGAACGACTGGACTGATTTTTATGATTTCTGCTTTATTGGACTTGTCTTTGTCCCTTATGACATAATAAATCAAAAAAATAATAAAAAAAAAAACAAAAAACAAAATTACTTATTTTATTTATTTATGAAAAAAAATCACTAAGCCCGCATACGGCGCCATCTTTTATAACCGATACCAAGTTTACCGCCACATTTTCATTGCAAACCACTTTGCATTTTGTATATGACGCTATCCCACCTAAAACGAAGCTCACGGTTGCGCGGTAATTTAATTGCAGATACAGTAGAACAGTGGGTCTATTCCGAACAGAACTATTCCACTATTCCGATCAGATAGAGTGGTGCAGAAAGAGTAGATCAGATAGAATAGTGCAGATAGAGTAGAACAGATGAAGTAATGCATTGCAGATAGAGTGAAACAGGGCTGCGCTGGAGATTTTTTTTGTTTTCTTCACATTCTTTGAACATTCTGAGTTTATTTATTTGGTAGTACACTTTATAAGAATAATGCCGACAGGCTGCCTAAAAAGGGATGATGTAAAATTTTAATTTTAGGTGACTTCTGATCCAGAGAGTGAACATTATTTTACTTCAACCAAAGCCAAATTCACCATCGAAAAAAACTGAATTTAATTCAGCTAATAGATACGTTAACACAACATTTATTAGGTATTCAATAATTCAAAGGCGGCACGAAGTTCGCCGGGTCAGCTAGTATAACTTAAAAGAGCATACCTATCTTATTTCCAAAAATCTATAATTTAAGTCATATTATTAACTTTTTGAGGATGTCAAAATTTGATTTCCCATTTTATATTTTCTGTTTCACAAACTACAGAAGCTTCTCAGGTTAATATTTTCAAAAAGTATCCTGAACTGTTGCTATCAATGAAAAGTAATAAAAAAATATTTCCAATTGAGGATTAAAACAAAAACTTCTCGCCCTTATCAATCTGTAAAATAACACCAGCGACATGTTTGGAACATGACAAAAACAGCAGTAAAGTTGGTAGATATTTTTGAACTGACAAACACAAAAGGCTGCTTTATAATTCATATGTATACGCTTATGAATAGCAAATGCGGGTTTGAGCCAAACGAGCAAATAACAGAACAGATAAGCTTTGATAATTTGTATTTTAATGGAACAAAACCAAAAAATTCACGTGTAACACGTAAATAAATATATAAAATTCCTGTGAAAAAAATCGTCTCTCGTAGAAGCGCCATTTTTCTACTGCCACGCCAAAAGGATAAATGTGCGCAATTTACTTTTGAAAAATACAGTTGAAGGAATCTGCGGAGGTTGATAAAGAGCACGGGGATTTTTTCAGACAAGTTTAAAAAACTTCTTACCTTCGGCGATTTTTAAGGGAAGAAAACACAAGTTACATTAAAACTAAAAGTAACTGTTTTATAATGATAAAAAATCACTTTTGTTTTGAAATTGTATGTTTACCGGAGAATGAATAAATGTACGTTTTTCAAACATCTAAGAAAATATAATTTTTCAATTTCAAAATCGAAACATTTACCATTGATATTGTAGGTACTTAAAGTTGTATAATCTCTTCAAACATATTCAACTATACAAATCAAAATTTATTGTTTTACATAAAATGATTAAGGTAAGTGAAATTGATCCAATAATAAACTCAAAATTAACGTTTCTTACTAGTTAAATAAACAATAATTTCACTCGAGGCCTCCATGCCACTTGATCATAATTTATACAAGCTACTCTTGGCAAAAGATAATTATACCTATAACCCAACGTGCCACTAAACCTTAGTATACTTATTTTATGACCCCTATTTACATAAAACACGCCGCAGTCCACATATTAACAAGGTCCTAATTTGAAGGGAGGGTATATCATCAAGGGCTAAGCTGCTTATTAGATTTCATTTGCGAAAAATTTATGCTAATGTTTTCGGCTCATTTTACACAGGAGAAATTATTCATTCATAATGAAGAATGTCCATTTCATGAATAATATCTAATGTCAATATAAAAATAGTTGGGATGGGTTTTGATTTTGGACAATTTGTTCAAGTGCCTAGTCAATTATAGGATGATTTATCAACTTTTACCTTGAGTGGACGGGCGACAGATTAGATATCATACCTGATTATTTAAAGAGGGATATCTATTCGATAAACATAATGTAATTTGATTAATCGCACGCTGTACATACATACAGGGTGTTTGAATATACATAGGAGCTGCATACTGCAATCTGAGAAAACTTGAATTTTGTAGCTTTTATAAATATAGCGAGATATTAAAACTCAGGGACAAACTCCTTGGGAAAAACCAAAATTCAATTGCGGCCTTAAAAAACTCAACAATTTTCAAAAATGAATTATAGATTTTTGGAAATTAGATATTATGCTTTTTAATTAGTATTGCAGGTCGCAAGAAATCTTGTCTTGCTCGGCTATTTCTTGTCTTGTCTTGCTAAGCAAGACAAGAAATTTTCAATTTCTTGTTCTTACATATTTCTTGCATCCCTCTTTCTTGTTCTTGCTGCAAGACTCTTGCTATTTCTTGTTCTTGCTTTATATAAAGTTCTTACATAGATTTTAGATTGGTTATAGTCCCTTTTTCAAAAAGCAAGTTAAGTTTGAAAATATAATTAAATTTCTTTAAAAAAAAACTCGTACTTTTTTTATTACATTAGACAAGTCGACGAAATTAAATGTTTATTAGTGAAAATGTTTGCTTTTTGAAAGTTTAGTCATTATATTGGAATTTCAAGAAATATTTTTGAAGTGGAAACCTATTTTTGTACGTACTGAATGAAACTGAGTCGTCACGCTCGGCTATGTAACGCACATTCGACTCGAGTCGACTTCAACCAAGCGAGAGAATTACATTATGCTCATGTGTATAGGTGACAGAAATTGTTGGCATAATCTGAGAATATGTATTTAGCAAATAGATTTAAATCAAAACCATTCATCATATTTTTGATACAAAGGTAGATCAATCTTGGCATTGAATATAAAGCATAAAAAATATAGGAACCTGTATTTCATATTGTTAATCTCGCCTAATTGAAGTTTTTCTTTTTGAAATTTTTCTAACTGCTTCTTCAATGAAACGTCCTATAGGTTTTTAATGTTATATTTAGGACTAGCTAATGACCCGCTGCGTTGCCAGCATGTAAATACATTTTGAAATAATACACTTTTTTTCAAATTTTATTGTTGATTTTCTATTTAACTTTTTTTTTTTTTAATCCGATATCATAGTCGCTTGCCAGTGAGTTCAGTGACGCCTTTTAAGCACTCCAGAGCTGCTCTAGAGCGCCCCGGGCTGTTTATAGGCGTTCCAGTGTATTAGAGTTTTACGCAACCGAATTTTTTTTTTCGGGATAAAAAATAGCCTATATCACTCTCCTCTATAGCCGATTCGATTGACCGGATTAGATCGATCTGGTTCAATTTAAGTGAACCACACTGTGTTCGATTCAAGCTGGATCAGTGCACCCTCATCAACAAAAAAATGATCTAGATGAGAAGAAGTTTACTTAAATTGAACCCAAATCGATCTAATCTGGGTCAATCGAATTCACCTTATATAGAGATACGTGGTATTAATTCAAGATCGGTCCAGCCGTTCTTGAATTCAAAAAATAATAAAGTTACGTCGGTTGAATGCAAGCCTAAATAAATGAAATATGGCAACGTTGTTTCATGCTGTCAAAAAAAGTTGGGTTATGTTGTTATGTAATGTGAATGAGTTTGTTTACAATTAAATTAATAATTAATTCAAAATTAATTTCTTTTTCCGAGATGCGTAACCTATCCACAAACCTTCCTTGGGATGGCCATAACAACCTACCAAAGTTTCATCGTAATCGGATAAGTGGTTTTGGAGCGCATATCCGGATACCCCGCGAACTTTGATTTTTATATATATATATAGATGACGTCATCGAACAAGGACAGACAATGTTGTCAATGCCTATTGTGTTTCTTTTAATTTACCAAAATGTCACGTGTCAATAATTCTGACGACAGCTAAAAATAACGAAATGAAAATATTTATACAACGTCGCCCGCCGTTGCCCTAATAACACAAAGACATCCCAGGAATGTTCAAAGAATATCCAGCTGGGACAACCAGGATAGTTCTCTGGATGGTATTTTCTGCTTGATCCTGATGGTTTAGGATAGAAGAGCAGAAGGGCCTTAGTACCAGACAGGACTTAAAGTCACGGCACTTGCACTAGGGCGTAAGATAGGTAACTTACAACCAGACTAGACACTTGTTGTAAGTTGGAAAAAGACCCAAGCCAGACAAAGCACTTGCTATAAGGGTTAAATTAGACCTGTAACCAGACAAAGCACTTGCTACAGGTTTAAAGAAGGGCCTAATGTAACCAGACAGAGCACCTGCTACAATAAGGCTAAAGAACAGTAATTGTTAGAGCGCAGTCTTACGACTCTACTAGCGTTGCTAGGCCAATGGTGACTTGGGCACAATTTAATTAAGAGAAACAACAATAAGTTTGAATCTGATTTTATTAATGAAATTGATCACCTTTTATATACAATAAATGCTGATTTTGCACACATCGATTGTCGTCATTTCCAATAATAAAAGTAGGTTGCTTATAATTAATTAATTCTAATATGTACAGTATGGTAAAAATATAAGATTAAATGTTCCAATTTGGATAAATGGACACTGGAAGATTCTATTTAAATCCTGTAACATTTGAAATGTCACAACAATATATTTATTGTTCTTAATTATTTTTATACAGTGAGGGGCAGGCTACTAGGTATATAGGATATAACTTGACGAATTTGCAGGCGTCCGCATGTGGCAAAATGACAAATATATTTAGTGCTAAAGGGTCATTTACATCCACTTAACTTGACGTACGGAAAATTAATATTAAAAAAAACTTGAAGATCACATAGTTGTTACATCCACTCAAAAATTAAGAAAATTAACGTGACATACGGAAAAGTTGAACCAACTTAAGAAAATCCGTGCAATAAATAATAATTTCCATTTCTGTGCATATAATTTGACTGACAGTTCATCAGGTTATAAGTGCGCATACGTCATGTAAGATAATTTACTTCATTGTTAACAGACACCTTCTCAGTTTCGTACGTTAGTTATAATTTTCCGTACCTTAAGTTAAGTGGATGTGAATGAACCTTAACTCATGACAACCAGGTTAAAACAAAACGTGAAAAGACCTGTCACTCAAAAAAACTAAGGCTAAAGACACAATGGCTGAGATACGTTTTCGGATACGAGACTAGGCCCGTAACTATGCGGACTACGAAACCACCCTATCTATTCTGCGCGTGCGCAGATCGATGCGGAGACGGATATATAAAAATTCAGGATAAGCAAGCAGACACTTTAAGCAGGTCCTGAATTTCAAACGTATCTAACGCAGGATAGATAGTAAATATGGTGGTCTCGTTGCGTGACGTTGTCCGTATCGTTACGGACCTAGCCTCGTATCTGTATCCGAAAACGTATCTCAATCATTTGACACTATTGAGGGATCTACCTGTCAGTTATTACTAAAATAACTTCAACAACATAAACACAGTACTTATAGATAAAAATAAAACCTACAAACACAGCTACAAAATCAAAACAAAACTTTTTGTGGTTAGAAAACGTGTCATCCAAGGATACTATCGTTTACGTAATGTATGACCAGGAAAGGACTTTAAGGCGGTCAACGTAAGTCGATGCGTTTACAGAAGCGGATACGGATACGTAGGAAAATTTAGGGTTTGCTTAAAGTGTCTAGTGTCTACATTGATAACCAACGCTTAGCTATCTACACGCGTAAACTTAATAATTATAAATAAATAAAGCTTGACGAAATATCTGAAAGCATGGCGCAGACGCTACGTTTTGCACAACACGTTTTGTCTGCATACAGTTAAACACTTAGAGCAGGTAAAGCGCTGTCCTACGGACATAAGGAGTAGGAACGCGCCATTCTGCTATGACACTAAAGTGAAGCCAGTTTTTGGCAGGTGTTTGTACACCAAATGACAGGTAAAGCATTGAATTGCCTATACCGCCATTATTTTGGATCTCAAAATACCTGGAAAAATACGGCTTCAAATTCCAACTTTATGTTCCTACTCCTCCCACCTAGGAAATTACCTGCTCTAAGGTTAAACACGTTGCAGACAAAACGTTTTGATTAGTAAGCTGAACCGTAGCGTCTGAACCGTGCTTAAGTCTGTATCTAAATCGTACTGAAGTAAACAAACGTCAAAGTTGTTGAACGAACGACAGTGATAGGGGTTCAAACGGCTGCGGACGGTGGTAAATTCGTCAAGTTGGATCCTATATACCTAGTAGCCTGCCCCTTACTGTATATTTTGGACTCATTTAAAATTACTACTTCGTACACCTAACGATATCTATGATTCTTTTGACTAGTTTTCCTAACCTAATATTATTGAATCGAGAATTCTGTTATTTCCAAGAAATCTGTAGCGCTGTCATTTTTATAATTTCGACAAGCTTGACAGACGAATAAAAGAAAAGACAGAACCAATTTGGGTACTTTTGACTAGGCCTTTTCTCTTTTGTCTTGGGACCGAAACGGTCGTCCAGATTTTTAATCTTTAAAATATTAAAACTCTGTCTTTATTTTTGGCCATAGTTGTGTAAATTGACTAGCCAGAAGAGTGCTTGATCGTGTCTACTAGAAAGTTTCCTGGAAAATCAACCGATTGTTGATTTTTGTGAAGATTTTAGAAAATGAGGTTTCTATCGGCCGTTCAGGTATGTAAATTCCCTTTTTCTATCTGATGAATGAGTCCTTATATTCCTTCAATTCATTCAGGCACTTTGGGCAGGACGAAAAATCCGTGACTGCACTTATCCAAGTGAAAATTGACAAATTTGAGACCATGCAGTTCTGCATCTCAGACTAAATCTGGGCTCCCTTTTCAAGGAATGTTGGTGTCCTGTAAGAAGTTGATCCCCAACCATTATTTGGTTGTCTCCAGCCGGTTTGGTACCTATAGAGCTCAAATTTGTGAAAACTTTCGAGGATTTACAAGGATTCCGTCCAGGCTTGTATAATTACTTACCTATGGGTGTCTTACACGTGTCATCTCAATTATCGCATCTTATTTTTACCTTTTCTTTATCGCCCCCTGTCGATTATAGCTTTATTAGCTGATTAATATCTTTGTAAATTCAATTACCGACTTAATTTGTTTACCGTATAGTAGTGTGTAGCTAGAATAGCTAAATACTGTTTTAAACACAGATATTAAGTTAATTAATTAATTATTATCAGAGTCAACTATTGACTTTAATTATCGTTTTCTCAATAATTGTTTATTATCCAATAAGTATGCATTATTGTGATTATTATAAATTTATTTCCTTTATATCGAGTACTGATCGATATAATATATTGTGAATTCATTAACCTTTAAAAGGTTAATTTAACTTTAGGTAGTCAAAGTTAAGTTTTGAATTTTAATTAAAGGTAATACGGTACAGCTTTCCCCGATATCCTTGATTTCATATAGTCTGTCTTTGGCATTTATAACTCCCTAGGGATTATTTATTGCATTCCTGTATTTATTGATTTTTTTTTAATTGATTTGATTGACTTTGAATCAAAAAATTAAGGGTTAATTATTGTCCTTCGACTTCAACATTTATACTCAGGTAAATTTTATCGTAGGTATCTATTTAATTGTTTTTAAATTTCAATATGTTTTTATATGTATACCTATTTAAATTAAGTTTTGCTTCTGGAAAGCTACTTAATTTTTTTATGAAAATTGGATACTGAACAATATTCACCTTTGAACAATTGAACAAGTTCGACATCTGGTTAATAAATTATTGTTTTTAGAATTCCACAACTTGTATTTTTCTTGAAGGGGTTGAATGTCAAATAGCAATTGGATTTATTTTTTCCTTCTCAGATTTTGAATTTATCTTTTAAAATAGTGATTAATGAATTATGACTGATTAAAATCTTCAAAAAATCTTGAGTAGCCAAGTTAAATGCCCTCTCAGTCATAGAAACGAGCGTAGAACTAGAGAAAGGATGCTGCCTCGGGTACTGATGCTCATCTAATAGATCAGGTTCCGAATGATTTAATCGTTTGCTCCTTTGAAAATAATTAGTTGCTTAACAACCTAACAATAAATAATGTTATACGAGTATAAGTAATTGTGTACTTTTGAGCTAACATTCATTAACTAACGAACGAGAGATGCCCTTTTTGTTTTTCAGATAAATGTTGTTTTTGAAAATGTTGCATTTTGGGACACCCGAGATACAAGGGATGTCCTGAAATGCAACATTTTCAAAAACACCTTGTATCTGAAAAAACAAAAAGGGCGATGAAAATTTCGTTCGACAAAAATGTAGCCCACGGTCGCGAAACCGCATCCTTCTTACCCCAACAGCAACTAAGATATCCCTTATGTACGTGTGTCCCATTTTGGTTGTCCATAAGGGATAACTCGGTTGCTATTGGAGTTAGAAGGATGCGGTTTCCGCAAACGCTGGCTACTTTTTTGTCAAACGGAAGATGGCGCCAACAGAAATGTTATTGTTCTTTTTGTTTTCCAGATACAAGATGTTTTTAAAAAAGTTGCATTTTGGGACACCCCTTGAGTTTTTCTCTAGAAGTGATATTTTTCAAATTATGAACCAAACATAGGTTTTTTCAAATGAGACACCCTATATATTATAGACTCATTGGATAGCTCTACTTTTGCTAATTTCAATGATATAAAATTCAATAGGTTTATCTCTAACAGTTTTCGTGCAAAAAATTTCTTTCTATTTTTGTCATAAGAAACAATGTGTTAGAAAGAGACCTTTCTCATTCTCTTGACAGATGCAAAGTCCTTTTCTGATACATTGTTTCTTATGACAAAAACAGACATACTCAGTGGCGTATCCAGAAAATATGTTCGGGAGGCCCTACATACATAGGTTGTGGCTTGTAACTAAAAATCTAAAAAAAAAAAAAAAATTAGGTGTCAGGGTGCCACGCCTTGATGTTGCTACGTTCCATATACGTAAAAATACAGTTATGGAGTGGTGGCTTGGCCCGATGGCCCCCTCCCCGAGTGCGCCACTGGACATGATAGAAATGAACCCATCGAACTTTATATCATTGAAATCAGCGAAAACAGAGCTATCCAATGAGCTATTAATATACAGGGTGTCGAATTTGAAAAAACGTATGTTTGGTTCATAATTTAAAAACAATCACTTCTAGAGAAAAACTGACTACGCCACTGGAAGCTACGTAAAAATATCTATGAGGAACCGTTGTCACCTTTTCGATCGCCTATGAGAGAACCGTGATACAAGGGGTGTCCCAAAATGCAACTTTTTCAAAAACGCCTTGTATCTGAAAATCAAAAATAGCGATGACAATTCTGTTGGCACCATTTATCTTCCGTTTGACAAAAAAGTAGCCAACGTTCGCGGAAACCGCATCCTTCTAACTCCAATAGCAACCGAGTTATCTCTGTCCGATGATATTCTCAGTTTTTTGATACTTCGCTAGAATTTCTAGATATTGGCCAAAGTTCGATTTTTCAAAATAGAACACCCAATATTTTAATAACTCATTGGATAGCTCTGCTTTCGGCTTTAGCTAATTTCAATAATGTAAAGTTCCATACAGTTTTCGAGAAAAAGAATATCTGTTTTTGGAATAAGAAACATTCTAAACAATGTGTATTTTCCTTACAGATATAAAGTCCTTTTCTAACACAAAGATTCTTATGACAAACACGCATTTTAATTTTATTCTCAAAAACAGTTAAACATAAAACTATCGAACTTTCTAATGCCGGTTTTCCACCAAACCGACAAAACAAAAACAAACCTTAAACTCAGACAAAACTCCAATTTTTCCCAAACATTTTCAAGATTAGCGTGTTTTGCTCATTTGGAGTTTTGTTTTTCAGGTTAATTTCGAGTTTTAAAACATGTTTTAAAACAAAAACTCATCAGTCTGTTTGGTGGAAAACCGGCATAAAGGGTCTTCAAAAAAAAAACAATCTAATGCCGGTTTTCCACCAAACGGACTGTTGAGTTTTTGTTTTAAAACATGTTTTAAAACACGAAATTAACCCGAAAAACAAAACTCCACTTGTGGCAAAATACCCTAATCTTGAAAATGTTTGGGAAAAGTTGGAGTTTTGTCTGAGTTTAAGTTTTGTTTTTGTTTTGTCGGTTTGGTGTAAAACCGGCATAAGATTGCTATGGGTTTTTAAACGTACTGTTACGATATCGCTAAAGCCAGGCCAGAAGAACACCGTCCGCCGACAGGCTGTCAAGAATCTAGCGAATTATTCTACTATAATCTGGAAAATAAGATTATAGTGTGTTAGAGGTGGGAAACTATCGATAGTAATTATCGATATATCGATAGTTTGCTACACTATCGAACTATCGATAGTTATACTTGGACAATCGATAGCAGTCCTCTTGTCTTTTCTCATGTCGGCAATATCGTGTGCCAAGAAATAATATCATTCAAATTTTCATCTTTCACTATGATCCTGTGCATGTGGCATTGTGGCATCAAGGCTCCTATAGTCAATAGATTGTCTGGTAATGGGTAACTTGATGATGTCATCTGGTCTGGGGTGCCTGGAGATTTGGAATTATGTTGAGGCACCCCAGATGACGGCGATGACGCCATGAAAGTTATCAGGCAACCAGGACAACCTACCTCTCTCAAACAACCTTGATCTTTCTTCATATTTATGATTGATTTTTATTTTTGTTTTGATGGTATGGTAGTTGAAAGTTGAAATCGAGGTTGAAATCGAAATTAAAAAAGATGAAGATGAGTTATGCTTTCTGTTATATCATCAGTTAACAACAACAACCTACACAACTCAACTACACTTTATTTCAGTTCAAAGTGGTGTTTATTTCTGTTCTTTACTTCCAGTTTAAAGAAAAAAAAAAACGTTAATTCATTTTTGTATTTTTTCTCTTCCTTTTTGTTTGTATTGTAGGGCATAGGCCGTAGGGGTAGGGCCTGAGATGAAGGCCTTCATCTGCACACGGCAGTCGGAGATCATTAACAATAACATTTTGGCTTGTCCTGACCTGCTAATTGCTGAAACCCCAAATACAAAATGAGTCCAAAACGTAAACCCTTTTTTTATCGATAGTTATATCGATACATCGATAGTTTTTATTCGTTACTATCGATATATCGATAGTTAGATTCTTCGATAGTTTCCCACCTCTATGTGTATTCTAGATTTTACAGGAATAGATTTAGGGATATATATAAGGACGGGTTTTAGCTTGTAAGTAAGTTTCAGTTTGACTGTGATACGATTTAAATAGTGATTATTGCGAGTTTTAAGAGTTTAATTGTTGAGTTTGTTATTAAAGTAATTAGTGTCAGAGTTAATTGTTAAGTGGAATAAATTATTGCTGTGTTAATTGGACTTTGATTTTTGGAATAAACGAAACGAACAACGAACCCAAGATTTCTGTCAGGCAACCCAAAGCTGTGACAGTACCGTCGTCACCAAAAGTAACTGGGACAGCATCATATTAGCTCTTGTACTATTATATGATTTTTGGTGTCAAATATTTATCAAACTACAAACTATGAATTAAATGCATTGAAATGAATCACATACTTTTGGTGACGATATTTGGCGGATTATTGTTCCTTTATTGGTCAGGATTTTTGACATGACATTTTGACATTGAAGTTCATTGACAAAATTGAAGAAAAATATTGCTAAGACATACGTTTGAAAAATCATAGCAATCTTTGATTTTTTTTTTCTTTGGAGACCCGATATCATTGAAATCCGCTAAAGCAGAGCTAACCAATGAGTTATTTAAATATAGGGTGTTCTATTTAAAAATATCTGACTTTGGTCAATATCTCGAAATCCTGGCGGAATAACAAAAAAGAGAGTTTTTACAGAAATCAATTATTTTCATGAATCTGTAGTATAACATACCCAGGTGTGCTTAGTAAAATTGAATGATGCGAATTTTTATTACCTTTTAAATAACAAATACTTTGAAAAACGAAATGAAAAACAAATAGGACCTACGTTGTGGAAACTTACTCAATTTTACTTACTGGACATGCGCCCGACATAGCAAATATTTGGGAAATTTGAGGGAAGTTGTGATACGTAAAAGAAAACGAAAAATTTGTGAAACGCCTCCCTTATTTTCAAAGAAAAACGTACCGTTCTCGACCTAGAATTCTCGAGAGAAAAGAAGAGAACGGCAGAGAAGGTTTCGATCTAACATTCCCCAAAAATCGAAACATACCGTATCATTTTAAATACCTAATAATTGTGATTAGCCAGTTTCCCAGTAGGTACTGAGGTCCCATACGGGAAGCTACGCAGCTATAGTTGTTTTTGAGCCAATATCTCTAGATTGATTATTTCAATTTGTCAGGATATTCTCTCTTCAGGGTAAAAAAATGTTAGTAAATTCAACAAGGCTCTAATGCACATAATTTCTTGGGTTTTAATTTACTTTTTAACTGTGTTGTTTACAGCATGAAAAAATTTTGGTTAAATACATAAACAATGCACATGTTATAAAAAAATGTTATAAATAAACAAAAATACATAAAAAATGAACAAAATTATAGGAACTTGCATAAATTGAACTCTCAAAAACAAAATAACATTAAATACACTAACCCTTGAACTCTCCTTACACACACACACTAATAACAAATTGGATTGAACAAACAATTTTAATGCAAAATAGAAATGAAAATTGAATAATAAATAATTACAGACACGCAACACGTTTTCTAAGGGACCAGGCCAGCGCGTTCTGTCGTCTCCATTCTAATGCCTAATCGCTTTCTCTTTACCTACCGTTCCGTTTGGTACCCTCGTTGTCCCTTAAACCTAAACTCTGTGGCGCAATACATGGTTGCAATATTTACTTTTATTACGTAAAAGTTTTTTTAAAAGTTAAAATTTGAAGAAATAATATTTTAAATACGTGGTTTTCCTCAAATCAAAAAGTTATGCAGCTTTTCCTAATGAAAATATTCAATTTGGACCACCCTTAACATGCTAGAAATTAAACTAATATCACTTTCACGGAATATGTATCGTTTTTATTCAAAAAAATGCCTGATTCTATTAACCAAAGATAAATTACAATATTAAAAAAAAAACTTTGACCAAATTTTTTCGTATCACCCTATATCGCTACAAGGTCGATGCAATGAGAGAAAATGCTTATTTCGACTTCCAAAATAATATACTAAAATTTCAACAAAATCCTTAAGAAATGTGAGATGTTCTTTGAAAACCGGATATCTGAAAATGAATCCTTTTGTACAATTTACAGAAAACCAATAGATAAAAAATTCTCCAATTTGTGCTCAATCTTCGGGTATTATACACCGATCATCGTCCATCAACTTTATCGATATCAGCTTAGATTTCCGGCCTTTGGTTTTCCGATAGAAGATTTGTTAAGAGGCGTTACCTAGCACGAAATAGCTATTTTCCTAACGAGTGCGGGAAATTTCTTCCCGCAAGAGTTAGAAACTATATTTTTTCTACGAGCATACTAAAGCTGATGTTACGAAGAGTTTAATTTAAATAAAATGCGATTATGCAGAAGGTAGAATTAAAAATGTATTAAAAGGTATTTATAAAAAAGTAAAGGTACAGGTATAGGTGTATCAACAATACAAACAATTCCATGTCACAATGATTATTTCAAACTCTTCCCGCACCGGTGCGGGAAGAAAGTCTTCCCGCACTGCAAATCGTGCGGGAAGAGCCATTCCCCGCACGCTCGTAGAAAAAATAATAAAATGGAAATGAGTTTCCGCTGCCGACACATTTAAAAGCTCCTAGAAATAATGAATGATGGGTTACTAATTCGAGCTATATTTTTAGACTTCTTAATTTATTCTATCTATAACACATGATTTTGCGTGCGATAAGTACCATTTTACCGCACTGCGTGCTGTAATATTATTACCGCGCGTAGTATAGTGCTGGACAAATGAAGTGGATATTCTATTTTTTGAACTAAATTTTGGGATAGAATATCTCGACAAAAAAAAATCGTATCGATTCGCGATTTTCAGAGATTGATGGCAAATTTTATTGAGAATAAGAGGATTAAATAATAAAAATGAACATTTGTTACAAATGTTGTTATACAGGGTGAAAATGCAAACCAATACCTAAAGTTGAAATTTTAATTGTTACCGAACATTTCGAAAAACGATTTGGGGTACATATTTATTGTGATGGGGTGGTCTACTGATCAGTTGGAAAAAACAATTTCAACAGTTTTCCATAATCTGCAATGGCTCGAAAAATATGCCGATTTCTTTGAAAGGATCTTTTCAAATTTAGGATCTGTGAATTCTCACTGAATAATTGAGTCGCCTCTGAAAAATAAATCATTGCTTGACATAGGTATTCGTGGAAACAAAAATGCAGTATTTGACAGATTGTCGGTTCTTTACTCAGTTCTTCATTTAATATTGTTGAAATTGTTGAGAATATCAGAAATTCACAATGTAATACAAGTAGTGACATTTAGATATTCTGGGATGTATGAGATTATTATTTGTTGTCTCTCTCTTCTTGTACCTATCAGTTAAAAAAAAAAATCAATAAACTACAGTTCTAACGTTGCATCATAATCGTGACACGCTTGTTTTATTTTCCTTGTCCCAGTCCAGTGTTTTTCCGGAATTCTTTCAGGATCTTTTCCAATTTTAACAACAGGTTATGAGCCCAGTTTTGCCCAGATCGCCCTGGCATAGAATTTCGGGATTTCGGTAGTTCGGGATTAAAAAAAAACAGAAGTTGGTGTCGTGCAGAACGTAGTACGTTTCGGTGACGTTTGCTTTTTATCGCGCGCGAAAGAAAATGGCCATCAATTATTTAAACAGTGTACCCAAGCTTCTCGGTCGCGAGAACTATGATGAGTGGTCGTTCGCAGTGGAGAATGTGTTTATCCTGGAAGGTTTGAACAAATGCATTGAAGGTAGCGAACAGGACACCACCCTAATTGCCAAAGCCAAAGCCAAACTGGTATTGACCATAGACCCATCTTTGTATTCCCATATCAAAGATGCCACCACAGCCCAAGAAATGTGGAAAAGCCTTAAAAATCTGTATGATGACAATGGTTTTATGAGGAAGATAGGCCTATTACGAACTCCCATGATTCAATGGACTCATACATCAATCAGATTGTTGAAACGTCCCAAAAATTAAGAAGGACTGGTTTCAAGATTGATGAAGAATGGGTGGGGTCGCTTTTATTGGCTGGACTTCCCGAAAAGAAATATGGACCAATGATAATGGCAATTGAGCACTCGGGCATTCAAATCACTACAGATTCTATAAAAACCAAACTCTGGGATATGCAGACAGATGGCGGTAGGAGCAGTGATGGCAGCAGTGGTGCTTTTGTGGCAAATAGAGGTTTCAGGCAGAATCACCGAAGGCCTTTGAGAGATGGCGCCAGTAGTTCCACTTTCAAATGCAAGAAAAATGGCCATTTCATGTCAAAATGCCCAAATAATAATAGAGCTGAAAGTTGTTTTAGTGCAGTTTTCACTACAGGGCACTTCGACAATAAAGATTGGTACATTGACAGCGGTGCCAGCATTCACTTGACAGCGAAGAAAGAATGGCTGAAAAATTTGAGAAGTCCAAGTCGTTGTGGCCAATCAATCTAAGATTGGAGTTGAATGTGCTGGTGATGTGCAAATTAAGACTATTGTGGCAGACAAGCAGTATGAAATATTGTTGAAAAGTGTGCAGTTTGTTCCTGGCTTGACAACCAACTTGTTATCAGTCAGTCAGCTGATCAACAATGGGAACAAGGTATGTTTCAATGATAAGGGCTGCAATATTTACAATTCTCATGGCATTTTGGTAGCAACTGCCAGTATATGTAACAATTTATATAAACTAGATGCTTTCAAAGGCTTAGGTCCAGTGTTTCTGGCAAGCAGTGAAATGTGGCATCGACGATTAGGCCATATAAACAATAACTACTTCAACCAAACAAGCAAATTAGTAGAAGGTCTTGTTTATAAGGGTCAGGCAAATGTAACAAATTGCATTGTGTGTTGTCGAGGGAAACAGGCTCGCTTGCCATTTCCCCAAAAAGGAAGCCGTGCAGATAGTATACTATACTACAAATTATACATAGTGACATTAACGGCCCAATGGAGACAACTTCGTTAGGAGGTGCTAGATATTTCTTAACATTTATTGATGATTACAGCCGCATGTGTTTCATATATTTTCTGAAGACAAAGAATGAAATGTATGAAAAGTTCAAGGAATTTAAACATCTTGTAGAAAACCAGCAAAATGCAAAAATAAAAATATTAAGAACAGATAATGGCGGTGAATACATCAATAAAGAACTTGATCGATATCTTAAGGAATCCGGCATTGTGCACCAGACAACAAACAGTCATACACATACACCAGAGCAAAATGGCTTAGCGGAACTGTTAAAATTAATGGCTTGGGCTTGTAAAATTCAATGAAACAACGGCGAATTATTAACTTTTTATTTTGCACAACATGCCAACGCTCAGGCTGGAACCGAACAGACAGAACAACAACAACGTGAAAAATCCTAACCAAACTTTTTCATGCCAACTAAAGGTAGATTCACACTTCTACCAGGATTAACGTTGTTCTAAACAAAATACAAATTCTTAAGTTTATAATTAAATACCGAGTAAAATACTGATATTGATCAATGTAATTTAACACCCTCCCTCAATATAAGTATTTTACCATTATTCCAAAATATAAAAATTTACAGCAAAAAAAAAAAAAATTAGAGCAGTGATTTGGTCAAACCCAAACCCTCCCTGAATTTCTCAAACTTGACTCTAGACAATGGCTTGGTAAATATATCGGCCAGTTGATCTTCGGTTTTAATGTACTGTATATCCACCACTCCACTGTCTATTTTCTCTTTCACAAAATTTAGTTCTATGTCAAGGTGTTTCAATCTCTTATTGTCTCCAGGATTGTTAGCAACTTTAATAGCAGATTGGTTGTCTTCCAAAATAATAACACTTTCATTCATTTTGAAGCAACCAAAATCATTCAAAATTTTTCTTAACCAACATGCTTCTTTGACTGCAAACATTAGAGCCACATATTCTGATTCTGTGGAAGAGATTGACACACTTTGCTGTTTCTTACTCGCCCACATTATGGTACAGTTATATAATTTAAAAATATATCCTGTTGTGGACTTCCTATCTTGAACATCCCCTCCCCAGTCTGAATCTACATATCCTCTCAAAGCAGTATTACCTTCTAACTTAAAAAATAAAACATAATTCAGGGTGCCCTTTACATATCTCAAGACCCTTTTCAATGCTTTATACAAATTTTCGTCTGCTTTTTCCTGGAATCTACTGAGAAGACATACACTTTCACATAAGTCAGGCCTAGTGCCCTGTACAGCGTACATGAGACTGCCTATGATTTTTCTACAAATATTTTGAAATTTAGGGTCAGCATTACAGTTTTTTAAGTAGCTAAGGTCATTATTCATATCAATAGGTGTACTAATAGCTTTACAATCTTGCATACCATATTTCTGCAAAACTTCTTTTAAATAACTTTCTTGACTCAATTGAACATACCCTTGATTTAAATTTTGTTCAACCTCTATACCCAAGTACTGAGAAATTACTCCTAAATCCTTCATGCTGAAGTTGGTATGCAAAGTTGATTTCAAGCTATTGACTTTTTCCAATTTAGTGCCAAGAATTAAAAGATCATCCACATACAATATTACAAATAACTGATCATTCTGTGAACATTTTGAATATAAGCAATAATCATTCTCTGACCTATCAAAACCTTCCCTTTTCATCAAATTATCAAATTTAGAATTCCAACATTTAGGTAATCTTTTGAGACCATAAATGGACTTGTTCAATTTACAAACTGTGCTACAATTATTCTTATTTTTACCTGGTAAAGTCATGAAAACTTCTTCCGATTTCACCATATAAAAATGCACTTTTCACGTCCATTTGGAAAATTGGCTTACCCAATTTCAGACTAAGCACTAGTAGCACCCTGACGGTTGTCAATTTTGCCACAGGTGCATAAATGTCATAAAAATTGTCATCACTTTCTTGTTGAAATCCGCGAGCCACTAAACGCGCTTTAAATTCACTTTCACTTTTCTTTTTGAAGACCCATTTGCTTTCAATCACCTTCTTGTCATTTGGCCATGGTGCTTCCGACCATGTGTTGTTCTCTTTTAGAACTTGCAGCTCCTTATCCATAGCCTCTTGCCATTTCGTGGCATTATTTCCATTCAAGGCTTCTTCCAAACTAATAGGGTTCTCATTTTCTGAAAAGAAACTCGTCTCATAATCGTTCAACCAAGTAGGTGCCTGAATTTTTCTTTTAGGTAATCTTGTACTGGATTCTGGGGTATCTTCAATTTCTATTTCTTGTATATCGACTGTTTCATTGATGGAGTTTTCATTCGAGTTTTGGTCACCTATTTCATCTAAGTTTTCTATTCCATACATTTCTTGGTTTTCATCTTCGGCCACTTCCGGTTCTGATTCACTCTCATCATTGTTATCTAGGTCCAATTTTATGACTTTTTCAGTGGGACTATTTACTTCGAGATTTACTTCATCTTGACTCATTCTAGGTATGAAAACGACGTCTCTATGCGTCTCTACATTATTCTTGTCCTTGAAGTAAATTCGATAGCCCTTTATTTCCTCACTGTAGCCTACAAAAATGCCTTCTCTATTTTTAGAATCTAATTTCAGCCTTTTCTCTTTTGGTACATGTACTTTTACTGTTGTACCAAACTCCTTGAAGAAAGTCAGATCAAAATCTTTATTGTGCCATAACTTAAATGGTGATTCATTGGTTTGGCAATTGCTCCCCACTCTATTCAGTGTAAATACAGCACAATTAACTGCTTCTGCCCAGAAAGACTTATCCATATTTTTACTGTGTAGCAAAGTCCTTGCAGCTTCTACAATAGTTCTCATATCTCTTTCTGCCCTTCCATTCTGCTGGGGTGTGTAGGAACAGGATCTTTCATGTCGAATGCCCTTTGTATCAAACAAGTTTTTCAATTCTTTATTAATGAATTCTAAACCATTGTCAGAACGGAATGTAATTATTTTATTGCCAGTAATATTCTCAGCCAACACCATGAACTGTTTAATCTTCAAGAAAGTTTCAGATTTATTGTTTAAAAAATAAACATACCTGTATCCAGAAAAATCATCCTTCAGCAAAAGAAAATATTTTGCTCCTCCTAAGGAGGCTACTTCAAACGGTCCACACAAATCAGCGTGTATTAACTTTCCTGATTTTTCTACTCTGGATTCACTTATAGGAAATGGAAGTCGGTGTTGTTTTCCAGTTAGGCATTGTGTACATAATGGTTTCTTTTCATCCTTGAATTTTATATTGGTATGCTTTAGGACACTTTTCACTTTTTCAAAATTAATGTGGGCCAATTTACAGTGCCAATCCGTTAGACTTTCCACAATATTACACTGTGATATTTCAGGTTTGTCATTATCAACTTTCATCTGGTTTTTGAACTGCATTTTATACAAATTTCCTTGTCTAACTGCTACTGCTATGATTCGACCTTCCATGTCTAACAAATCACATCTATCCTTGTTTGAATGCATTTCAAAACCTCGGTCCAACACAGCACTCAGAGAAAACAAGTTTACTGCCAAATTGGGAACAAATAAAACGTTGTTAAGGATTGTTTTTACCCATGAGCTGCCATTCCATGCTTGTACTTGAATTTTTCCCACTCCATTCACATCAATTAGTGTCCCATTTCCAATTTTTTCTTGTCTCCCTTCTTTTAATTTTGTCAATGATTCAAAACATTCGATTTGGCTACACATATGCTCAGTTGCTCCACTATCTAGCCACCAAGCACCATTTCCATTCAAATGCTCTTGGTTAAACAATGCAGTCTCATCATTTTCTGTTAAAATGCTTGAAATTACCATCAACACTTGAGTATTATCCTGATTCTGTTGTTTACGATTTGCATTTTCTTTATTTCTCTTGAAAAAACAATTTTGCACTAGGTGGCCAGCTATTTTGCAATAAGTACACTTTTTCTTTGATTTTAACACTGGGCAATTCTTTTTTATATGCCCGAACTTGTTGCATTCAAAACATTTAATTTTATTGTTTGAATTATTGTGAGCATTATTGTTTTGGTATTTGTACTTACTTGCCAGTGCTGTTGACTCTTCTATGCCATTATTCCTCTCCTCTTCAATCATCAATCTTGAGGCGATTTTCAGCCTGGAATGATTATTATTTGGTTATAACCAACGCATTTCCGCCGTCGCGGTTTTAACCAAAGTAGGGGAAGTTGTGATGTCACATATCAGCTGATTTGCTTTTGGTATTTACCACTTATAACCGATTATAACCCAGCTTTGGACTTGGGTTAATCTTTTGGTTACAGCTTTTTGATGTTATTGTTATTATTTTGGGAATTGGTATTGGTGTTTTGTGATTTTGCAGTTGTGTTGTGGCCTGGCACAATGGAAGAAGTATACACTCACTTACTCACTGCAACTCACCATGTTTAGATCATCCCCAAAGAAAATCTGTTTGATAAACGAGACTATAACGAGAGATTCTGCTCCATTTTTGGTACCTTAACAACAAACCATTGTTGAAACGAAAAAACAAATAAGAATAATAAACATAACCCTACACTTCTATAACCAAATCATTTCAGCGGTCAGTTCCTTGGGTTATGATTCTTGAGTGGTGGGGGTCTATGACGTCACACTTGGCTGTCAAAGTTGTCAACCAAAAGAATAACCACGGTATTTACCGATAAATAATCATTCCAGGCTGAAAATCGCCTTTGAAGTCAATTCTGTGAGAGTCTGTTTATCTTTAGGAGTTGACTCCCATGCTGTCACAAAGTGCCTCATATTACCTGGGAGTGCCATCAAAACTTTAGTTATGACCATTTTCTCACTTATTTCTTCTCCTAAATGCTTCAAATTAGCTTTAATCTCCTCTACTTGAGATACAAATTCTGCTATTCCGCCTTCTTTATATTCCAAATTGAAGAATCTTTGTTGGAGTAAATGCACACTAACTTGTGCTCATATATTGTTTCGAGTTTTGTCCACATTTCTGCTGCTGTACTGCACGACAGAATATGTGTAATTATCTTCTCATGTAGCCTCGATACAATGATTTCTTGTGCCTTAGCATCTTTTCTGTCATTCTTCTGCATTTTGTGCTGTCCTGATGGTGGTTCCACTCACAATGTCGAAACAAGCCTTTGCCTTCAATGTTACCAGCACTTGGAACTTCCAAGTCGTCCAGTTTTCACCATTGAATTTTATAACTTGAATTGCCTGATCTCCCATTTTGGTTTTTATTTATTTTCTTCAAGCCCCCACTGGGTTTTCCTCTGTGCAACTACCTGCACGAGTTTTCACACGAACAATATCGCGCACGACTATACTGTCCTTAACCCGACTTTTCGGACACCGAAAACACGATACCGAAAAAACCAGTTTCAACAAAACCAAAATTGTCCAAAAAAAAAAAAAATCCCGCTTTCACGATTTTACAAGCTTGATCGCGAGCCTGGGCCCATAACCTGTTAAAATTAATGGCTTGGGCTTGTAAAATTCAATGAAACAACGGCGAATTATTAACTTTTTATTTTGCACAACATGCCAACGCTCAGGCTGGAACCGAACAGACAGAACAACAACAACGTGAAAAATCCTAACCAAACTTTTTCATGCCAACTAAAGGTAGATTCACACTTCTACCAGGATTAACGTTGTTCTAAACAAAATACAAATTCTTAAGTTTATAATAAAATACCGAGTAAAATACTGATATTGATCAATGTAATTTAACAGGAACGTTTCAACCGCACAATTTTTGAAAAAGCCAAATGCTTAATGTTTGATGAGAATGTGAGTAAGTTTTTGTGGGCAGAAGCCTGTAATACGGCTTGTTACATCAAAAACCGGTCGGCATGTGCAGGGATTCCTAAGACTCCATTTGAGATTTTTTATGGCAAGAAGCCAAATCTCAGTCATTTACGCATTTATGGTAGTACTGTCATGGTTCATGTTCCTAAAGTGAATAGAAACAAGTGGGATCATAAAGCAGTAAAACATCTACTTGTAGGATATGACGAAAATACTAAGGGCTATAGATGTTTTAACCCGCTCACAAAAAAGGTCATTACAAGTAGAGATGTGCAGTTTATGGAAAATGTCATCAATTTAAACAATATTTCATTGGGTGAGCCAGTTGAAACAGAGGTTGCCGATTCAGTGGGGGTTGACATTACTACTGATGAATCGTTGGCAGATGAATTTTCTGATCAATCTGTTAATGAGGAAATCATGCCATTCATAGAAAGTTTTGAGTGACTATGCCCCTGACTATGAAGAAGTTCCAACAGTTCTTGATGAGTTGCCAAGAAGGTCAGAGAGAACTCCCAAAAAGAAATCATTTGAAGATTACATCACATACCTGTGTGCAAGTGATGTTTCTGAGGCACCAGATGGTTCTGATCTACCCAAAACAGTGGCTGAAGCGCTTTCGATACCAGATGGTCGAGAGTGGAGGCAGGCCATGTTAGAAGAAATGCACTCATTTGAGGAGAATGAGACTTGGGAGCTAGTAGACCCACCAGAACACGGAACAACAGTAATGCAGTGTAAGTGGGTTTTCAAGGTGAAATGTGATGGTGACAGTAAAATTAATTATAGAGCAAGGTTAGTAGCAAAAGGTTATACTCAAAGAGAGGGTGTTGATTACACAGAAACTTTTGCTCCTGTTGTGAAACACTCAACCTTTAGGGTTTTAATTGCATTAGCTTTACAGTTAGATCTTAAGATTTTTCATTTGGACGTTAAAACTGCGTTTCTCAATGCTGTGTTAAAGGAAAATGTTTTCATGACACAACCCGAGGGTTTTGTTTTAAAGAATCAGCAGAATAAAGTTTTTAAATTAAAAAAGGCTGTATACGGTTTAAAACAATCCAGTAGAGCTTGGAATCAAAAAGTAGATCAAATTTTGTTAGATATTGACTATAAAAAGTCAAGTATTGAGCCTTGTTTGTATATTAAAAGAAAAAATAATGGTTTGTTAACTGTAATAGCATTGTATGTAGATGATTTTTTTGTTTTTTCGGGCGACTCAGAAGAAATTGCATTTCTTGAGAAAAATTTGAGTTCAAAATTCAAAATTAAAAATCTTGGAGAAGCCAAAAAATATTTAGGAATAAGGATCATTAGAGATTATAATGAAAATTTTATAACTATTGATCAGAAAGACTATATTAATGAATTACTAACACGTTTTGGTATGAATGACTGCAAAACAGTTAGTACTCCATTGGATAGTGGTATCAGTCTAAGCAACGTCGAGGGTCAAACTTGTAATCCTGATTTACCATATAGGGAATTAATTGGAAGCCTAATGTACTTGGCAGTAATGACTCGTCGCGACATTGCTTATGCTGTGAGCTTACTCAGTCAGTATAACAATTGCTATACTGAGGTACATTGGCAATCTGCAAAAAGATTGTTAAGGTACTTGAAAGGTAGCATAGACTTTTCCATGAAATTCACCAAAGATAATTCAAGCTTAGTTGGGTTTGCTAATGCTGATTGGGGATCAGACAAACAGGACCGAAAGTCTTATACGGGCTATATCTTCAAGCTTTCTGGGGGTTGCGTTTCTTGGAAAAGTTGTAAGCAGCGAACAGTGGCCTTATCAACCACAGAAGCGGAATATATGGCTCTTAGTGATGGCACAAAAGAGGCTATATATTTGCAAAATCTTTTGTTTGATTTGACTGGAAAATTGAATTGTACAGTTATACATAATGATAATCAGAGTGCCCAAAAATTGACAAATAATCCAGTTTCTCACGATAGATCAAAACATATAGATGTCAGATATCATTTCTTAAGGGATGCTCTCGCAGAAAAGAAAATTGATTTAAAGTATTTACCCACTGATGAGATGATAGCGGACATCTTGACAAAGCCTTTACAAAATATTAAGAATGCCCAATTTCGGAAAGGTTTAGGTTTAATTAGTAATTAATTTTGTATCTCTATTGTTTGTGAATTTATGATAAGTGGGGGTGTTGAGAATATCAGAAATTCACAATGTAATACAAGTAGTGACATCTAGATATTCTGGGATGTATGAGATTATTATTTGTTGTCTCTCTCTTCTTGTACCTGTCAGTTAAAAAAAAAAAATCAATAAACTACAGTTCTAACGTTGCATCATAATCGTGACACGCTTGTTTTATTTTCCTTGTCCCAGTCCAGTGTTTTTCCGGAATTCTTTCAGGATCTTTTCCAATTTTAACAACAGAAATTTCCCGATTGAAAGCCCGTTTCGAGGAGACCCAAAACGTAAGGTACCGACATGGAGGCGGACGTGTACGTTTAGTTACACCCAGAATCCAGCGAATTCTGATAAGAGAAGTCCACAGAAACCGGACAATGAGCTCAAGAACAATTAATGATACAGTTCGACAGCAAACGGGAATAGAAATGTCTGATCGTACTTTAAGGAGAACTCTCAACAGAAATAAGTTGAGGTAATTGTATAATCCTCTACACAAGCATCTTTGACAACAGAAACACAGTTGAACAAAATTCACGAAAAAAATTCCAAACTTTTTTCATTTTGATTATGTTTTTTTAGAGCAAGACGTCGAGCAAAGTTCCCAGACATAGAACTGTTAGGCTGGCATGGTGTCAACACCGCCCTAATTGGGACAATGAATGGAAAAATTGTCTTTTCACAGATGAGACAAGATTCAATTTGTTTTATTCTGATGGTAGAATTTTGGTGTGGCGGGAACCAAACACAAGATACCAAGAAGAGAATATGACTCCACGGGAGGCTTTTGGGGGAGGCGGAATCAATGTTTGGGCAGGGGTAATGTGGAATGGAAGAACAGAATTGTTTCTCTCACTTGAAACAATGAACGCTGTGCGATACAGAAACAACGTACTAGTGCCTATTGTGGTACCTTTCGCTCAAAATTATGGGGAAGATTTTATTTTGATTGATGATAATGCGAGACCGCATCGTGCCAATATTGTCCAAAATGTCTTGTAGGAATACAATATTCAGAGGATGGATTGGCCAGCAAAGTCACCTGACTTGAACATAATAGAACATGTTTGGTCGTATCTCAAACTACTAGTAAAGACACGGCCTAATCCTCCACAAACACTTGAAGAGCTTTCTCAAGCGATTACAGAAGAGTGGAATAATGTACCTCCGGAGTTCATTAACGACATGATTTTAAGTATGCCTCGTAGATGTCAAGAGGTGTCAAATGCTCGAGGCGGTCCTACTCGTTGTTGAGAAAAAAACTTATATTTTTTTGACACCACAAACTTTTTTTAGATCTAACATTGTAATTCATATACCCTTACAAAAAACAACCTGTTTTTTTTAAATAAATGAAGAGGGTTCCTAGTTTACCCGTAACAGGACATGCTTTTTGCGAGTACTCTGAGGTATGTACAACTCAGCATGACTTCAAGGGGACTCCAAAATTTGAAATTGATCTGTTCTAAGTAAACAAAACTGAATGCCATTTTTTTGCTTGCACTGGATAACTTATTGTTTTCATTTGGAAATGTTTTCAGTAGTAATGACGCAAGGACATTGATAATTGTTTGAAAAAAAATTAACAGATTTCGAGAGCTTGTTTCCTATGAGCAACAAGCTTGAGAAAGTTGTTATAAAATTTTTGAGCATTTATCAATGTTCGATGGTTATTGGGATGGAAATTTTTCTGACAGCAATGTTATAGAGTGAAAATAACCCTAGGGCTGTTTTCAGTATAATGTTGAAATGATTGGGTGATTTGTGTCACATGACAAAAAATTACAAAATTTAATTGGCTTTTAGAACTGTCAAAAAAATTTCACAACAATACATCGATACTTTCAAGTAACTATTGTTAAAAAATATAGCATAATGTTTTACATTGACCCCTAAGCTATTGATTGACCATCCGCCTTGTAAGTATGATGTCAAAATGCTATCGAAAATCCAAAAAACCATTACAGAATAAAGGCTTGCACTCTCAATTTGCATTTAGTTGTGGAAAATTCAAATTATTTTTTATTATCTTCCACATTAACAGTAAAGGACATGAAATTTGTAAAAAAATATCATATATCAGATATTCTTGAGTAATCGAAGCTTCTAATACCTTTCGAATATTTATTGAACTTGGGTCTGGTTAACATTTCATATGCATAAGATCTGGATGGAAAAACAGTCTCGTTGAACGTCTCAGTGAGAAATCACATGTCAATTTTTAAAAAAGTGTTTCTTTCAAAAAAATCGCCATATTTTCTGAACAATTGCAGATTGTTGAAAACTGTTGAAATTGTTTTTTGCAAATGATCAGTAGATAACCCCAACACAATAAAATTGTACCCCAAACCGTTTTTCGAAATGTTCGCTAACCATTAAAATTTCAACTTCAGGTATGAGTTTGCATTTTCACCCTGCATAACAATATTCGTTACAGTTGTTCATTTTTATTATTAAATCGTCTTATTCTCAATAAAATTTGCCATCAATCTCTGAAAATCGCGAATCGATACGATTTTTTTTTGTCGAGATATTCTATCCCAAAATTTAGTTCAAAAAATAGAATATCCACTTCATTTGTCCAGCACTGTATATTGATTGAGGTATCAATTACCTATCCTTAAATAAATTTCAAGTCTATCTTTTCACAAAAAAAAAAAACAAAAAAAGTTTCCCAAAAACAACTTTTTTGTGCACCACTAACAGTTCTCTAAACTAGTTAGCAGCCGAATCACCTGGAAATTTAAAAGTTTTTTTTCTTTGGCATTCATTTGTCAATAAATTTGAACTTTTTTTTTCAAAGTTCCAAACTGAATTTTCCGCCGAAACTTTCTCGCTTTAGTTAATTTTTATGATTTCTGGGGGAATTTTACATTAACGAAACCCAACTTCATCGCATTTTTAATTGATTCACATTCTATCCTTCGTTCAAAATTGGGTGATAAAATATCTAATTACTTGAAACTTTATCTTTTTTGAAATTATATTTATAATTAATATAACTGCAACTGTTTGCTTTCTTTTGAGTTTCTGTTTTATCATCAGCTTTGTGCCAAAATTTAGTTCTGGACCATAAACTTGGATCGGCAGAACAAAAGCTGCTAACGAAGTTGTCACTCGCGTTTTACTTCCCGGTTTATTAGGAAATATATTGCAAGGAAACTTCATCTTATACGCGCTCTAGCAAAACTAGGGATTTTATTTTGATGGAACAAAGGATTC
Organism: Ceutorhynchus assimilis; assembly: GCA_917834065.1. NCBI lineage: Eukaryota > Metazoa > Arthropoda > Insecta > Coleoptera > Curculionidae > Ceutorhynchus > Ceutorhynchus assimilis. The sequence continues at coordinate 7,897,290 of OU892288.1, forward strand.
AAATAGGGTACTTGCACACAATTTTTATTTAAGAATCTCCATCACATTTCCGCGAGAAAGAGTGTCAACATTTTAAATTTTCAAAAACGATATGGAATGGCTTACGTCACAACTCAGTTAAACGTTGCCAAATCAATTTTCACAATTATTTTACTAAATAAATCTTTTTTCGGCGTTGTCGGATTGTCATTTTATTCCTAGGTGAAGTTCTACTATTTCAGATATATGTACGTATAATTGGAAAAAACCGTATCATAATGGTTATTTGTATAACAAGGCCGCGAAATGCCTTTTTAGCATACGTAAAGAAAATTTATCGCCTCGGCCGCTTGCTGCCAAGTAGTGTTGTCAGATGTCAAATTCAAAATTATCAGCATTTGAGAAGAAAATTATCCGATTCCAAGAAAAATTATCAGAAAAAGTTTCTGTCAACTTTTTTGAATTTTTATCTCTATTTCCACTTTCCGGATTCTAGCTGGAACTCGGGCAATTGTAGCTCTCAATAAGAGCTTCAAAAAAGGTTATTCAAGACTTCGAGCCCAAGGGCTTCATTTTCAAGATAATTGGCTTTGAAGCTTTTGCAAAATTTGAGATAAAGTTTCAACTTTGAGCCTCAATATTTTCAGAAGTACTTAAGTTATAGAATTGAATCTTATTTAATCTCAAAGATAATTTAATTCTGATTCAGAGTATATAATTTTAGGTCATATTTATTACAATAATAACCGAGTAATCAGCAATTGTGCAAAACCACATAATGGAAGATAAATAACTTGATAATTAGTGGACTGTATAATTAGGTGGACTGGATGATCGACTGGATAGGGAACTAAAACACACGCGCTTTTCACTGACACTATATTTACAACAATTTACACAATATTTACACTATTTACAATTACTACTACAAGATGACAAGAAGCCAGAGCTTGCTTAGATGCCCAACAGGGCAGAGCTAGATTATAAAATTTATTAAAATGTGAAAAGGTTTCTGGATGCTTGTTAACGTGGACAAGCTCCAAGCTACACTGCTGCAATGACAAAAATGGCGCGCAATATATTGACAGACATGACAAAATAGACATGACGACAACGCTGCAGTGTTGCAAACTTTATATGTATAAAAATATTTTGCTATCAAAAAGAGATAGCATGATTGTTGGAACATGTTTCCAACATGCTGGGGGGCCTAGAGTTTCACATGAAACCAAGGTAAAATTTTCCAGCAAAAAAAAATAAAAAAATTAAAGAGAAAGTAAGCAACCCTTTTTTTTAAAAAAAGGTATGATTTCAATGATGATCCAGTAAACGAAAACTTAACTAACAATTAAAGCTAAAAACATTTCTGGAACACATAGTATGACATTATGTATGTATATACGAGTATAGCTAATTGAATATAAATATAAATCTAAATGTTTTACAAATATATGTACAGAATTTTGTGAATAATTTTCAAAAATATTATTAACAATTATTGTCATCAATCGGTAACACTGCAATCTTGGTAACCGACCTGAGATAAATACCTTTTTTGGTTTTCACTTCGACAACCCTTACTTTGCCGTCCTTTCCAGGTATTGCTTTAACTATTCTTGCCATTGGCCACTTATAAGAAGGTACATTATCCTCTTTTAAAATGACTAACAAGCCCTCCCTAAGGTTAGGCATCTCATCACGCCATTTTGGCCTATTTTGGAGTTGCGTTAGATAGTCGTGATACCACTTTTTCCAAAAATGCTGCTGCATCTGGACACACAATTTCCAAAACTTAAGTCGACCTTGGGGAATTTCCGTCAAATCAGGGTCAGGAAAGCTTGTGATAGGCGCACCTATCAAAAAATGACCAGGGGTCAAATAGTCCAACAAATCATCGGGCAATACTTCATCCCAACTAAGTTTGCATGTCCAAATTTTTTGCATGATTACTTTGGCTGCCACCAAAATCGGGCCTGCCAACCCCAAAGGGTCATAAAATTTGGAGATCAAACTGAGTACTTGTCTCTTTGTTAAATATTCATTGATGTCCATAACTTTAGGAGTTGACAATTTAAAATGATCAGAAATGGTTTCATAAGTTAGGCCTAGTGTTTTTACGGTAAAATTATTCTTACTCATATCAACCTCATCGAAATTTTGTTTATCTTTAGGGATGCCGCTCAAAATGTTTGGTTCATTGGTACACCATTTATGCAGAAAAAATGATCGTGAACCCAATAAAGAAATTAATTCGTCTCTAAGCTTTATGGTCTCTTCAATTGTGTCAGAACCCGATAAGATATCATCTACGTATGTATTATTTAAAAGAGCTTTTGCTGCGAGAGGGAATTTTTTACCTTCTGAGTGAGCCAGCTCAGCCAAACACCTCGTTGCTAAAAAAGACGAGCTTTTCAAGCCATAGGTGACTGTCTGTAATTGAATATACTGTAAGGAACCGAGATGATCTCTCCACAGAATGTTTTGCAATGGCCGGTGTTCCGGGTGAATTAAAACCATGCGGTACATTTGTTTTATGTCAGTTAAAATTACGAATTTATAAGTTCTGAAGCAAACAAGAATATCGAATAAGTCTTTCTGGACTACTGCCCCATTGTACAAGAAGTCATTTATACATTTCTTTTGTTTCGATTTCATGCTGCCATCAAAGACAACTCTGAGTTTGGTGGTTTTTTTGTCTTCCCTTATAACGGGGTGATGCGCCATGAAATAAATCGAACCATTAGTTAACTCCTCTACAGGGTAATTGACAATTTTGGCATAATTTAAATTCAAATAATCATCCATGAAACTCTTATATTGTGAGAAAAGATCAGGATTAACTCTAAATCTTTTTTCCAGGTTTTCAAAGCGCTTTATAGCCACTGAAAATGAATCCCCCAAATTTATGTCAGTTTGTTTTAGTGGCAATTTCACCTGATATTGGTTATTTATTATTTCAAGAGAATTTTGAAAACAAGACTCGCAAGCTTCTTGCTCGCTGGGATATTCTGGAAATATCTCAGGGACTTTCTCAGTTTCCCAAAATTGAGACATGGTTTTTTCAAGATCTGAATAGGTCGCGTGAAACGCAAAAAAATTGCATGTGACATTTGCACAAGCAGAAATTGCACCGCTTACAATATAACCGAATAGGGTGTTTTGAAAATATATATTGTTGCATTTAAGCTTCTCCGAGAGAAAAATTTCAAACGCCACATTTGCACCCAATAAAAAATCAATCGGTCCCGAGCGGTAAAAACTGTCATCAGACAAATGAATATTCCGAGGCGTTTCAAACTCTGAAATATCAAAACTTACATTAGGCAAATTGCTTGTAATAGTGTCAACAAGCGCACACTTTATGTTTTTTGAATAATCAAAAACCAAAGATTCAATATTTAAATTTATTGATTTATTAATTTTAGTTTTAGTCTCCGATATGCCAGTGATATTCAAAGAACTATTAAAGGCTTTTAATCCTAGCTTTTCAACTAAACTGTTTGTTACTAAACAAATCTGAGAGCCGGTGTCAACCAGACCTCGGGCGTAAATATATTTGCCTTTATTAGATTTAATTTTTACTTTTAAGGTAGGTAAAAGTACAGATTCTTGCTGTGAGGCATTGGAATACATGACTCTGCGTTCAGTAGGAAAATTATTATTTTCACATTGCTTGTCCAAATGCAGCAGGGTATTGTGTTCCTTTTGACACATACCACACCGAAACAACATTTTACACTTTCCAGAATGAATATTCAAACATAATTTACAAAAATTCTGTCTGTCGACAAAAGATATACGATCCTTTACTAGTACGGATTTGAACTTTTTACAATTATACAGTTTATGTCCAGATATTGAACAAAAGGGACATTTTACATTGGTTTGTTTTGTTAATAAACCGTAAACCTTTTCTTTAGTTTTATGCTCTGGGGTACTACTAGTTGCCTCTAAGGCTGTAGCTCTATTTTCTAAATAGGCCAAGAATTCATCCAAAGTCGGCAATTTGGAACTATCACGATCTATTTGATAGGCTCTGTTGGTAAATTGGTCAACTTTTCTACTTAAAATACAAATCATCACCATGTCCCAGTTGTCAACAGGCTGGGCTAGGTTTTTGAGAGCTCCAATTTGCTGCTTGATGCGACTTACAAAATCTCTAAGTGCATGAGCTGTACCTTTTTGTATGGCAGGAATATCCAAAATAGAAAAAATATGTGAATTTATGATCATAGTTTCATTATTAAATCTGTTATTTAAAATATCTATGGCACCTTGATATGAAGAATTTATTAGTGGCAGATTATCAATTAAGCTTAAAGCCTCACCCTTCAAATAATTTCTCAAATAAAAGAGCTTTTCAACATCTTTTAACTGTTGATTTTTATCGATGACAGCATTAAATATATCGATAAAAGATTTGAAATTGGTTAAATTTTTTCCATCAAAGGTAGGTATCTCGATTGGGGGCAATTTAGCAGCAGAAATAAAATTATTACTTTGAGTAGGTGGAATTGAAACCGATTGAGCAATATTAGTTGCTAAATTACTAGTATTAGCTGGTCCTGGTAAATTAGATTTAGGTAAACAATTTTTAATACTTACAATGACATCATAAATAGTACATTAAAATACAAGTTTCATAAGACGTGATTTTATCGCACGAGCCCTATATTAGAAAACGAGCCGGAGGCGAGTTTTCTAAAGGGCGAGTGCGATAAAATGTCTTATGAAACGAATATTTTATACTATTTTTTCTCTTTTGGTATTGTTTAATTAAAAAAAAAAACAAATTTTCCTTGGAAATTTTATTCTCATATTTCCTGATTTCATGTTTAGGTTGGTAACACTACACGCCAGATATAGAAATCTTCTTTTTTATTTTTATTTTTACCAATAATAAAATCGCAAATGACAGTTCGATGGCCATCAGTCAGCCAGTGTTACCAACTTCCGATAAGTAAAAAAGGAGTGTCACAAAGAGCTTCTTTTCGAAACTACTTTCAGTGTCGAAAAGACTTCGATATGAAACCAAAATAGAAAAAAAGAGTTTCTACATCATCAATTGAATCATCATAGTTACCATCAAGGCACAGAATTTCAACTTGAATGTCTTTAAGCTTTTGAAAACTGTCCTGCAATATTTCCTTCCGAACTAAAAATTGGTCGGTTTTATACTCACTGTCAGGATCAGATTTGTGATCGGAAATATAACGACTTATTCTAACCATGGAGTCGATTGCTTGCTTTTTCTTTGACAATAATTTATCAATTTGCTTTTTGGTAGCCATATTTACAAAGTTTACAATCAAAAAAATAAGAAAATATCAAAAGAAATCTATAAACAAAATTTAAAATTACCTAATAAATTAGATTTTTTTTTTTTTAAAACTACTTAACAAAACGAAAAACGGATAATTGTTCATCCTTTAAATAAATAATGAAAAAATAGCAATAATTAATGCGAAAAATTCAGTTTTTCAAAAATAATGCAAATTCACTCAAATTCACTGGAAAAATCCAAAATACACAAACAACAAACAACAAAACGTAAACAAATGTTTGACATTTAATTTGAGGTTAAGCTGTCGGGGTGGTGAACTCTCACTTTCATGTTCGTTGCTCCGGGGCTGTACTTCATTGCACCAAGCAAGGATACTGCACCCGGGGTGACTTGGGTTGAACCAGACGAGAAAAAGAAGCACCCTTTTGAATTTGACAAGTGAAGTTTGTTTGCTCCGCCCCACTCTACTTACGCACTTCCGGTTCCGGCGGAAACCTTCGCTGGTGGCACGTGGAACCCAACGTTGTTTGAGACACGTGCAGACTGCACAGTGGATGATTGATTTTTTGCATCACATGGCGCCAAAAATCACGATGGAACAATCAATAACCACTAAAAAGGCACTTTTTGAGGGTTTTTAAAGCACTTTTAGGTTCCGAACTATCCATTATCCGGCTCGAACTGGCCAAAATTATGTGCAAAACCACATAATGGAAGATAAATAACTTGATAATTAGTGGACTGTATAATTAGGTGGACTGGATGATCGACTGGATAGGGAACTAAAACACACGCGCTTTTCACTGACACTATATTTACAACAATTTACACAATATTTACACTATTTACAATTACTACTACAAGATGACAAGAAGCCAGAGCTTGCTTAGATGCCCAACAGGGCAGAGCTTGATTATAAAATTTATTAAAATGTGAAAAGGTTTCTGGATGCTTGTTAACGTGGACAAGCTCCAAGCTACACTGCTGCAATGACAAAAATGGCGCGCAATATATTGACAGACATGACGACAACGCTGCAGTGTTGCAAACTTTATATGTATAAAAATATTTTGCCATCAAAAAGAGATAGCATGATTGTTGGAACATGTTTCCAACAGCAATTTTGTGAAAGAATGTCAGATTATTGAAATTTTGTGAGCCCAAAAATTGCAAAAATCATTTTTATTTTTTAACAAGGCTTTAAAACCCAAAAAGGAAAATTGCGAAAATGCTTTTCTACTAATTTTAACTTCTTCTTGCGATTGGTGAAGTCAAAAATTCGAAGAACTGAAAATTTAAAAATTCAAACTTTTCCAAAGGGCTATGCATGGAGATTTGATTTCCAAATATTTCAAAAGGCCATATTTTGGAAACCAGTGAAGAAATTGGCATGAATCTTTTGCCCAATTGTAGCTCTTAATAAGGGCTACAAAAAAGGTTATTCAAGACTCCCAGCCCAATGGGCCAGGGCAGTTAGCTGAAAAAATGGCCTTTAGGAGAAGTTTTTGCAATCAAGCTGATTTTTTCACAGATGATAGTACCCATCAATAGTACTCTGTAAAAAAAAGTTACACCTCCTAGGACGCTTGCTTTTTCCGCCATGATGATTTAAAGATGGCGGCTGGTGCTATTTTTGAAAAAAATCGTAACTTTTGTATTTATCAACCGATTTCCGTCAAATAAAAAAAAATATTTTTGTTTTTGACTAAAGAATGAAAAAAAAAATATATAAAACTATTTTGACAGGTTGTATTTCTGTCAAAAAAAAATTAAATAAGAAAAGAAAACGAATTGGTTTTCTTCAATCTAACCGATTTACGTCAAACAAACTTTGTCTATTATGACACTCGATATCTTGCGGGAAAACTTTCTTCCCGCACTAGTGCGGGAAGAGTTTTTTTCTCGCACTGGTATGGGAAGAGTTTGAAATAATCTTTGTGAAATCGAATTGCTTGTATTGTTGCTTTACCTGTTTTTAATAAATAATGCTTAATACATTTATAGTCTCACCTTCAGCACAGTCGCATTTTATTTGAATTAGATTTTTCGTAACATTACCTTTAGTACGCTCGTAGAAAAAATGTAGTTCCTAACGCTTGTGGGAAGACTTTTCCGGCACTCGGGCGCTTCGCACCCTCTAGCCGGACTCGTTAGGAAAATAGCAAATAAAATCGGTGATTCACCTGCCGGACAGACCACAGCCAATTTCGCGCTTAACCTTTCATTAATTTTAAGGTGTTTCCAGCATTTTTTCGGTATATAATAATAATAATAATGGATACTGATAATAATTCTTGCATTTTGTGCCAGTGTGCTCTTATCGAGGACATACAGGTGGTCAAAAAAGTTGGCATAAATACTGTGCGAATGGCGAGTTTAAGAAGAAAAGACGGCATTTACAATTTATTGAGAAATTGCGAGTATATGAAGCTACACAGAAAAAAATGTTATCTGCCTTATATTTTGGAAAGAAATATATTGAGAGATGTAGAAAAAAATAAAAACAATGATGGCCGTACTAGAAGCCTTCACAATACTTTTGATTTTAAAAGCAACTGTTTCATTTGCGGTCTGACAGTAGAAATTAATAAAAAGCTTCCCTTGAAATACAGAAAAAAAGTGCAACTTGTAGAAACAATAGAATTTAGAGAAAAAATACTCTCATTTTGTACTAATCAAGAAAGCAAAGATTATACTGATATAGTGGCACGTATGTCGTGCATTGCAGACTTAGTGGCAGCAGAAGGAAGGTACCATAGATCGTGCTATCAGAAGCTTTGTAATGGTAAGCATTTTTTTTTTAATGAATGAAGTTAGACTGTAAGGCAAAAAAGCCATCTTACATTGCTTATACCTTTAACGTTTATCCTTTTAAAATTTCGTGTAAAATTCAAAATAGATTCTAATATGTACAGGTTGGGCAAATGAGCGGGGTGAGCGGCTGTAGGTACCTACATCACCAATTTTTTTTTTAGGTGCTTTAGCTCAACAAAGAGATGAAAATAAATGTGAGAAGAAGGATGCTTTTGGTTTATTATTTTCTTATATGGAGTCCTGTGAAGAATGCCAGTTTACAATGACGGAAATATCGGACAAATTAGGTAGGTGTTTTTTATTTTCAACCTGTAGGTACTGTACTGTAGGACTCATTATACTTCAGGTGAGCTAGATCCCGACAGTGACTACACAGAGAAGTGGATTCAGACCAAATTAAAAGAACATTTCAGATCTAACATAATCATCACTCCAAGAAAGAAATTACCTGCTATTATCTCTCTAAGGATAGATCTGAATTCTTTACTCAACAAAGCTTTCTACGAGTCAACTTCAGATGATCCACAAAAAGAAAAACAACGGATTTTATCAATGGCAGCATCTATTTTAAGGGAAGAAGTCAAAGAAAAAATCTACGACTGCAGCTTTTATCCGGATTTCGAAAATTTACACCAAATTGCATCAGAACAAACACCTAAAGGGCTGTTATTTTTTTTTTCAGAACTGCTTTTAAAAGGTAGAAAGAATAATGATGATATTGATTTCAAAATATGCCTTTTCATAGGACATATAATTATAAGTAAAATAAGACCTCGGTCATTTATTTCCGCTATCCAGCTTAGTATATCAATATATATACATCGCAAGGTTGGATCAAAAGCTTTGATTGATATGCTATCGACTTTGGGTGCTTGTCGCACCTTTTTGAAGAAGCTGCATGTCTTGGCTATACAGTGGATATTGAAGACGAAAGCTTCAGCCAATTTATTTTTGACAATGCAGACTTCAATATTAACAATATAGACGGTTGCAATACCTTTCATGCTATGGGAGGTATTCAATGCATAACTCCAAAATCGGCTGTTACTATTGACATGAAGCTTCCTGTAAAAACAAAATCTGTTGGTGCTAAAGAGTTGGGATCATTTGGTGATGTCACAATAAGATATTGTGGCAAACCCAAAGAGCCTTTAAAGACCATCGTTGTAGAAGACTTAACTCAAGTTAAATTTAGTGACACTGTTGCGTCGATTTTTCAACCTTTCGACGTTTTGTGGTTATGTGGCCCATGGCTAAATATAAAAAATATTCCAAACTGGAGTGGTGTTATGAACTTGACCTGCCAGGTGACCGAGTTTCATACTAGTTATATAAAAACGCTTCCATTTATAAATTTAAATCCTTCAGATGTTTCCACTATCTATACTACCTTACACTTTGCCTTGGAAGAGAGCCGCAAGCAGGGTTTGGAATACTGTATTGTCACTTTTGACCAACCACTTTTTCAAAAAGCATTTGAAATCATTACTTGCCATGAAGATCTGAAGTCTTCAAGTATAATTTTGCGTCTAGGAGGCTTTCATCTACTGATGTCCTTTTTAGGTACAATTGGGCATTGCATGAAGGGATCAGGATTAGAGGATTTGCTGGAATTAATTTACGCTAAAGCTTAAGTTCCGCAAGTTTTAAGTGGTCATGCGTTTAATCGGGCAGTTCGAGCTCATACCCTATTCCTTTGGACACTAATAAATCATTTTCTTGCTAAGGAAGGTGACAGTATCTATACGCCTAATTTTCGAAGTCTCTTGAGACCTCTCTACGAAGATTTAGACCTGGTTGAAACATCTAATAATTTGAGAACTATGACTCAAAGGTTAAATGAAAATATCTCAAAAATATCACAAACGAGTCGCACCTCAAAACTTTGGTGTCAATATATTCATCAGGTCACTTTGATGTTACATTTTATTTCGGCCGAGCGCAATGGTGATTTTAGGTTGCACCTTCAATGTATCATTGAAATGCTTCCGTATTTCCATTGCGCTGGACATCAAAACTACGCTAAATCAGCCCATCTGTATCTTCAGTCGACTTTAAATCTACAAGACCGTTTGCCAGAGAAAATTTATGAGAGATATGCTTCTGGTAAGTTCACTATAAGAAGATCGGAGAAATTTTTTTCTGGCATTTGGTCAGATATGACCATTGAGCAAACTTTGATGAGATCATTAAAAACAGGTACAGGTGGGCTAACCTATGGTCGTGGTCTGACGTCAAGTACTTTAGCTCAGTTCGTTCGATCATTTCCGATATGTGAGAAGGTTATTGAGTCATTGGAGGTTTTTCCTGAATTAGAACATTTTTCAGAAATTCATCGAGATCTTCGGGATTCAAGAAAAACGCGAAACTTGAATGATTTTAATATATTATTGGACTGGTTTGATGATCATTCCCCATTTTTCCATGTTTCAGAGGAACTGATATCAATTTCATCAGGCGTTTCTGTGAAAGATGAAAAAAAATTGATCAACTGTGATAACGTTCAACTTATAGCCAAAATGTCTCTTCAACAAGTGATTGGCAAGCCGTTTTCAGAATTTCATGTGAAGAAAACATTTAAAGTAAAAACTTTGGGTGATGTTAAAGTTGTGGGAAATAAAGTGAATCCAGTTGATGTAAATCCTCAACAGTTCTTCAATAGAGTATTGCTTACTATGAGAAATGAAAATGATTTAAAAACTTTTTTCGAACATGAACTGAGTACGTATCCTCCGTATTTCTTTAGCCAAGGGAAGCTCCGCAAAGGGAATAAGTCGGTTTTGGTTTCTCATCTTTGTAAAGACAATTTCGATTATGAAAAACCCGAAACACTGAATAATCCACTTTCAGTCATTGATGGTGGTTGCTTACTACATAAAATCATATGGCCCAAACTAGTAACATTTGGCGATATATTTAAAATATATTGCAAACACGTTATTGAAAATTTTGGTTTCAATTCTTGGGTAATCTTTGATGGTTATAGCGAAATGTCCACCAAAGACGAGGAGCATCGTAGACGTCAATCAAAAATTACGCCTAGGGTTGAATTCCAGGAGAACACATTGTTGATCTTTTCTCAAGCAGACTTCCTATCAAATACTTCCAACAAAGAAAGGTTTATATCTCACCTAGCCGACAAATTGAAAGAAAAGGGTATAAAAGTCACACATACAAAATCTGATTGTGACAGTATTGTTGCCTCAACCGCAATATCAGAATGTAAAGCTCAAGATGTAGTCGTCTTTGTCAACATTACGATTACATCAGTATGTAATCGTAATGTTACTTTCCTTAGCAAAGAAATCTACCAGCCAGCTATATGTTTGGGCACTCAGCACGAGTAAAGCTCTTGATAAATTTTTAAATATTTTCAAAATACAAAACTTGATCTCAGAACAGATCCGCGAAAATCTTCTATACATTCATGCATTTACAGGATGCGATACTACTTCATACCCATATAAAATGGGTAAAAAAAGAATATTTGAAGTGTTAAAAAAAAATCCAGAAATGTTTCATTTAATCAATAGTTTTAATGCACCGAATATGAGTAAAGCTGCTTTGAGTGAAGCTGGGCAAAAACTCATATTGAAATTTTTTCCTGTCCAAAACTGTGAAAAACTGAACGACTCTAGACTTTATTGCTATAAACAAATCACCTCCACACAAGGTTTGGGATCTAATTTTGATTTGACAAATCTTCCTCCCACAGAAGATTCCAGTGATCAGCACATATTTAGAGTAAATGAGTTAGATCCACTTGAGTGGGGATGGTTTGCCAATGGCAATGAGCTTTTTCCGGTGACTTATACAAAACCTTCCGGGCCCGAACACCTAATGGCAACTTTTTTTTGCAAATGCAAAGATCTTTGCACAGTGTTTCTTACAACCGGAAATGCAGCATTTTGTGTAAAAAATGCAATCTTACCTGTCTCAATGCACCTAGAGTCGATTCTGAAGAAGTGGAAATAGATGATGACGTTTAGATAAAAATGTAAAAAAGTTATATTTGTGTTCTTTTAGTTAAAAGCTATTGAAAGTTAAGTTTATACTTTTCTGCAGGAATATGAATGTTTATTATGATTATTAGGACAAAACAATTTTTTGCACCGTGTAAAGTAAGTACTTTACGCACGGTAGTAGAAAAAAAATATTTTTTTTAGCTAAAACCAAAGGCAACTGTTTTTATGTCAGTCGAGCAAAAATAGTATATTACATTACGAGTGTAGAAAGTGACAAATTTCACACGAGTGTTTTTTCGCACGAGGCAGTAGCCGAGTGCGAAAATCACACGAGTGTATGAAAGACGCTTTCTCACAAGTGATGTACACCATTTTTCCTACGACCACAAACTGATTTACACCAATCTCCTCTTATTTTATTTCTTTTCATTTTCAACACACGTGCTGAAAGTACTTTCAATCCACGTATTGAAAGTAAATTGCGATGTCAATCACAAATAATGTCAACAGTATTTTCCACACGTGTGCTGAAAGTACTTTCAGCACGCGTGTGATATTTCGCGCTTTCCAAAGAACCAGCTAGTGCGGTTTTTGTCATTTTCGTATGTGGTCGTAGGAAAATATAGTTTTTAAATCCTGCATAAGCTTTTTTTTTGTATTCTTAAGTTCTCTTCGACTATAGATATCTCCCGAACTAATCAATCAAACTCAAAAACTGTTCTAAAATCACAAAAAAAGCGCAAATTTTTCTTTTTTTGCTAAGAAGTACCTACCGTTCAGAAAAAATTGAAAAAAACCAATTCGATTTCTCTTCTTATTTCAATTTTTTTTTTTTGACAGAAATACAACCTGTCAAAATGGTTTTGTATATATTTTTTTTTATTCTTTAGTCAAAAACAAAAATATTTTTTTTTTACTTGACGGAAATCGGTTGATAAATAAAAAAGTTACGATTTTTTTCAAAAATAGCACTAGCCGCCATCTTTAAATCATCATGGCGGAAAAAGCAAGCGTCCTAGGAGGTGTAACTTTTTTTTACAGAGTACTATTGATGGGTACTACCATCTATAAAAAAATCAGCTTGATTGCAAAAACTTCTCCTATTTTTGCTAACTGCCCTGGCCTACAAGGGCTTCGTTCTCAAGATAATCCGCCTGAAAGCTTTTGCAAAATTTGAGATAAAGTTTCAACTTTGAGCCTCAATATCTTCAGAAGTATTTGAGATATAGAATTAAATCTAATTTTATCTTGAAGATAATTTAATTCTGATTCAGAATATATAATTTTACATTTATTTGTTACAATAATAACCGAGTAATCAGCAACTTTTAAAAAGAATGTCAGATTATTGAACTTTTTTGAGCCCAAAAATTTGTTTTATTTTTTTACAAGGCTTTAAAATTCTAAAAACAAAGTTGCAAAAATGCTTTTTCACTAATTTTGATTCGTGAAGTCAAACATTGCAAAATCTAAAAATTTTAAAATTCGAATTTTTCCAAAGGGGAATTTGATTTTCAAATATTTCAATGGGCCATATTTTGGAAAAACCAGTAACGTTATTGGCATGAAAATTTGGCTCAATCTGGGATTAGTGTTTGGTACTTGCACCAGTACGTAAAAACACTCAAATTTAACAACAACTTTCAATTTTTCAATAAATTTTTACAGCTGTATTCAACATCCTCTTTTAACTTAAAAGAAAAGCGCTTTTGAAAACTGGTCACTTTTAAGATTCTGTATTCTAAGCCATATAAATTTTTAAAGGTACCAGTTTCAAAAAGCGCTTTTAAGTTTAAAGAGGATGTCGCATACAGCGATTAATTTTTAACTAGAAATTTGAAAATCTATATTAAAATTGTAGTTTCAATAAATTATGGTAGATTAGCTTGTCATTATCGATTATTGAATCATAGTCAAAATTATGGTAGAATTCAATAATTATCGAGTCATTGGCAACACTGCAGCCAAGGCATGATAATCTCGAGGACGCTAAAAAGTTTCGCGGTCATAGTATACACACTATTTTTTGTGCAGATATAAAAATTATGTAAAATTACAGAAAAACTGTATGAATTTGACAAGGATTTGAAACATTTTGCACGTAAAGTGTGGCGGCTGCGAAATTGAATTTCGCGGACGGTTGCACGAAAATAAACTTTTACCAAACGACACTATTTTTTTAGATAGTTTTCAAGAACATGACTAATTTGAATGTAATTTTTGAAGTTGGATCCCCCATAAGAATATTTCCCTTCCTCTTTTTATTCAAAAAGTTTCAAAATTATCATATCAACAGTTTTTTGAAAATTATCGAAATGTTAAAAGATACATTTTTCATAATTTGTTTTTTTTTTTAAGTTGATTTTTAGAATTTTCTCATATTGCCATTTCTCATCGAATTAATTTGAAATTTCAGTTTGATGAGCTCCTCCTCTTCCAGTTTTCACTCCAAAAGTTTCAAAATTTTCATGTGAACAGTTTTTCGAAAAATTATCAAAATGTGAAAGAGTGCATTTTTCATAATTTGTTTTTTTTTAGGTTGATATTCAAGATTTTCTCATATTATCATTTTTCATCAAATTAATTTGAAACTTCCGTATGATGAGCTTCTTTTCTTCCTCTTTCTACTCTAGAAGTTTCCTAATTTTCCCATGAGAAGTTTTTCGAAGAAACATCAAAATATGAAAGGGTGCATTTTTCTTTTTAAGTTGATCAAGATTTTCTCATGTTGCCATTTTTCATCAAATTAATTCGAAATTTCAGTATAATGTGCTTCTTACTTCCTCTTTCTACTCTAAGAGTTTCAAAATTTTCCCATCAGAAGTTTTTCGAACGACCGTCAAAATATAAAAAGGGACATTTTTCCAAATTAGGTCGCTTTTTTTATGAGGAATGGAAATAATATTCAGCTTTCTTGGACTTATTTATTAAATTTAAAAATCAAATAGCCAACGTTTCGATGCTGGTTAGCATCATCATCAGGGCTGCAAAAAACGAAACAATACAAGTTTACCAAAAGGCGATTTTATGACATACAACACATTAAAACAAGCTAAAAATGATCACATCATCATACAAAAATTAATTAAAATCACTAAAAGATATCACAAAGACACAATCATTATCCTAAAAACGTTAACACTTAAAATAATATCCTTAATTAAAGCTCAAAAAGACTCACCCAGATTATTCTAATTGAAAATCAAACACATTGTATAACTGCATACGTTAAAAATGTTTGTATTATTATGGACTACCATCATTGCCGCAAAAATCTAAGGTACTGATTTGATGTTAATTTTCTAGGTGTGGTATGAATTTTTTTGGTAGTGTAGGTATACCTATGTTTATTATGTGTTTTTTGAACAATTACTTATTATATTATTATAAATAATATTGAGATTCTGTGTGTCTCTATTTAAATTTACATTCGGCCTGTTGTTATGGATATGACACATTTCAAGAAAAAGTCTCTTTTTAAAATTCACCTCGCAGTCCAATATTTGTACTTCTTGAAATTTAAATAAATGTCCTTCTTCAAAATGATGCTGAGCCAGTCCCGTCTTTGGGTTATCCGAATTGGTTATGTTACAATCTCTGCGGTGTTCGCCTATTCTGTTTTTTAAAAACTGTTTGGTTTGACCTATGTAACAGTGGTCGCAAGCACCACAGGGGATCTTGTAGATAACGTTGCTTTTAAAATCGCTTTTTGTTTCATCTTTTACTCGAGAAAAAAGGTGTCTCACGCATTTTGTGTTGTACTGTGCGATTTCTGAGTTTGGCGTCTTAAGTTTCCTCTTGAGGGGTTCTGTCAAACCCAGCACGTAAGGCATTTTGAAGAATTTTTTATTATTGACTAAGTTGACTGCATTTGCATTGGCGCTATTAGAGAGTCGTTGGTTTAAAATCCTATTGATTAGAGCTTTTGGGTAGTCATTAGAAAGTAAAATTTTACGAAGTTTTATGAGATTTTGCTCCCAAAACATTTCATTTGAAAGTCCGTAAATTTTGTCTCTAAATTGTTTTATAATATTGAATTTTTGTTGTGTTGGATGGTTTGAACGGTAATTTAGAATTCTGTTGGAGCTGCTAGGTTTTTTGTATAAATCCAATAAAATATTTTGTCTTTGATTTATTATATGTAGGTCTAGAAATGGCAATTTTTTGTCGTTCTCTATCTCAACTGTAAACTGGAGGTTCTCATCGACAGCATTCAAGTGAGATAGCAAGTTGTTGACCTTATTACTGGGGACCGAACACAGCGAATCATCAACATACAGGAAGAAGAAAGGTATATCAAAATCAACGCCTTGTATAGCTTGACGAACGACAAAGTCCATTACTAAACCAGCTAGAATTGGGCTGATTGGTGCTCCCATGGGTGTGCCAAATTTTTGTTGGTAGTAGGCTCCTTGGTAAACAAAATAACTGGCCCTAAAAGTAAACTTTATCAAATCAAAAAATAATTCCCTATCAATAGTTGTGTATTCCGAGATAGTAGGCCAATGGTAGCCAATAATGTGCAGCACTAAACTTTGTGGTATATTTGTAAAAAGTAAAATCACATCAAAAGAAACAAGAATGTAATCTGGAGGAAGAGTCACGTCTCTCAACCTCGTCGCTACCTCATATGAGTTCTTAACATTGTATTGAAATAGTTGTGTTAAGTGATTTCATAACTTTCGGGAGTAATTTCGTTGGGAAACAAGAAGTTGGACGGAAGTGGTAACCTACAGGTGATGGTTATCTAACCCCCTATGGTTACCAACGATCATGAAACTGGTCCTAAAAGACTCTATAATAAATTTCTAAAAAAAAATATATTATTTATTCAAATATACAAGTTGGGTCCCTGGTCCCTAACATTGTATAGGTGCGATTCCTTATATTTGAAAAAAAAAATATCCTATAAACATGTGTACCAACGGAAATCGGAAATAGCTCACAGTCACAGGTATTTCAATGGAAAATTAAAACTGACAGGAGTCTATTGTGCAAAAATCTTTCGAAAGATGCCCAACAAAATTATCCAGACTTCTAAAATATGGAGCTCGAAGCCTCGAAATTAGAAAATCCTATCGGACTTCAGCTAGATTTAAAAAAAAAAGGTTTAATTAGATTTTCTTAACACGGCATCTCCCAATCATTTATTCTGACGGGAATTGGGAAACGCAATTTGGAAAAAAAGTATTTTGTACTTCTAAAAATTAGTAATTTCATTTATGTTGCAAACCGGTATATATTTCAATTTACTTCCTTCAAATAAATAGGAAAATTTAATTTGAATCAAATTAAAAACGGAAGTGTAAATTTGATAGCCGGAAAGTTCAATCACAAAAATAGTCGCTGCAATAGCTTCAAAAGAAAATTGAATGCGAGGGGCAAATGCTTTTAATGAAATCCTTTTTTTGTGTAGGTACTTTAATAGGCCAGGGCAGTTAGCAAAAATAGGAGAAGTTTTTGCAATCAAGCTGATTTTTTCACAGTTGATAGTACCCGTCAATAGTACTCTGTAAAAAAAAGTTACACCTCCTAGGAGGCTTGCTTTTTCCGCCATGATGAATTAAAGATGGCGGCTGGTGCTATTCTTGAAAAAGATTCTAACTTTCTTATTTATTAACCGATTTTCGTCAAGTAAAAAAAAATACCTTTTTCTGCGATTGACAAGAAATGCCAGCATTTTTGACCGGTTGACAGGTCGCAAAACTCAATATTCTGGTATTTCAATAGGGTAGTGGACAATTTTTTGAAATATTTTTTTTATTTTAATCTTCATTACAAAATAAACAATTCGACCATACGGAAGAAGAGTGTTACAATTCGAAAAACGTGATTTTACTGGAGAGCGTTGTGAAGTTTTTTTTGTAACGAAATATTCCATAACTTTGACAATTGTAGATATTCATGTCTAATTTTTTTTTTATATACAGCGTTTATCTGTTACTTTTAACTGCAGGTGGTAAAACATTTCAGAAAATTCTGGTTTTGAAAAAAAACATAGTTGTAACTGTCTTGAACATTTTTTTTTTTTCAGGTCAAAACTTGTAACAAAATATTCTTATTGTTATTCTTTTATAATTTCACAAAAACTGCTTGTATCTCAATGATTTCGCCTTTTTTTTAAACATAATAGCGCAACAATTCAAACACATCAATTTCAAGAACCCTCAAACTGCAAACAGTTATGAAATTACATGTTACTTTCTTCTGTGGAAATTAAAAAAAAATCTTACTTACACCTTTTCCATTTTTATTGATTGTAAACCAAAATAACTAATTTTTCTAATAAAAATAAATCCATAATTCTTTGGCATTAAAATAAAAACTTGTCAAAAACAGCTTACTAGCTATGAAACTTAAAACTAAAAAAGAAAATCATCTAAAGGTTTCTGAAAAAATCTAAATAATAATACGGAACACATTTTTTTTTCTCAATCAACTCTAGTAAGCCTTTTTTCTTTGCCTCTGAAATCCCTGGTTTTTTCACAAAAGCAGGATTCAACTTTATATTGTCAAATTGAATGTTTTTTCTTTGATTAATAATTTCTGATTCCATAAAGCTTTCTTCGCCATAAGAGTACTTATAAAACAGGGTATTTGGATTAGATTTTTGTAACTTAATTGCAAATTGGTAAATTTGACGTTCCTTGGGATATTGATGTAAAGCTCTGATGCCAATTTTTTCAAATCAATTATGTCTTTGAAACATAATTCATTAAGCTCATAGCTTTTTCCATTTTTTTTTAGCTTGTCTAATTATAACAGCGTATTGATCTGGAACAAAAATTGAATTCGCTTTTTTATATTTTGTGACTTCGGTCTCGATTCTTGCATGTACACTGTCTCCTTCATTTTGACTATGTCCTTTTATGAAAAATTTGTGAGTAATAGACTTGATTTTCAATTTATTTATCATGTAAACATAAAGAGCCAGTATAAATTTGTTTTTGTTTTGCCCGCAACAATTATCAGAATAGAAAATTATTTCTAAGTCTTCTTCACGTTTATTCGAAATAGCTTCAATGTATTTGAATACACAAGTCCCTATTTCATTTGCACCTCGCAAACCTTCTCCTTCATGCCACAAATAGCACACGCCTTCTGTGGCTTTGATGTCAAACAGGGTTAAATTGAAAACGTTCAACTTCGAGACATAATAAAAGGAATTTGCATGACCAGTTGGACAGGGCAAAACTTTTTGAAGGTCATAAACGATAACTTTAACATCATGAGCACTATTCTGTTTGTCGTTCTCCTTTTCTTTTCGACTGAGTACTTTTTCTCGTAAATGTTCCTGATGTTTCTCTTCGAGTTTAGCTTTCTCCTCTTCTGAACCTTTTTCATACTCCAAACACATCTCGCATTGATCTTTCTTTGGTACGTGAAAGGAGAGATTGAACTCTTCGTTGAAAATTTTGCTGTATAGTTGGTAATTTCCGTATTCCACTTTCTCTTCTTCACACAATTTTACATAGTCTCTATGTAAATCTGCTAGTGTTTTACCGCCTTCTATAAATTCCCGTGTTGTATTTGACCTACAATAATGAGCTTCGACTCTCGGAATTGAATTAATGTGTAACCTTATTCTATTTTTGATTTCTTCATTTATTTTTTTGTGATTTCCATGTTTCCCTCTTTTATCGATATCAATTACCTTTCCTGTTTCACAAACATTTTGTTTTTTAAGCACAGTCTGAATGGTTCTATTGTTAATTGACAAAGTGGCCATAAAAAACTGTTTGCATACTCTGATATTTTTTCCTGAGATTATAAAGTAGAATGCATTATTTGGGTTTCTTGGGTTGGCAACATTACTATATTTATATTTGGGAATAATTTGTGTCATATTTGATGCTATGTATTCTCTTTGTTTTCCGATGTCACCAAGCTTATAAAATTCGGAAAAAATTTGTTCACGTTGTTCTTGAGAAATTTTATCCGAACATTTAATTCTACATCTTTCACCACACGGAGGTAGAATTGTTTTTTTTGGTCGTTCTTTCCTAATTCTCACCGTACGATTTTCGATTTTTCGTACTTGAGTATAAACGTAAGATTCCCCTCTATTTCTTAACATTTTTGCACGATTTTTTTGCCACATATCTGGATTCTTCTTTCTTTTTCTAGTAATGTTGTCATTTTGAGTTTGATTCAAAACTTTTCTTTTTTTCTTTGGTTGGATTTCATCCTCTTCTGGTTCTTCTGAAGAATTTGATTCAGATGATGATCCGTGGAAAGGAGGATCTTTCACACTATCATCGGTATCGTATGGGTCATTTTCTAGGTCGTTGTCGGAGGCATCTTAGAAATAAAAATATAAACGAAAATAAATCTCAATTATATCGAAAGATACTAGTAATACCTTCATTTATATTAGAAACCTGCGGGTCATTTTCTAAAGGTTCGTTTAATACCTCAGACGAGGAAGATGAGGACGATGATGAAGATGAGCTAGAAGATGATGAAGATGAGCTAGAAGATGAAGTATTCGTGGACGGCAGTGGAAGTTGCTTTTCTATAATATTAGAGCACACACATTTATGTAAAAATAAATAGTATCTAAAATTATTTGTCAGATATTATTACCTAGATCTTCTTTTCTCTCATCTGTCTCAGTTAACATTGTGTCGATATTATCTTTTGGTGGTGACTTCATATTGCCTAAAAATAAGTTACATTTAAGGCAGTATTTCTTACAAAATTCTAACGCATACTTTTACCTTTGGTAGGAATAGTATTCTCACAATGAAGATTAGGTACATTAGGGCCATCACTTTTAACAAAATAGGATTCATTTCCAACTATCTCGCCGCTAAAACTTTCTTCATTGATTGGAGTTTCAGAACTTAAGGTGAGAGAATTATTTTTCACTTCAGGGAGTTGGTTACCAAGTAGATTCAGAGCTTCACCAATTTTTGTGCGAGAGGTAGCGGGTGCATCATAGGGAGGGTTCAAAATTTCAAGGGCTTTCTTATCTCTCAGGACATCAACATCAGCATTTTCATCCTCAGTTTGGATATTCGGTTGAGATGTATCAGATGATTTAGAAATGTTACTTGTAGAAGTGTGGCTTTCCCTGAGCCCAACATCAATATCCAACATGCGCAAAATGCGTGCACTTCGACCTGATTTCCAGTTTGACATCGTACTTTTTCAAAAACGATAAAAATAATGCTTTTGCACTCTAACTTCACTTTGAAAGATTATTCAAGTATGGGATTTGATAAATCTAATAAGCGTTTTTTTAAATAAAAAGTGTAACATCTTCAAATTGAAATGTAATTCCAAAATCTAGAATACGGAAAAGCGATACATTTTTACTTGAAACAAAACTTATTGTGTATTTCTAATGAACATCGTTGCTATTAAAAATGTTTCTTTTTTGTCCAAAATTTTACTATCACTATACCAACAAAATCTCGTCAATATAGATACATTTTGAGATAAAACAAAAGTTGATCTACATTTTTTCCGAAAGACTGTTATAAGTCGAAATAATACTTTAATCTACATGAAATAACTGATAGTTATCATCTTTATTCTAAGCAAAAAAGTAACATTCATAAATAAAACGTTATTTACTATAAAATCAACCAAATATTCAACTTACCTTAATGTAAAAGAGTTTTATATCAAAATATAACACTTTTTCATGAATAAACACTATGCGCAAAATGTTTCAAATTAAAATATAACGGTTTTGTCTAGAAGTGACAATATTTCCACATAAACAGTTGGCGACAAACTAAATTATAACCTTGTTGCCCGCAGATTCTATGAATTTCACCGAAATTGCCATGTTACATGTCGCCATCTTTCGGGCAAAATTTGGACTAGAAATATATCCTTTTTCCACATAAAATTAGGCCATTTTTAAAGCCGATTTATATAATAATACCAAAAACTGATAATTTTGAGTTGTAACACTCTTCTTCCGTATAGTCGAATTGTTGATGATTCTTTGATTTTAAAAAACAAAAATATACGTTAAAAAAATTAACAAATTTGTACTTATTTTAAACGTCATAATTTGCCGCCAGGAAATTACGTCATAGCTGTTATGTATGTCCAATAGCGCGTCCTTATATTTTACATGCTTTTAGAAAAAGATGCCGATAAACTCAGTACGCACATTCAAAGGTACGCACTGATTGATAAATAGAATTCTCTCAAAAAGTGGGGTTATGTTGACGGTGCGCCTGAATGTAATAATACCCGAGAGACGTTGATATATCTCTCTTTTTTACACTAAAGAGTAAGTTTGTGTCGGATATCGGACGTAGGTTTTATTCAATTCATACTTAAATACAACAGCTATGACGTAGAATCAGGGCGCGAAATATTTCCGTTCAAATAGTGCGTCCCAACACTCTACTTTTACCGCCGTTTTAAACAAGGTTAGTAATTTTATCTGAAATTTCTTTTGATAAGAATATTTTTTATTTACTCTATTGATGACGAATATATCATCGATTTCATTGAAATCATACCTTGTCCACTACCCTATTATGTTTCAATAGTTGCTAAGGAATCAATGAATAACAATACGGCAAACACTTTTCCGGCCTAGGCCGGGAAAGTGATTCTCGTACTGCTGAATAATTGGAACTAAAAGACAAACATTTAACAGGTATTTAACCGATCGCAGAAAAAATAGTATGTGTATTTCGGTGGAAAAGTGACACATTCTCGGCCTTCGGTGTTTGCCCAATATACTATTGTTTTGGACTAAAGAATGAAATAAAAATATAAAACCATTTTGACAGATAGTATATCTGGTCAAAAAAAAAAATATAGGAAAATAAATTGAATTGGTTTTCTTCAACTTTCTTTGAAACGTAGCTGTAAACTTAGACCGTAGGTACTTCTTACCAAAAGAAACCTAAAAATATGCGTTTGTTTTTTCTAATTTTGAAACAGTTTTTGAGTTTGTGATAGGATAAGTAATTCGCGAGATATAGTCGAAAAAAACTTGAGAATCCAAAAAAAAAAAAAATTAAGGAGGATGTGTAAACTCTATTTTTTGTATATACGCGCCTAAAAATAGCTATTTTTTTAACTCATTTCAGTCCGTGAATCTTCATTTTCGGCCTACACCGTAAAATGCTCCATTTTCGGCCTAGTTCCTAAAAGTCGTCATAGCAACCTTGTTAGTTTGCATGTACCTGTCGCACCTGCATAATCAGTTTAAAATTTTTAATGTTCTCACATTCACTTCACATCTTTGAGCTATTACAAAAAAGTATTGTTTGTTTCACGTACCTAAAATATAGGATTTCTAGATACCTACTTGTTCCAAAAAATACATATCTTAGCTCGATTGACATAAAAACAGTTGCCTTTGGTTTTAGGTGAATTTTTTTTTTCTACTGCCTTGTGTGAAGTACTGACTTTACGCACTGTTCAAACGTTGGATTAGATTTCGCACACTTTTGCGTAAAGTGTTTCACAACAACAAAAAAATTTACTAAATTGTAGTTTCTTCGCAAAAATGCATAAATACCCACAAGTATAAAATTTTATATTATAAAAGCCTTTACTGCCCTTTTTCTGCATTAGAAATGTGATTTTACTTCACACTTTAGGTTGTGAACTAAGTTACTTTAGACACAATAGGGCGTAAAGTTGTGGTATATTTTTTTCAAATTTTTGGCACCGAGCGTTATGATCTACATATGTACATATATCGCCCGCTTACAATATTGTTGGTAGTAGAAAAAAAAAATTATGCAACAGGTGTGTAAAGCTTCTTTTTTCCATACATTTGTGAAAAAAGGTTCACTTCAGACATCTGTTTATGTTTTATACCAAAAAAAATTCTAGTACCGACAATAATTAAGCCATACATTTGAAAAAATATACCTACCACAACTTTACGCCCTAGTGTCTAACTTAGTTCACAGGGTGTAAAGTAAAAGCACATTTTTAGTGCAGAAAAAGGGCAGCAAAGGCTTTTGTGATATAAAATTCCATACTTGCGTATTTATTATTTATGCATTTTTGCGAAAAAACTAATGCAATTTAGGGCGGGTATTATAAAACTATTTAAACAGAATAACTAAAACTACTAAAAGTTAACTTCTCGAATGACGTTACTTCTCATGGTAATTTCAAAAGGTAACTTCAGTTAGGTATCTGTCAAAATGGTTTTATAATATCGGCCCTTAATAAACTTTTTTGCTGTTGTGAATTACTTTACGCAATAGTGCGTAAAATTTATTTTCACGTCTTTTGAACAGTGCGTAAACTAAGTACTTCACGCGCGGTAGTACAATTTTTTTTTAAACTCAAACCAAAGGCAAGATACGTAAAACAAACAATACTTTTTTGTAATAGCTCAAAGATGTGAAGTGAATGTGACAACATTAAAAATTTTAAACTGATTATGCAGGTGCGACAGGCACATGCAAACTGACAAGGTTGCTATGACGACTTTTAGGAACTAGGCCGAAAATGGAGCATTTTACGGTGTAGGCCGAAAATTAAGATTTACGGACTGAAATGAGTTCAATAAATAGCTATTTTTAGGCGAGTATATACAAAAAATAGAGTTTTCACATCCTGCATAAGTTTTTTTTTTTTTTTTTGATTCTCAAGTTCTTTTCGACTATATCTCGCGAATTACTTAACCTATCACAAACTCAAAAACTGTTTCAAAATTAGAAAAAAAAAGCGCAAATTTTTAAGCTTCTTTTGGTAAGAAGTACCTATGGTCTAGGTCTAAGTTTACAGCTACAGTTCAAAGAAAATTGAAGAAAACCAATTCAATTTATTTTCCTATATTTTTTTTTGACAGAAATACTACCTGTCAAAATGGTTTTATATTTTTATTCCATTCTTTAGTCCAAAACAAAGGTATTTTTTTTTTACTTGACGCAAATCTATATATATAAAACACAGTTGTGTTTTGTGGAAGCACTTATAACTCGAGAACGGCTGGACCGATCTCCTTGAAATTTGAACCACGTAGTCTCTATCTGAAGGGAAGTGACATAGGCTACTTTTTATCCCGGAAAAAAAAAATATTTTTAATTAATTAATAATTATAAACAAACTCATTCACATACATGACCCAACTTTTTTTGTTGAGAACATGAAACAACGTTGCCACATGTATTTGAGCTTGTGCATTCAACCGACGCGACGTAACTATATTATTTTTTAGAACACAAGAACGACTGGACCGATCTCCTTGGAATTTATACCACTTAGTCACTATATAAAGGGAGTAAGTATAGGCTACATTTTTTCTCGGAAAACAAAATTAATTTTTAATTAATTATAAACAAACTTATTCACATACATGACCCAACTTTTTTTGACAATATGAAACAACGTTGCCACATTTATTTAAGTTTGCGCATTCAACCGACGTAACTGTATTATTTTTTTATTAAAAAATTTAAAAATTCAAATTTTCGCATTCAACTGACGTAACTGTATTATCTATCTATCTGTCGGGTTGGTTGCAGAACCTATAACTCGAGAACTGTTAGGCCGATTTTTATGATTTTTGTTATATTGGATTTGTCTGGCCCGAATTACCTACATAACAACTATTGGAACATTGGAACATATAAAAAAAAAACACAAGAAAAAGAAAAACATATTTATGAAGAAAATTCACTAAATATGCATATGGCGCCATGTCTTATAACCGATACCAAGTTTGCCGCGTCAGATTGCGCGGTTTGTTTCATTTTGATTTTTGAACATTTATTGAACCACATAATTTATTGTTAGTAATCATTTTATCTTATTAAAAAACTGAATTTAATTAAGCTAATTAACGCATTAGCATTTATTGATTCTGAGGCGTTACGAAGTTCGCGGGGTCCGCTAGTCGGTTAATAAATAAGAAAGTTACGATTTTTTTCAAGAATAGCACCAGTCGCCATCTTTAATCCATCATGGCGGAAAAAGCAAGCCTCCTAGGAGGTGTAACTTTTTTTTACAGAGTACTATTGATGGGTACTATCATCTGTGAAAAAATCAGCTTGATTGCAAAAACTTCTCCTAAAGGCCATTTTTTCAGCTAACTGCCCTGGCCTATAATAAAAATTCCCAGTAAAAGCAATGAATGTACACCTCATCCTACTATTATGGCATTATGATTATTATATCAACCTTGTTTTCAGATCTGGTATAAGAATGTTTTTTTTTTTCTGAAAATATTTGTGGGTTTTGTTTAAAGTATCTCACGTACCCATTGTATAATCTATAACCAAAAACGAAAGTCTTCCTTTAGTACCAATATCCAGGAATGAATTAAATTTATTATAATTTTGACATTATTTTACTGTAATTTACGTCACGATTATACCAAGAACTTTCAAGGTAACTTTTTAATAATAAATTAGTTGTTCGTCTTAATTTTCATGCTTGTCGGACGGAAACTTCAAATTAAGGGTCAAAGAGGAAAATTAAGTTTTATGTTACTTTGAAAACAAAGCTTTGACGCCCTCTGGCATTATTACATATTACAGCCATGCCTCGGCGATAATGACTTTCCAAGAATCGGAATTGAGGAATTTCGGTGGAGTACTTGTGGGAACAATTTCGGCAATTTGACTAATAGTTTTATAAGTGTTTCTTGTCAGGAACTTGACTATCTCCCAAGGGTAACATAGAGTCAGATTTTCTTTTATAAAACTTTAATTAATGCTGGAGGACATATTTAGTTTAATAGTCCGACTGTGATTAGGTATAGGCACCAATGTGCGTTGCCTAATATTACAACTACGCCTTTCTCAATTGTGATTCAGAAAGTATCAGTTGTAATTGAAACTTCCAAATGTTATTTAAAACATTTCAGTTGCAATTCAGATTTTTCAGATGTAATTAAGAAAATCTCATTTGTAATTCAGATTTTTCAAATGTAACTCAGTTCAGATTTTTCCAATGAATTCAGAAAATAAGAAAATCCCTTTTTTAATTCAGAAAATTTGGTTAGTTAAAAATGTATAGAAGAGTGTAATTAAACATCCCTTTAAAGCACATTTGATATTATCTAATTTACAATTATGACTTTCTGAATTACAAATAAAATTTTATGAATAACTTTTAATGAATCTGAAAAGATTTAGGTAGAGTAACACGGAAATTAGGTACTTTTCCGGCTATTTGTAATTACATATATTTATAGTGTGAAAAAACGTTACTTTTCCATATCCCACTAGAATTGGATAAACTGGCCGGCTTATACGTTACTCCCTGTCTCCGAGCTTTTAAAACTTTTACACTGGCTGCGTCCGGAAATATTTCCGCGAAAGTTGAAAACTGCAACGGGGTCTGGCCATGAATAAAACCGTATCTTGTAATTTAAAAATGAAACCAAGCTATATTAAAATAAAACGACGGAAATATTTTTGTAAGCTGGCAAATGTATATTGGAGAATTATGTTTTACCAACTATCTAATTTAAATTTCCTTTTTGTTATCAGTATGATAAATCTTGCAGCTACTTTCTACTCAAATGTATGTATAATAACATAATGACCATAACGATTAGGTGAGAAGAGAGAAAACTTTTAACATAAGTTTAAAGCCAGGAAATTGAACTTTCTAAAATCTTGTTTGTCGAATACTTTGAGCATCTACAAATATCAAATTGAAGAAACTCAAATTAAAAACAACTATTTTTTGCTCGTTTTGAAAAAAAATCGAAACGGAAAAGTTCTTGAAAAGCATAATAATGTTGTCACAAATTGAAAAGAAACAGTTTCTCAATCGAAAATATGGAGCTCTATTTATTGAAAGCATCCAAGTAAGTCAAACAAAACTAAGAACGTAATCACAAGTTAACTTCTAAATGGTCTTATGCACTGTTGCCAGGTCAAAAAAATTAAATTCACCAGAAATTGCAATGAAAAATCACCAGATTTAAAAAAAAAAAATCACCAGAAATCTTGAAAGTTGATTTTTCAGGAAAATTCTCGCCTTACGGGCTTATATAAAACCAAGTAAGCTTTGGAAACATGTATGTATTGCAATTTCGGTATTACAGGGCGCCATATTTAAATTTTAAAATTTTGCAATACCTACTTTGTCCCTTGTCAAACAGTTTTGCCAACTACAACTTATAACAACAAATATTGTGTCAATCATTGAGGCTCGTATTTATACCAAAAAAAAGCCCAAGTAGGCCTTGCAAATTTCAAATTTTCCATAACAGTAATTATATAAACATCTGTTGGGCAAAATGTCAAATATCATTTATGACAAGGGATATAAGATTACTACTTATCAAAAACTAAGTGAACCTTGAAACAACCCTGGACTGGGATCATGACAAGTAGAATTCTATTTTCATGACGTCACCCGCGACCTATTTATCGCGTATACTACAAGCGATGATCACTGTTGCTAGGCAACTTGACGTCATGAAAGTAGAATTCTAGTGGAATTCTACTTGTCGTGATCCCAGCCCAGGTTTTGAATCGATGTCGGTAATACAGATAACTGTAAGCAAAAAATTTATCAAATAAAGTAGGTCTTGGAAACAACCCAACCATTTTTAATTAACTGTCAAAAACTACAGGGCCTACTTTGAAACGTACTGTTACTACATTTTTCGACTAGAAAAAAAATGTATTTCTATCTCTTTTTTATAAAAACTAGTAAAAAAAGACACGAATACACTCAGTGCACACTAATGCCGTTAAAAATAATGCAAATTGAATAAAACAATTTAGCAAAAAGAAAGCTTCAAAGACGTAATTTTACTGAAAAAAATCGTAAATTTGACAGCAACACTTCGCAGGCCCATAGGGTCGGGATCCTTTTAATTTACCAGCCCGAAGGGCCGGGGTCTACTTAAGTTACGAGCCCAGAGGGCCGGGGTCTTTTTAAGTTACGAGTCCGTAGGGGCGAGGGTTTTTAAGTGTGGTCACCTTCATCGTGTGTACCTGGTTTTTCAGTCTCAATTTTTCAGGACTTCTTTCATTTTCTGAATTGAGTAGGGGTGGAAACCCCAGTTAGTTGAATTTTTGTTAACTGCCGGAAAAGAATATAATATTTGGGTTTGACAGTTTGACTATTAGATAACATTGTGGCCCATAGACAAAATGTCGGATTCGAAATTCGATAATGTCATATGGTACAGGAGAAAATGTGTCTCATCGTTTGCACAATATCTTAAGAAGCTTAACAATTGGATATTGTTTTGAGAATCAAATGATTGTTTAGAGGAAATCAGGTAATCAATTGAGAATGATATAGGAATCCCCAAAAAAATGGAAATCACCTGGTAAAATATTTAACAATCATAAGTAACTAGTTGTAATTCTTGGGAATACATGGGATTTATTGATCAGTGATTGTAGTAAAATTTAACTTTGAGACTCAATTGATCAAAAAGTATTTGAGCTACCAAATTCAATTTAGCACAGAATTATAGAAAATTTAATGCTCTTTTCAATGATATATGATATGTTTTAGTTTGCTCAAATTTCAATGAAGATATGGGCAATTGTTCATGAACGTGGCAGGATTTTTTTTAAAAATTTAAATCCAAAAAATCTTTCTTTAAAATTGTCCTTTTGAAATAATGTTAGATTTTTTTTCGACTAATTTAGACCCGCTCTATCGATTGGAAAAGTTAAAATTACGAAAATCTGAAAAATGAAAATTTTTTCAAAGGATTTTCAAATTTAATTTTCTCGGAACCCGTCAGAGATTTTGGATCATTTTTTTTGGAAATTGTAGCTCCTAATAAGGGCTTGAAAATGGTACTCAGTTAAAATCGCTGGCATTCACGCTTTTTGAGAAAATCGAGTTTGAAGCTTTTGACTAAATTTCGAATAAAACAATTTTGAGGCTCAATTGTGCGAAAAGTATTTGAGTTATGAAACTCAATCTAGCGCTGATTTATAGAGAATTTAATACTCTTTCCAACCATATATAATTTATTTTGATTTGTGCAAATTTTAATGAAGGTATTGGCAATTGCTCCTAACTTTGATGGGATTCACAAAAAATTTAACCCTAAAAATTGAGATTTTTTTTAAAAAATTTTTCCCCGTTTTTTCTGTATTGAAATCAAGATTTTGTAATGATGTTAGAAATTTGAACTAATTTGAACTCGCTCTATCGATTGGAAGAGTCAAAATTGCAAAAATCTAAAAAATGAAAATGTTGAGTTTTTTAATTTTTTTCCAAAAGTACCGCCTTTGAATTTTTTTTTTTTAAATGTTCAAACTCAATTTTCTTGAAACCCGTCAAAGATTTTGGATAATTTTTTTTGAGATTGTAGCCCTTGATGAGGACTTTAAAATGGTACTTGGTTGAAGTCGTTGGCATTTACGGTTTTTGAAAAAATTTAGTTTGAAGTTTTTGATACTTTTTCAACTAAAATTCAATTTTAAGGTGTAATTTCTCGGAAAGTATTTGAGCTATGGAGCTCAATCTTGCATTGATTTATAGAAAATTTATTGCTCTTTCGAATAATGTATAATTTGTTTTGATTTGCTCAAATTTTAATGGAAATATTGGCAATTGCTTCTAACTTTGTTAGGATTTAAAAAAAATTTAAACCTGAAAATTGAGATTTTCTTTTTGATTTTTTTTTTTCTTTTGAAATCGAGATTTGAAAATGAAGTTAGAGTTTTTTTCGGCTAATTTAGATCCGCTCTATCGATTGGAGAAGTCAAAATTCAAAAAATCTGAAAAATAAAAATTTCGTTTTTTTTGAAGGTCCCTTTGGATTTTAATTTCAAAATTTTCAAACTAAATTTTCTCGAAACCCATCGAAGATTTTGAATCAATATTTTTAAAGATTGTAGCCCTTATTGAGAGCTTTGAAAGGGTACTTAGTTGAAACCGCTGGCATTTACGGTTTTTGAGAAAATCGAATTTGAAGTTTTTGACTAAATTTTAACTAAAATCCAACTTTGAGGCTCAATTGCTCTAAAAGTATTTGAGTTATCGAACTGAATCTAGCACTGATTTATAGAGAATTTAATACTCTTTCCAACCATATATAATTTATTTTGATTTGCTCAAAATTCAATGGAAGTATTGGGAAATGCTCCTAACCTTGTCAAAATTTTTAAAAAAATTTAGATCTGAAAATTAAGATTTTCTTTTTGATTTCTTTTTCCCTTTTGAAATCGAGATTTGGAAATGAAGTTAGAGTTGTTTTCGACTAATTTAAATCCGTTGTATCGATTAGGAAAGTCAAAATTCAAAAAATCTGAAAAAAAAAAAATTTGATTTTTTCAATGGGTCAGACTTTTCGAGCCGGGCTCCATCGGAGTGGTAGGCTCGCCGTAATCAACGTGGTTCCAGTTGATGGCTACTCGGCGTTGCCATATGTCCATATAAATATGTATAATAATAACTTTAAAACGGTGACCGCGCTGAAAAAACACGATATGCGGGAAAAAAATGGAAGGTTTTGTCTTGAAAATATCGCTGAAAAATTGCTAGACGATAATAGCAGTTCGAACTCGAGTTTCTCACAGAAATATCAAAGTTTTTCATTTTTTTTCTGGAAAACTGACTAAGTAAAAATTGTGCAATTTTTTCAGGTGAAAGACGAAAGTGAGGAGCTTATTATAGGAAAATTTCAAATTTTTCCAATGGAAAATCATCCCAGGAAAAATTCTGAAAAATTGACTTTTTTAAGCAGAATTCATTTTCTTAAATTACATTTATTTCCTAAAAAACTGGCAAAAGGAAAATTGTGAATTTTTTTCAGAAAAAAGAGGAAAGTGAGGATCTTATTATAACAAAATTTCAAAATTTTCCAGTGAAAAAACACTCCAGGACAAATTTAGGAAAACTGACTTTTTTAAGCGAAATTCATTCTTTTATATTACAACTATTTTCTGGAAAATTGGCAGAGTGGAAATTGTGATATTTTTGCAGGAGAAAGACGAAAATGAGGAGCTTATTGTAGGAAAATTTCAAAATTTTCCAGTGGAAAATCATTTCAGGAAAAATACTGGAAAATTGACTTTTTTAAGTAAAATTCATTTTCTTTCTTTTTAGTTTTTTTCGAGAAAACTGGCAAAAGGAAAATTGTGAAAATTTTCCAGAAAAAAGAGGAAAGCGAGTTCATTAAAGTAAATTTTTAAAATTTTCTAATGAAAAGTCACTCGAGGAAAAATTCTGGAAAATTGACTTATTTAAGCAAAGTTAAGGAAAATTTACCCTCTTACATTTTAATTTTTTTCTTGAAAACTGGCAAAGGGAAAATTTTGAAAATTTTCCAGGAAAAAGAGAAAAGTGAGGAGCTTATTACAGGGAAATTTCGAAATTTTCCAGTAAAAAATCATTCCAGGAAAAACTCAAAGAAAATTGACTTATTAAGGCAAAATTGAAGAAAATTCACCCTCTTACATTTTAATTTTTTTCTGGAAAACTGGCAACGGGAAAATTTTGAAATTTTTACAGGAGAAAGAGGAAAGTGAGGAGCTCATTAGAAGAAAATTTCAAAATTTTCCAGTGAAAAATCACTCCAGGAGAAATGTATTTATACATGTATATTTTCGGATAACTGAATAAACTCTATTCTAAGTTAAAATAGTATATTTCCTAACTAGTGCGGAAAGTACCACTTTTCCGCACGCGATTGCAGTTTATCGACCGACGCGCAGCGAAATTCGGCAAGCAATCAAGTGCGGAAAAGATACTTTCCGCACGAGTTAGGAACACTATTTTTTCTACGAGATGAAAGGTAATATTTTCATCTACATATTTATCAATTTAAGATATTTTTTTTCACTTTTTTGTACCTGTACCTGGTAGTATATCCTGTTAATCTGTAAGTACAGGGTGGCCCAAATTCGAGCCTCATCATTGGGATTTTGGAAACCGTAAGAGATACAGGGTCGGTTAAATTATGGCAAAGTTGCGCATTTTGATGCTCAACAAAATGCCGCTTTGATATTCAGGATATTCCGAATACTTCCGGAGATATCCAGAAAAATTTCGAAATTTTGCAAAATTGTTTTTATTTTTTCCTGACTTTATTTGAAGTGATATTTCGAAAAAAATATCACTTCATCATAGCCACTTTTTCTCCCCTACAAGATGCTACCATCAAATTTAAAATCTGACGTTTCGTCTTTTGGCCACCATCAACAACTTATTTTTTTTAAACACAACCCTGGATTTTTTATTTCTGATTTTGAGAGCTTCTGATGTTCCAAAACCTATGACGTATCGCATTTATCCGAAAATAGTTATTTATGCAACAAGTGTGTAAAGTGAACCTTTTTTCACGAATGTGAATTTTGACGCACGAGCCGAAGGCGAGTGCGACAATCGCATGAGTGAAAAAAGGTGCTTTACGCAAGTATTGCATGCAAAATTTTTTCTACTACCCATCAAATATGTGTACGAAAATAAATTTAGTCAAATACTTCACGCGCTAGTGCGTAAAGAATTTTCATTTTACGAACTAGTGCGTGAAGTGATTTACCAGAAAAATGCCAAATTGACAGTGTCGACATCTGTCATTGACATTACTTTACGCACTAATGCGTGAAGTGAAATTTTACGTCTTCTGAATAGCGCGTAAAGTGAGTACTTTACGCACGGTAGTAGAAAATAGTTATTTATGATATAAGTGACAAATTGGATTTTTAAATAAATAATAAATTGGAAGCATCTTTCCTACATAAAATTATTGAAGTTGATATTTGTCAAAAAATTCAAACAACCAGCACCTTGTTTTACAGGTAATGAAATGTCTCGTCAGTTTCTTGAAAGTCTGTCGTATAGTCTATCGTGGTCAGTGAGCTTATTGCTAAAAATGCAACAAAATACACAAGAAAAAGAGGGTTGCATCAATCCCTTGAAAAATATAGAGGAGGCGGCCGAAGGAGCTTCCTCAGTTGTTCAAATTTTACCATTAATATTAATGTAAATAATTAAAAATACAAACTTTTTTTGACGTTTGCTTTCAAATTTTGATGTTTCATTTTTAACACTAGTGCCTTAAAGACTTTTAACACTAGTGCGATAAAGTAACATTTTTAATGCTTCGAGGGGGTGTTAAAAATTGCATTTTTAACACGTTTGTAGAAAAAAATATTTTTTTTTCACTTCTTAGTAATTTCCTACCAAAATTCTTTTCTCTGTCTCTCTCTAACACATTTAGTTTTTATGGAAAGTGCCAATAATATAAATTTTTCGAATAAATGCGATTCGTCATAGGTTTTGGGATATCAGAAGCTCTTGAAATCTGAAATAAAAAACGAGGGTCCGTATTTAGAAAAGTAAAGTTGATGATGGTGGTCCAAAGACGAAACATCATATTTTAAATTTGATGATAGCATCTTGTATAGGGGAGAAAAAGTGGCTAAGATGAAGTAATATTTTTTTTGAAGTATCACTTCAAATAAAGTCAGGATAAAATAAACATTTTGCAAAATTCCGGTTTTTTCTGGATATCTCCGGAAGTATTCGAAATATCCTAAATATCAAAGCGGCATTTTGTTGAGCATCAAAATGCGCAACTTTGCCATAACTTACCCGACCCTGTATCTCTCACGGTTTCCGAGATCCCAATGATGAGGCTCGAATTTGGGCCACCCTGTACCTGTATACCTAAAAATTTCAGGTATTCTACTTTTCGGCACGGAGTGCGGAAAAGTGATCATTTTTCCGCACTCGGTGCGGAAAAAAACGGAAAAGCACTAGGCGGAAAAGTGATACTTAAATGACCTAAAATGCGTGCGGAAAAGTACACTTTTCCGCACGCTCGTAGAAAAAAATTTATTACAAAACAATAATTCCGAAGGTGCTCTTTGAAATAATCTATGACTTAATCTTTTCTTTAAGTTGTTATGACGTCATCGATGACGTAAGTAAAAACCCTCGTGTCGTGCAACGAACTATACATATCGGGTCTTCAAAAAAAAAAACAATCAAAGATTGCTTTGGTTACGAAAACGTACGCATTATTGTTTGTATATTGGTCAGGATTTTTGACATGATATTTTGACATTAAATTTCATTGACTGACATATTGCTAAGACGTACGTTTAAAAAACCATAGCAATCTTTGATTGGCTTTTTTTTTGAAGACCCGATATGTTTGGTTGAAATTTCAGACATTTAAAAAGCTATTTTTCAAAAAGGCAAATGACGTAAGTACAAAACCCTCGTAAAACTAATTTTTTTTACGCGTCTCATTTCGTCAGCACCCCTTGTATTTGGAGTTAGTTGCGCTTATGTACATCCTGAAAATGCCAGACAAAAAAAAAAATCCTGTGCAATTCACACCCGGTAGAAGTGAAACCTTCATCGAACTGCATGCATTAAGCCTCATTTACACGGTGCAAGTAGCTTGAGCAAGTACTAACGCCAGTAACTAAAATTTAGTAACTTGAATCGTGTAGACACCTTAATTTAGTACTTGAGCAAGTAAACGCTTTAGTCAAGTAATTAGTCAAGTGAATAGAAGCTGGTTCTATTTACTTGAGCAAGTGGCTTCCCCCTCTCGTTTATTTTACTGACTTTAGCGGGCTGGACGTGTGTAGACAGGATTTGTATTTATTGATTAGTGAAGTACATTAGTGGGGTTTGAATTTGAATATTTTGAGTATTGTGTTGCACCTTGCACCTATTAGTTGCCTTTGCAATGTCGTCTGTAACTGCTTCCTGTTGCCAGATATGATAGTGTAATTTCCAATGTAATTTTTACTGGAATAGCAGGTCTCATTACAGTATCTTGTGTGCTAATCATGGGTTTTATTTCGAAAAGTTAACTTATTGAATTGTTCTTTTGTCATCCGCATACAATTTCGATATTCTTTTGGATCTTCCTTAGCCAGTTCAACCAATAATGTGGAAGATGCACCATGTGTTTCTCTACGAAATATCATATCCATGGTCGAACCCAACAACGTTTTCCATTTTCAATTTCTTTCAATAAAATGTGTGATAATTCTCCATAAACACTCAAAATGCATTTTTAAATTTCTTTTCGAACAACTGTACTTGCTACCATTTCACCTCAATGTGCACTAATCACTAAATTCAACTTAAAATCAGTAAAATGCATGTAAACACCCACTTGCACGAAAACAAAGATAATTTAGTTACTGGCGTTAGTACTTGCTCAAGCTACTTGCACCGTGTAAATGAGGCTTTACACACATACTAACATAGACAGTGGCGTCCCCCCCTCCAAAAGACTTGAGAAAGATCGAACGCAAATAAATATAGTTTAAAAAAACTAAAATACACGCTGGGGTGTTTGGTTCCACATTTCTCATACATTGAGCACCCCACGCTTTTTTGACAATAATTTTAATATTTTTTGTTCATTAATATTTTCTGTTTATATTAAAAATTATTTTTCACTTTTTAGTTCGATGTATCAAAAGCGTGTTAGCCCCAGATATTTCCAGACTTTTCCAGACATTATTCAGACTTATTCAGGGCTTTCCAGAGTTTTCCAGATTTCATCCAGATTTATCCAGACTTGTACAGACTGATCCGGATTCTGGAAAATGATTCCCAGGTCTTTTGGAACCTTTTTCAGAATTTTTCCGACCCTTCCAAGAAATTTCCAGGCATTTTCCAGACGTTTCCAGAGTTTTCTAGACTTCATCCCGATAAATCCAGACTTGTTCAGACTGATCCGGATTCTGGAAAATGATCCCTAGGTCTTTTGAGACCTTTTTCAGATTTTTTCCAACCCTTTCCAGAAATTTCCAAGTCTGGAACGTTTCCAGACTTTTCCAGACAATATCCAGACTTATCCAGAGTTTTACAGAGTTTTCCAGACATCATCCAGATTAATCCAGACTTGTTCAGACTGATCCGGATTCTGGAAAATGATCCCCAGGTTTTTTGGGACCTTTTTCAGAATTTTTCCAACTCTTTCCAGAAATTTCCAAGTTTTTCCAGACGTTTCCAGACTTTTCCAGACTTATCCAGAGTTTTACAGACTTTATCAAGATTTATCCAGACCTTATCCAGACTTGTACAGACTGATCGGGATTCTGGAAAATGATCCACAGGTCTTTTGGGACCTTTGGCAGAATTTTTCCGACCCTTTCCAGATATTTCCAGGCTCTTTTCAGACGTTTCCAGAGCTTTCCAGAGTTTTCCAGCCTTTATCCAGATTAATCCAGACTTTTTCCAGACTTGTTCAGACTGATCCGGATTCTGGAAAATGATCCCCAGATCTTTTGGAACCTTTTTCAGATTTTTTCCAACCCTTTCCAAAAATTTCCAAGTCTTTTGCAGACGTTTCCAGAAATTTCTAGATTTTTCCAGACAATAACCAGACTTATCCAGAGTTTTACAGACTTTATCCAGATTTATCCAGACCCTATCCAGACTTGTACAGACTGATCCGAATTCTGGAAAATGATCTCCAGGTCTTTTGGGACCTTTGGCAGAATTTTTCCGACCCTTTCCAGAAATTTCCAGGCTCTTTCCAGACGTTTCCAGACTTTTCCAGACTTCATCCAGATTTATCCAGACTTGTTCCAGCTCACTTGGCTTGTTCCAGGTTCCTGTTGTGTGTTGTGTGTTTGTATTAATATAAGCGTGTTAAAAAAGTGTTGCTTTTTCTTTTAGTTTCATCGGGTCGCTTTTTCGTTTCATCGAGTCTCACATCACTCCCAACGATTCTAAAGAAGTTTTCACTTCAAAAATGACTCCACTCAACATTCCCTATCTCACGCAGAGCATAATTTTGTTTTAGATTATACATATATTTTCTATTTATACAGCAAATTAGACGTAGCAACTAGGTATCATCTAATATGTCGATGTAAAAAATTCTAAAACCGCCGCGCCAGTTAGTCTATCATCTTACAAGGTAAAATCACAGAAAATATATTAAATGCCCGAGAGAATCGCGCAACGCTGTTAAAATTTGTTTGCCGAAAAGCTAGCGCGAATATAATTTATTTCAATTTATAACACCGGAGCAGCGCCTCTAGCGGTCTGCCGTCGCCCATAAGCGTAGGTTTTCTATAGTTAACTATAATATTCTTTGGTTAAACCCCTTTGGATTTTAATTTCAAAATTTTCAAACTGTGTGTGTGTGTAGTTGTGGATTTGGAGTTTGCTGGCATAAGTTTATCGATTTAATCATAAGATTTCAAAAATAATCCAAAATACTATTTCTTCAACAATTAGAATAATTATTAGTTATTTATTTTTAATAAGAAATATTGATTTTGAATAATAAGGCTGTCGGTAATGGGTATGATATAAAATGATTAAGTAAAACATTTAAGTAAAGCATAGTGTATTAAAATTTAAAAAAATTATGTGAAATTTCAAAACACATTTCAACTGCACAATAGAAAATATATTGCGTCCTGATGAAAGAAATTTCCTCTTTTGTGCATATGGAATCGAATCGGATTTTCATTCAGGTAAAACCTGAAAAAGACGTTGTCGTACAAACATATACGTTGAGTGGAAAGGAGGAAGAATAAAAGGAAAGAAAAGCTCATTATGCGCGATTTTTCCGTGGCACAATCCAAAAATTTCCACACATAGAATCACAAAAGACATTTTATTAAAAGCCAATCTTTGCATGGAAAACAATCTCTCAGATAAAAGATTTTTTCAATGCCTGATGGATTCCCTGTTCAAAGGATTTAACTCGTACCTAGCTCATTATTAACATCTGATTGATTTTGCTGTTAAATACGCAGCCAGAATTGGTGCCCATAGATATAGTCTGCTTTATTAAATTAGCGGAGGCTTTATTGCTTGATGCAGTGGATTCGTACAAGCTGGTTCGTATCGATTTTGGATGCTTTGGGACCAAGTAAATTTATGCTTTTGCTTATTTAACTATCTGGTTGAAAATCAAAAAATTAAATGTTAAAATAAATACCAATTTACAAAATCCTTTATCAGCAACTCGGTCAGCAATAATGTTTAAAATCAGTAATTTGCATTCAGAGCAATCAATCAAGCACAAACGTTTTTTTTGTTTGCTATTAATCCGTGATTTTGCATCATTAAAAAATTCAAGCTTTAATGATGGAATTATATTTTCCATTCAAAAATTTGTATTTTTAAAAAAACATTTATTTTATTTATCAAAATACAATAGTGACAAACGAAAAAATGTGAATCAAATTGCAACAGGGAATGCCTGAAAACAAATGAGTGTAAAGTAAACTTAATAAGAAATAGCTGCTAATGCAGCACTTATGTAGGCGGAATGGTGGTACCACCAGTGCAGTACCGTTGATTGAGCAAATTTCCATTATTATATGTTTTGACATAGGCGTACGCTTATAATTATCATAGGAAAGGAGAAATATAAGTATAAATATAACATAGGGTCTTACAATATAACTATGGTTATTTTTCTATTGGAGAATTTCATATTTTTATATTTATTGATTTTTTTTTCCTTTTTCAGGTAGGTATCCTATCCTATTTGAGAACGTAGATTCAAACGAGTTGGTAAGATAACACACTTTTTACTTTGTGTATCAATTTTTTCTCAATTTCTTTTGAATTTCTTTTCTTCATTTTACATTTTTTTTCTCTGAATTTTTGTTCATTCCTGGCTCTTGAATTTGTTGACAAAGAAAATTCAAGAGCCTGGAATAGAAAAATCATGAATGTCCTTTTAACTACCTACCATTTTTTTCGCAATTTTTCTAAATTTTTTAGTTGATTCTTAGTTTTATCGTCTGAATTTTTGTTTATTCCCTTCTGAATTTTCCCTTCCTTCTTAATTTCTCTAAATAAAAAACATTTAAAACTGTTATTAACGAAAGGTGAGAGATCTTCAATAATTGACACAACTTAGAAAATTGAATCATTGAAAGATAAAAAAATATTCACGTGCTCAATCAAGAAAAGTGCCTAATCTTTAAGAAACAATAAAGAAATCCATGAATAAGAGAGAGATGATAATACTAAATTCAAAATCTAGAAAAGTGTTGCCAACCGTACTATAATTATAGTATTTGTACTATAATTGAATGGTTATGTACTATGTACTATCAAAGGTCATTATAGTACGCCTAAAATACTATCTCTATTTTCCTAAACCTATTTTGTTGGCGTGCAAGCCCTTATGTCTAGTCACCTTCTTTATTTTTAGCTGAAGAGGCTCTATCGTTTTAGTGTTGATAGAGCATGTATTTTTTGACATTTGACATTTTAAATGTCAACTGTCAAAAGTGTTAGTTTAGTGTTTTTTAGGTGACTGGATTTACACTGTCCATTGTCAATTTCATTGATTTTCCTGAGCGGATCCTTTTTTTATACCAAAAAAGATGTTATCAAACGCACCCCTATTTAATTTTTAAAATTATTTTTAATTTTGTTGTTTTTCACGGGAAAAATTTGAAATTTTAGTGTGATACGCCCCTGATTTTTCTCTTTTTCTCCAGAAATTGTCATAATTTTCCCCTGAATAGTTTTCCAGAAAAAAAATAAAATGTTTGATGATGCATTTATGCCTAATTTAGTTGATATTCATTAATTTCCAATGAGATTATTTTCCACTGGAAAAATTTGAAATATTACTATGATACGCCTCTGACTTTCTT
Source organism: Ceutorhynchus assimilis (assembly GCA_917834065.1). Lineage (NCBI taxonomy): Eukaryota > Metazoa > Arthropoda > Insecta > Coleoptera > Curculionidae > Ceutorhynchus > Ceutorhynchus assimilis. The sequence continues at coordinate 7,937,837 of OU892288.1, forward strand.
ATTTTTTTCCAGAATATGTCATAATTTTCCCTTGAATAATTTTCCAGAAAAAAAAAAATATGTCAGATGGTGCATTATGCCTAATTTAGCTGATTTTCATTAATTTCCAATAAGGTTATTTTACTATGATACGCCCTTGCCTTTCCTCTTTTTTTCCAGAAAATTTCATAATTTTCTTCTGGATAGTTTTCCAGAAAAAAATAAAATGTTAGATGGTGCATTCATGTCTAATTCAATTGATTTTCATTAATTTTTAATGGGGTTATTTTTCACTGGAAAAATTTGAAATTTTACTATTACCAATTGGGTTATTTTTCACTGAAAAAATTTGAGATTTCATTATGATATGTCCCTGACTTTCCTCTTTTTTTTCAGAAAATGTCATAATTTTCCCCTGAATAGTTTTCCAGAAGAAAAATAAAATGTTGGATGGTGTATTTATGCCTAATTTAGTTGATTTTCATTAATTTCCAATAGGATTTTTTTTCACTGGAAGAATTTGAAACTTTAGTACGACACGACCCTGATTTTTCTCATTCTGTCCAGAAAATTTCATAATTTTCCTCTGGATAGTTTTCCAGAAAAAAATAAAATGTTAGAAAATATGTCAGATGGTGCATTATGCCTAATTTAGCTGATTTTCATTAATTTCCAATAAGGTTATTTTACTATGATACGCCCTTGACTTTCCTCTTTTTTTCCAGAAAATGTCATAATTTTCTCCTGGACAGTTTTCCAGAAAAAAAATAAAATGTTAGATGGTGCATTCATGTCTAATTCAATTGATTTTCATTAATTTCCAATGGGGTTATTTTTCACTGGAAAAATTTGAAATTTCACCATGATACGTCCCTGACTTCCCTCTTTTTTTTCAGAAAATGTTATAATTTTCCCCTGATTAGTTTTCCAGAAGAAAAATAAAATGTTGGATGGTGTATTTATGCCTAATTTAGTTGATTTTCATTAATTTCCAATGGGGTTATTTTTCACTGGAAAAATTTGAAATTTTAGTATGACACGACCCTGATTTTTCTCATGTCGTCCAGAAAATTTCATAGTTTTCCTCTGGATAGTTTTCCAGGAAAAAATAAAATGTTAGATGGTGCATTCATGTCTAAATTTAATTGATTTTCATTAATTTCCAATGGGGTTACTTTCCACTGCAAAAATTTGAAATTCTACTATGATACGCCCCTGACTTTCTTGTTTTTCTCCAGAAAATGTCATAATTTTCCCTTGAATAGTTTTCCACAAAAAAAATAAAATGTTAGATGATGCATTCATGTCTAATTCAATTGATTTTCATTAATTTCCAATAGGGTTATTTTTCACCGGAAAAATTTGAAATTTTACTATTATACGTCCCTGACTTTCCTCTTTTTTTCCAGAAAATGTCATAATTTTTCCCTGAATAGTTTTCCAGAAGAAAAATAAAATGTTGGATGGTGTATTTATGCCTTATTTAGTTGATTTTCATTAATTTCCAATGGGATTATTTTTCACTGGAAAAAGTTGAAATTTTAGTGTGATACGCCCCTGACTTTTTTTTTTCCCGAAAATGTCATAATTTACTCCTGGACAGTTTTCCAGAAAAAAAAAATAAAATGTTAGAGGGTGCATTTATATCTAATTTAGTTGATTTTCATTAATTTTCAATGGGGTTATTTTTCACTGGAAAAATTTGAAATTTTGGTATGACACGCCCCTGACTTTTCTCGTTTTGTCCAGAAAATCTCACAATTTTCCTTTGGATAGTTTTCCAGAAAAAAAATAAAATATTAAGTGCATTTATACCTAATTTAATTGATTTTCATTAATATCCAATGGGGTTATTTTCCACTGGAAAAATTTAAAATTTTATTATGATACGTCCCTGACTTTCCCTTTTTTTTTCCAGAAAATGTCATAATTTTCCCCTGAATAGTTTTCTAGAAGAAAAATAAAATGGTGGATAATGCATTTATGCCTAATTTAGTTGATTTTCATTAATTTCCAATGGGGTTATTTTTCCCTGGAAAAATTTGAAATTTCAGTATGAAACGCCCTTAACTTTTCTTTTTTTTTCCAGAAAATGTCATAATTTTCCCCTAAATAGTTTTCCAGAAAAAAAAAAGAAAATGTTAGATGATACATTTATGCCTAATTTAATTGACTTTCATTAATTGCCAATGGGGTTATTTTTCACTGGAAAAATTTGAAAGTTTAGTATGATATACCCCTGACTTTTCTCATTTTATCCAGAAAATTGCATAATTTTTCTTTGGATAGTTTTCCAGAAAAAAAATAAAAATTTAGATGGTGGATTTATGCCTAATTTAGTTGATTTTCATAATTTCCAATAAGGTGATTTTCCATTTGAAAAATTTGAAATTTTACTATGATACGTCCCTGACTTTTCCATTTTTTTTCAGAAAATGTCATAATTTTCTCCTGAACAGTTTTCCAGAAAAAAAAGAAAATGTTAGATGATACATTTATGCCTAATTTAATTGATTTTCATTAATTTCCAATGGGGTTATTTTTCACTGGAAAAATTTGAAAGTTTAGTATGATATACCCCTAACTGTTCTCATTTTGTCCAGAAAATTTCATAATTTTTCTTTGGATAGTTCTCCAGAAAAAAAAAAAAAATGTTAGATGGTGCATTTATGCCTAATTTAGTTGATATTCATTAATTTCCAATAAGGTTATTTTTCACTGGGAAAATTTGAAATTTTACTATGATAGGCCCTTGATTTTCTTCTTTTTTCCCAAAAAATGTCATAATTTTCCCTTGAATAGATTTCCAGAAAAAAAATCAAATGTTAGATGGTGCATTCATGTCTTAATTCAATTGATTTTCATTAATTTTCAATGGGGTTATTTTTCACTGGAAAAAATTGAAATTTTACTATGATGCGTCCCTGACTTTCCTCATTTTTTCCAGAAAATGTCATAATTTTCCCCTGAACAGTTTTCCAGAAGAAAAATAAAATGTTGGATGGTGCATTTATGCCTAATTTAGTTGATTTTCATTAATTTCCAATGAGGTTATTTTCCACTGGAAAAATTTGAAATATTACTATGATACGCCCCTGACTTTCTTCTTTTTTTCCAGAAAATGTCATAATTTTCTCCTGGACAGTTTTCCAGAAAAAAAAATAAAATGTTAGATGGTGCATTTATATCTAATTTAATTGATTTTCATTAATTTCTAATGGGGTTATTTTTCAATGGAAAAATTTGAAATTTTAGTATGATACGAACCTGACTTTTCTCATTTTGTTCAGAAAATTTCATAATTTTCCTTTGGATAGTTTTCCAGAAAAAAAATAAAATGTTAAATGGTGTATTTATGTCTAATTTAATTGATTTTCAATAATTTTCAATAGGGTTATTTTTTACTCAAAAAAATTGAAATTTTAGTATGATACGCCCCTGACTTTTTTTTTCCTGAAAATGTCATAATTTATTCCTGGACAGTTTTCCAGAAAAAATAAATAAAATGTTAGAGGGTGCATTTATATCTAATTTAGTTGATATTCATTAATTTCCAATGGGGTTATTTTTCACTGGAAAAATTTGAAATTTTGGTATGACACGCCCCTGACTTTTCTCGTTTTGTCCAGAAAATTTCACAATTTTCCTTTGGATAGTTTTCCAGAAAAAAAATAAAATATTAAGTGCATTTATACCTAATTCAATTGATTTTCATTAATATCCAATGGGGTTATTTTCACTGGAAAAATTTAAAATTTTATTATGATACGTCCCTGACTTTCCCTTTTTTTCCAGAAAATATCATAATTTTCCCCTGAATAGTTTTCTGGAAGAAAAATAAAATGGTGGATGAAGCATTTATGCCTAATTTAGTTGATTTTCATTAATTTCCAATGGGGTTATTTTTCCCTGGAAAAATTTGAAATTTCAGTATGATACGCCCTTGACTTTTCTTTTCTTTTCCAGAAAATGTCATAATTTTCCCCTAAATAGTTTTCCAGAAAAAAAGAGAAAATGTTAGATGATACATTTATGCCTAATTTAATTGATTTTCATTAATTTCCAATGGGGTTATTTTCCGCTGGAAAAATTTGAAATTTTACTATGATACGCTTCTAATTTTCTTCTTTTTTTCTAGAATATGTCATAATTTTCTCCTGGACAGTTTTCCAGGAAAAAAACCAAATGTGAGATGGTGCATTTATATCTAATTTAATTGATTTTCATTAATTTCCAATGGGGTTATTTTTCACTGGAAAAATTTAAAATTTTAGTATGATACGCCCCTGACTTTTTTCATTTTGTCTAGAAAATTGCATAATTTTTCTTTGGATAGTTTTCCAGAAAAAAAATAAAATTTTAGATGGTGCATTTATGCCTAATTTAGTTGATTTTCATTAATTTCCAATGGGATTATTTTCCACTGAAAAAAATTGAAACTTTACTATGATACGCCCCTGACTTTCCTCTTTTTTCCAGAAAATTTCATAATTTTCCCCTGAAGAGTTTCCAAAAAAAAAAAAAAAAATTAGATGGTGCATTTATGCCCAATTTAGTTGATATTCATTAATTTCCAATCAGGTTATTTTCCACTGGAAAATTTTGAAATTTTACTATAATACGCCCCTAACTTTCTTCTTTTTTTCCAGAAAATGTTATAAGTTTTCCTTGAATAGTTTTCCAGAAAAAAATAGAATGTTAGATGATGCATTTATGCTTAATTTAGTTGATTTTCATTAATTTCCAATAAGATTATTTTCCATTTGAAAATTTTAAAATTTTACCATGATAAGCCCCTGACTTTCCTCTTTTTTTTCAGAAAATATCATAATTTTCTCCTGGACAGTTTTCCAGAAAAAAAAATAAAATGTTAGATGGTGCATTTATGCCTTATTTGGTTGATATTCAATATTTTCCAATAAGGTTATTTTCCACTGGAAAAATTTGAAATTTTACTATGATACGCCCCTGATTTTCTTCTTTTTTTTTTCAGGAAATGTCATAATTTTCCCTTGAATAGTTTTCCAGAAAATAAAATAAAATATTAGATGGTGCCTTCATGACCAATTCAATTGATATTCATAAATTTTCAATGGAGTTATTTTTCACTGGAAAAATTTGAAATTTTACTATGATACGTCCCTGACTTTCCTCTTCTTTTCCAGAAAATGTCATAATTTTCCCTTGAATAGTTTCTCAGAAAAAATAAAAATAAAATGTAAGATGGTGAATTTATGCCTAATTTAGTTGATTTTTATTAATTTTCAATAGGGTTATTTTCCATTTGAAAAATTTTAAATTTTACTATGATACGCCCTTGACTTTCTTCTTTTTTTCCAGAAAATGTCATAATTTTCCCTTGAATAGTTTTTCGGAAAAAAAAATAAAATATTAGATGGTGCATTTATGCCTAATTTAGTTGATTTTCATTAATTTCCAATGGGGTTATTTTTCACTGGAAAAATTTGAAATTTTACTATGACACGACCCTGACTTTTCTCATTTTGTCCAGAAAATTTCATAACGTTCCTTTGGATACTTTTCCAGAAAAAAAAAATAAAATGTTAGATGGTGCATTTATGCCTTATTTAGTTGATATTCAATATTTTCCAATAAGGTTATTTTCCACTGGAAAAATTTGAAATTTTACTATGATACGCCCCTGATTTTCTTCTTTTTTTTTTTAGGAAATGTCATAATTTTCCCTTGAATAGTTTTCCAGAAAATAAAATAAAATATTAGATGGTGCCTTCATGACCAATTCAATTGATATTCATAAATTTTCAATGGAGTTATTTTTCACTGGAAAAATTTGAAATTTTACTATGATACGTCCCTGACTTTCCTCTTTTTTTCCAGAAAATGTCATAATTTTCCCCTGAATAGTTTTCCAGAGGAAAATAGTTTTCCAGATGGTGCATTTATGCCTAATTTAGTTGATTTTCATTAATTTCCAATAGGGTTATTTTCCATTTGAAAAATTTGAAATTTAAGTATGATATGCCCCTGACTTCCTTTTTTTTTCCAGAAAATTTCATAATTTTCCCTTGGATAGTTTTCCAGAAAAAAAATAAAATGTTAGATGGTGTATTTATGTCTGATTTAGTTGATTTTCATTAATTTCCAATGGGGTTATTTTTCGCTGGAAAAATTTGAAATTCCAGTATGATACGCCCCTAACTTTTTTTTCCAGAAAATTCCATAATTTTTCCCTGGATAGTTTTCTAGAAAAAAAAAATAAAATGTTAAATGGTGCATTTATGTTTAATTCAGTTGATTTTCATTAATTTCTAATAAAGTTATTTTGCACTGGAAAAATTTGAAATTTTATTATGATACGCTCCTGACTTTTTTCGTTTTGTCCTGAAAATTTCATAATTTTCCTTTGGATAGTTTTCTAGAATAAAAATAAAATATTAAAAGGTGCATTTATGTCTAATTTAGTTGATTTTCATTAATTTCCAACGGAGTAATTTTTCACTGGAAAAATTTGAAAATTTAGTATGATACGCCTTTGACTTTTCTTGTTTTGTCCAGAAAATTTCATAATAGTTCGATCTCTGTGTGTCTCACCAGGACAATTGGTGGTCATCTGTTTTCAGCAGGATACTATAATTTGTACAAATGTATTATAATTTTATAGCGTCCCATACTATAATAGTTGATTCGCAGTTGGCAACACTGGTTTAGAAATTAGTGACTTATTTTCTAATCACCAATAATAATTAGACGTTAGTTTGAATATTAGAAAATGATAACTATTAATTAATGAATATCAAATCAAAGATAAATTCTAAAAACAAAAATCAAACTTCACATGTTAAAATTTTTTTACAAAATTCAAAGACATTTATGAAAAATAATGCACTAAGTACATCTCTAGAACCTCTTGCATATTGCAGAGAGAAATTCATTATACTATGTCAACGAGATGGGCGGATCGTAATACATAAATCTGCCTTGAATCCTTTGTGCCTCAGTTATTTGAACTGACCTCGATGGTAGAAGGAGGCCCTTCCTCGGATGGCAAACTCTGAATATCATTTAATAAATTAAGGGTTTATAGAATTTAAGATTAATTAAAAACTTCAAAACCAAAATTCAATTTTAATATGAATAAAAAAACCAGAATTCCAAGGAATAATGCATTTGATTAAAAAAACTCGTTATAAACTAATTTTCAGCAGTTGAAGAAGGAAGCTTTTGAATGAATCTGGAAGAAAAACTTTTCAATATCTACACATTATTGTATTGGAGAAGCTCTCTCTAGTTTTTCAATGAAACTTTTTTTTGCTTAAATTTAGCATATTTTTAAAAACAAAGTCCTATTATTATTGTGCGTATTATTTTAGAAAACTATCCGGTTGTTTGGAGGACCAAAACTATTCATTACAAGACAAAAAAGTTTTCAACTTCATATTTCTACTTTGAATAAACTTTTCTATGTCCAAATTATTGGTAATTAGGTAAAAGTTAGAAATACGTGATGTTGTCTTTCTTTTTCCTTTTAAAATCAATAGAAAGGCAAAATAATGATATTTTAAAATAATAAGTTTTATAATTTACTTTTTATCGTCAAACAAACTGGAAAAAGGTTTTCAATTGATTTTCTTCTATGGAACAACAGCAATAATTATTGCCAATGCAAGACCAAAGAAAACAAAAAAGACAATCGGAAAGTTTCAAAGGAAACGGAGGAAGTTTTTTCCACTAAATGTCGATGGACGTAATATTAAATTTTCATACAAATTCAGATACAAATCAATAAACTTTAAATTAAAATTTATTTCTGATAAGAGAAATACGTCAACCAAGTTGGTTTTTATGTATGTACTATTTTATATACCTACTGAAAGCAACTTAATGCATTAATACATTTTTTAATGTTCAAACAACCCAATTATATCCATATTTCCATGTGTTTTTTTTTTTAACCAAAACTATTTCTGCCAGTTAGTGAGTTTTGCAAATAGAAATGTAATTGCTGATTGGGTCGAACAGAATTTACAAGTTATTATCTCAATTACGGCAGCCTTTGTATTTACATATCACCCAAAACAAATATCAAGCAACAATTTACATTTTCGATTATTTGGATTTTGGGTCAAAACAACTAGATCCAAAATAATTGCGTTAATTGAGTAAATTTATTCAAAAAAAAACGCAAATAAATTAATCCTATAAGCTGAGTATTTTTGCAAGCTCTCAGAAAACTTAAATCTTTTTTTGATTTAAATCGTTTTATAATGACTTAAGTAATTTCTTAAAAGCTGACAAGAATTAAAATTTAAGTCATTTTCAAAATGATTGACCTAAATGTTTTTTTTTTTTCGGAAAAGAGAAAACTTAAGTAATTATTTAAAAGACTTAAATCAGTACATTATACGATTTAAGTCATCTAGGAACGATTTAAGTCTTTATAAATTATTTAAAAAATTTAAGAAATATTAAATTTAGTGTAGTATAACATACCCGGGTTCGTAAGTAAGATTGAACGGTGAGAATTTTTATTACCTTTTAAACAACAAATCTTCTGAAAAATAAAATGAAAACAAATAGGACCAACGTTGTGGAAACTTACTCAATTTTACTTACTGGACATGTGCCCGACATAGCAAATATTTGGGAAATTTAAGGGAAGTTGTGATATGTAAAAGAAACGAAAAATTTTTGAAACGTCTACTTTATTATTAAAGTAAATCGTAACGTTCTCGACCTAGAATTCTCGAGGGGAAAGAGAACGGCAGAGAAACCCTCGATCCAACATTCCCCAAAAATCGAAACATACTGTGTCATTTTAAATAATAATTGTGAGTGAATAATTCAATAATTTAAGTCAATAAAAGCTTAAATTAGGTACCATCCCTGTTCTTGTGCTAAAATTTCAATTACACACACTATGTTCAATCAACACTACCTATAATCAATACTGAAGAGTTTTTGGTTAGTTAGCCCATCTGTGGCAGGTACTGAGGTCCTTGGTTACGTAAACTCACAGCTATAGTTGTTTTTGAGTATATAAAGTAAGGCATTATTGTACGAATTATTTTATGGCCGAGCGAGCTTGCGAGCGAGACTATTAAATAAGGAGTCAATAAAGCCTGCTTATGTATACATGATTTTATGTACGATTGCCACTGGCTTTTAATAAAAATTTAAAAAAAAAAATTGAATGAAAAAATTAAAGTTCGAATATACCTGTTTCACCTTGGTTGTCAGGTAGTCCAGTCCAGGTAGGCAATAAAGTAAAACTTCATTTTACTAGTACAATTACACTTGCTATAAAATTGTATGAATGGAATTTCGTTTTTTTTTTTTTGGTATTAGTGATTTTTATATTTCTCAATAAAAATGTGACCTGGGGAAATGACAAACTTTACTAGACATGGTATAACAAAGTAAAACGAAGTTGATGCGGCAACATTGTCACATGCGAATGTCATAAATTTTGATGACGTGCTCCATTATTTCAAAAATTTTCCTATATCTGCTTTTCACCATAAAACCATTGAGTCAATAACTAGGCATCAGTCACATAAGATATTTTTTAGCTGTAACTGTAGGGCTGAAAATCTGTAGGCCAAAGCTGGAGAACAGAAACTTCATTCTTTATGTACAATATTTACACTTTACACGAGAATAAGATGGCTATAGGCCAGAGCTTATTTTACTTTTAAGATGCCACAAAGGCAGAGCTGTATTTTTATATAATATGTATGGCAAAATGTGAAACTTGGAGAAGTAACTCTTCCAAACGTTGTTTTCTTTATGAAGGTTGAAAGAGAAGAGGCTGAGGTGACATTTTCAGCTTGCTTTTTTTCCTCCACTCTTCAGCTAATTCCTCATAATCGCAAATTGCAAACTTTTTTTCTGCGGAATTGTTCCTATTGGTCCAAATTATTTGAAATTATAATTGCGGGAAAATCTCACGAATGTTTTCAGCTCTTGTGGCATCGCAAAAAAATTGAAATAATTGAACTTTTTGACGAATAATCTGGAACGAAGTGAGGTTATGCTAGTTTATTCGCCAAAAAGGTAAATTATTTTTAACTTTTTGGCAATGCCGCAAGAACTTGAAAACATTCGCGAGATTTTCCCGTCATTATAATTTCAAATAATTTGGACCAATAGGAACAATTTCGCAGAAAAAAAGTTCGCAATTCGCGATTATGAGGACTCAGCTTTAATCTCCCACAATTCATGACAGATGACAGTATAAAACATTTAACTCAATGAATTATGGTTAGAAAAACTGAGAGAGACAACTAGACTGTTGGATAGGTTTCCAACACCAACGTCAACGACCTGTCAAAAAGTGCGTTGTGGACAGAAAGCATTGGCAGAAGTTCATTATCCCGTATATGGGAGTATGGAATTTAAAGCTTTTTAAAGTGCATTTTGTGGTTGTTTTGTGAATGAACTCTATTTATTTTTCTATTTTATTGACTTCATAAGGGTTTTTTTCAATTAAAAATGCTACAAACGTGTCTTGTGTGTGCGGAAGTAGTTTCAATAAGGTTACAAGGATGATGTCAAGTTTTTTTTTAGTGCCCACCGTTTTGAACTTTTCCAATTAAAACGTGAAAATAATTCTGTAATACCACTGTCCCTGCATCTAAAATAAAACCATAATCAACATATTCGTAAAAATCTAAGCTTTTGTAGGCCTTCATTTGCTCATTGCTGTAAAAACACTAGATCAAAACGTAAAAAAATATTAACTGGATATTTTTTCAAACTAACCGTTCGCCCACACCACAGCCCGATTTTCCTGCATTAAAGTCTTAAAATATTCATTCTGCATCTCAAAAAGTACCTATATCATAACAAAGTAAACTGTAATCTGTGATTAACTCGAAAATATTCCAAATAAACTCAAAATAAACAAAGAAACGTCAAATTTCACACAAACGCCATATTGAAAAATCACGTATCACGTGGTTTGGAGAGCCTAATTCTCAAATCCCCGGAATCGCTGAAGGCCAAGGCAATAAAAATACGTTTTCTATATTGTTTAATTGTCTTCGAAACTTGTGGACTGTATATTTTTCTTTTTGTTCAGCTCAAATTCGCCAAATTCGGGGAGGAAAACGGACAGGATTTTGAAACATTTCATTAATTTATTGACAACTCGACAACTCGTCAACTAAAAACTAACTGGTGCTAAAAGATACAGAGTTTTCAAAAGCAACTTGAATTAAACACAAATGTCGGGCTTTAACATACCGCCCCCCTTGAAAGTACCAAGTACTTCTCAACTAAATCGACACATATCACTATCAAAGTTATAAAAATGAATGAATATAAAAACTAAATTAAATAAATATAAGTACCTACAAATGTTTAGGTATTAATGTAAACTTCAATGTAGATTTCAACATTAATCAATATAAATAAAAAATACTAACTAGTACTATTCGTTAAAAAATATTTAAATAAATAAGAACATTGTAGCAAATGCATTAAAGTTCGAGTCGGAAAATGTTTCATGTATAATCAAACATTCGAAAATTAAAACTAAACCTAATTCTAGAACTCAGATGGTAAAACACATATGCGGCTAACAGCGCGACTAATAACACCACCGTTAACTTTAAGTTCAACGACACGATTAATGTTATCCTTTCCCGGATGTAGGACCAGGACTCTTCCCAATTGCCAATTCATAGGTGGTATATTGTCGTTTTTTACCAAAACCAACGAACCAATTTTTAACAAATTTTCGGCATTTTGCTTCCATTTATTTCTTGTTTGTAATTCTGACAAGTATTCTTTCTGCCAACGCTGCCAGTAATGTTGAGACATAGCCTGAAGATGTTGCCATCTGGTTAGACGATTGACAGGAATATCCATTAAATCAACTTCTGGAAGATTTGTAAGAGGTCTACCCACCAAAAAATGTCCAGGTGTTAATGCCGAAATATCGTCCGGATCTTGAGTAAGTGCACACAGTGGACGCGAGTTTAATATACATTCAATCTGAGTCAACACCGTGGCAAACTCTTCAAATGTCAATCGAATTTCACCCACAACTCGTTTAATATGGTATTTTGCCGACTTTATCCCCGCTTCCCATAATCCACCGAAATTAGGTGATGAAGCCGGGATAAAGTGCCATTTAATATAGTCAAGAGATAAATTATCGCTGATTTGAGAAGTATTATTTTTCAAAAACTCATAGACTTTTTGAAGCTCAGTATTAGCGCCTCTATAGTTGGTTCCATTATCAGAGTAAACATTTAATAGTTTACCACGTCTACTAACAAATCTATGAAATGCTGCTAAAAATGCCTCCGTGGTTAGTCCAGACACCAGTTCGATATGTATGGCCTTTGTGCTCATACATACAAAAAGACACATGTAAGCCTTAATTAACTTCGCACCACGAGTTTGCCTATCCTTAATTAGGAAGGGACCTCCAAAATCAGTGCCAACATTTGCAAAAACATGATTAGGAGTTATACGAATTTCTGGCAAGTAACCCATTAAATAACTTTTTTGATTTCTTGGAGCAACACGAAAACACTTATAACAAGTTCTAACAACATTCTTACAGGCATTTCTGTCATTAATAGGCCAATATTTTTCTCGAACAGAATAAAGCAAATTTTGAACACCACAGTGTAATAATCTTTCATGTTCATTTTTTAGAATCTGTTTCGTTAAGAAATGACTATCTGGTAGCACGATAGGATGCTTACCTTCAAATGATTTGTTTGAATTTTCCAACCTAACCCCAACCCTGATTATTTTGTCCTTCAAAAATGGATTAAGAGAAAGTATTTTGCTTGTTTTATCTATGGGTTTATTTTTACTCAAATTAGCATATTCTTGAGGAAAGCATTCTATCTGAACATGCCTAATAATATTATTTAAAGCATTATTTAACTCTTCTGGAAGCAAAGGGCCGATATTTCTATCGTCTTTTTTAAGTTTACTGTTAGTTAAATATCTGAAAATATAGGCTATTACTCTTATTGTTGTTCTGAATGCCGAAAACTTTTTTAGAATCCAAATTATATCATTACTATAATTTATCGATAAATTACACCACTCTGGGCCATACCACCACAAACTCGAATTCATTAAAGCTTCAATAGAAATGCCTCTACTTAGAAGATCGGCTGGATTTTCATTAGATCTAACATGATGCCAGTCTTCAAAATTTGTAAGTGACCTGATTTCGCTAACTCTATTTGCAACAAATGTTTTCCATTTGCTGCTTTCATTTCTGATCCAACAAAGTGTAATTGTGGAATCAGTCCAAAAATAAAATTTATTAAATTCCAAATCTAAAACACTTATTATTTTTTCTATCAAGTTCGCGAGTAGTACGGCACCACAGAGTTCTAGTCGAGGTAAACTTAATTGTTTTAACGGTGCCACACGTGATTTGGCACATAGTAAATTAGAAAAGTAAGAATTATTATCAATTACACATCGTAAATATATGCATGCTCCGTAGGCCTTGACCGACGAGTCACAAAATCCATGAAGCTCAATTTTTATACGTCGCGAAAATACTGCGCATCTAGGAATCTTAAGCTGCTTTAATTTATACAAATCATAATAAAATGAGTTCCAGGCATTTAAAATTCCTATGGGAATTTCATCATCCCAATCAAGCTTTAATTTCCATAGTTCCTGAACTATAAGCTTAGCAATAACAATAATAGGGCCTAACAAACCTAACGGGTCAAAAATCTGACAAATTATCGATAAAATATAACGTTTTGTAATTCTTTCATTAGCAGATTTATTCAAATTATCGATCTTGTACAATATCTCATCAGTATTTGAATTCCAATAGACACCTAGCGTTTTATTCTGTTCATTAACTCCTATAATTAAAATATTTACATCTAAACCCTCATTTAACTGAAATCTATTCAAAAGTTCTTTTTCATTACATAAAAATTTTCTAAGTTCAAATCCATAACTTGCTAAAAGACTAACAACGTCTCTTTGAATTTGCAATAATTCGTGCTTAGAATCTGAACCTGTGAGAATATCGTCCATATAGAAATCTTTTTTTATTATTTTACTTGCTAATGGGAAGCTTGATTCCTGGTCATTCGCGATTTCAAACAAACACCTAACTGCAAGATATGGCGCAGATGCCGTACCATACGTTACCGCATTTAATTTATACACTTTCAATTCTTCCTCGGGATGCGAACGCCAAAATATTTTTTGGTATTTGGTTTCATTCTCGTGCACTAGAATTTGGCGATACATTTTCGAAATGTCACCTGTTAAAACGTATTTATGAATACGAAATCTAGCAAGGATAGAAAACACATCTTGCTGAAGCGTCGGTCCACTGAATTGCACATCATTTAGTGACAGTCCAGTACTTGTTTTAGCCGACGCGTCAAACACTACTCGACACTTAGTAGTAATACTATCCTTAAACACTGCATGATGCGGTAAGTAAAACCCGTTATCATTGTAATCTATAATTTCAGACATATGCCCAAGCTGTCTATATTCGTCCATAAATGATACATAGTCCGATTTTAACTGTGAATTTTTAGACAATCTCTTCTCTAGTAAATAAAATCTATTTCTCGCCATGGTACTTGAATCTCCTAACAAATCTAAATTATTCTTGAATGGTACACGCACAATAAATCTACCTAACTGATCTCTTGATATTGTATTCTGAAAGTAATTTTCGCAATATTTCTCTGAATCTGACATGGTAACCTTATTATTACTCACCTCTTCAACTTCCCAAAATTTAACAATAGTGTTTTCAACAGAATTTTGATCTATCATACTCAAACAGCTAACTGATTCATTATTTTCATCAAAACACAAATTTCCTGCAATGACGTAGCCTAGAGCGGTTTCTTGTAATAAAGGCAAATTTGGGCCAAGACGAATCTGATTTGAATCCATAATTGTCCAAAATATGTTCAAACCTAACAACATATCTATTTCACTCGAAACATTAAATTTGGGATCGGCTAATTGTAAATTGATTGGAATATTAAGGATCTCTTTATTAAATGACATTATAGGTAATTTTTCTGTGATCGATGGAAGTACCAAACAGCTTAAATTACTCTTAAAGTTGCTTATACAAGATTCAATAGTTACATTTACTTGATAATTGATATTGGTCAACGTTTGACCTACACCCTTTATTGCATGATTTATTTTTGATTGTTTTAAGTTCAATTTTTTACATATTCCTAGAGACAAAAAATTACTCTGAGAGCCACTATCTAGCAATGCTCTTGCCGTCACTTTATGTCTTCCATTGGTTACTTGAATCATAGCTGTAGACAACAAAACTTGCGAATTTCCTGACGCTACAGAAGCTTCCACTGAATGTGCCAAATAGTTAGTCACGGCATGGTCGCTTCCTGCAACATGTGAGTTCACAGAATAATTGTTTGTCCCTGGAACGAGACTGGAAGTGACGCTGCTGTTTCCAACTTTTGACGATTCTGAGGTCGAGGTTTTTTTGTCCGAAATTTGTTCTATCACCGGTTGGCATAGAATTTTTATTATTATATGAATCTGAATGCAATAATAAATTATGTGCTTTATTACACTTTCTACATTTAAATTTTTGGCATTTCCAGGAGGGATGAGAATTCCTCAAGCAATTTAAGCACAAATTCAGCCGCTTCACTTCACTTATACGATCATTCACAGATAATTGTAAAAATGAACTACATTTAAATATACTATGTGACTCCTTACAATAGTAGCACTTAAAACTGCTATCTGAATTATTTTCTACAGCTGAATAACTTTGGCTTTCACCTTTATTTTTTCTAAATGAATATTTATTTTCATATTTATTAAACCTACATGTTTCTAGCACTTTATTATGTACTTTTGACACTTCCAATTTTTCTAAAACTTCACATTTCAACTTAAGAAAACTGTTAAGGTCACCCATGGTTGGCAGTTCACTCTGATATTTGTAACTCTCCCAATCACGGCGAGTTGTTGCATCAAATTTATTAGTCATGATATAATTATATAATTAATCGATCCCAAGAGTCAGTATTTTCCCCCATAGATTTAAGCGCTCTTAAATGTTTTGTAATTGTATCAAACAAGTTGCGCAATTCAATATATGATTCCTTCATTAAACTGGGATGATCAAATATTGCTCGTATGTGGTTATAAATTATAAGTTTTTTATTTTCAAACCGATCTGTTAAAAATTGCCATGCAACAATATAGTTAGCTTCAGAAACTTCTATTGATTTTATTATTTCTAGAACCTCTTTACTAAGTGAAGATTTTAGGTAATAAAATTTCTGAATGCCATTTAACGAAATATCTTTCTCAACTAGAGCTATAAAGGAATCTTTAAACTCTAACCAACTACTATATTGCCCATCAAATGTTGGCAACTTAATTGGCGGCAATTTAACAACAGACTTACTTACTACATTAACAATATTATTATTATTTGAGCCATGTCTTGAACTAACCACGGAACCATTACTAGCATCATCTTTTATCTGGTGTTTATTTATGAAGGCAGTGATTTCACCTATTAATTTAAAATAAACCTTCTCAAAATCACCTCTCTCAGCATCATCTGCTGAATAATCTAAATCATCGACTACACTACTAGTTTGCTCTATTTCAAGCTGAATTTCTTCAAATTCATCATACATCAGCATCAACCGATCTAAACGAGACTGTAATTCAGTCACTAAATTATGTTCAACATTATCTTTGTTTATTGATTTAAAATAATTTTCTAATCTTGTAAGTTTTCCTTTAATTATACCCCGTTTTACTTTTAGGTTTGCTGATTCTGCCATATTATTGACTCAAATATCGGTATTTACAAAAATTATTAAAATCAGAACGAACTTACTCAAGATATAACAAAAGAAATTTGCCCAATGTCAGTAGTGGAACACGACACTTTTCTTCTTTCTCCTTTGTTTCACAATCAATCTAATTGAATCTTGAATTTACCTTCTTTAACCTTCAAGTTCTCCTGTTACCTGTTACCGGAATTCTGGTGTTTATTCACCTTTCACCTTTCACCTGAAATTTACTCGATTATTCTCAATTAATCAATATTTTCGCTGATTCCATATTCGGGTCGATTGGACCAATGTTTAATTGTCTTCGAAACTTGTGGACTGTATATTTTTCTTTTTGTTCAGCTCAAATTCGCCAAATTCGGGGAGGAAAACGGACAGGATTTTGAAACATTTCATTAATTTATTGACAACTCGACAACTCGTTAACTAAAAACTAACTGGTGCTAAAAGATACAGAGTTTTCAAAAGCACCTTGAATTAAACACAAATGTCGGGCTTTAACATATATTATAAAATGACGATAAAGCAACCCCTTTGCAAAAATTACAAAAACAAACACCTAAAATATACGTGTCAGTAGATTTTTGAATTGAAACCTCTTTGCTGAGTTGAGAGGGCAAAAATTTTCGAGTGTAAAAAAAGTTTCGATAGCGTAAGGGAAGTATAATGTCGAACATTACGTTAGCGGCAACCAGCCGAGTGTGGTGCAGAAAATGCAGTGCAGAGAGTGTAGTGCACGAAGAGCAGAACGGAAACAGCAGTGCAGACAGTGTGATGCAGAAAGTGTACAAAACAAAGAGTAGTGCAGAAAGTGTAGAAAAAATGTAGTGCAGAAAGTGCAGTAAAGAAAGTGTACAGCAGAAAGTGTAGAATTCGAAATTTTGTCCGAGCAAGAACATGTAACCTCACCCTGAACGTTTTTTAAAGTGAAATTTCTTTGCTGAGCAGGCAACAGTTTTCAAGCGTTACGAAAATTTCGATCCCGTGAGGGGAGTATGATTAGTGTGTCAGAGGCAACCGGAGGGGGGCAGTGGCGTATCTACCGGTGTGCCATGTGTGCGAAGCACACAGGCCCGGGCCCGAAAGGGGCACGTGGAGCTCCATAGCGATACTGCAAAAAAAAACGTAAAAAAATCGAGATTACACCAAAAAAAAAAAGAAGCTACAGAAACTTCAACATACTGAAACAGGAAATCCTTCCAAGACCCATAATAGGAATTCTAGGGTTCAAAAATTTTTCGCATTTAAAAAATTTCCGGATGGAAAATACGTCCCTGATGCAATTTTGACGCGTTGCTATGACAAAAGTGACAGAATCTCAGACAGAAGGGTCGTAACAATATGGCGGAAGTGGGATACGCTTTTTTCTCCTTATGTCGCCTCCTTATTATTCTACCTCAATGATTTTTCCTTAATTTTGCCTAAATAAATCAATTTTCTTTGAATTTTTCCTGGAGTGATTTTTCACTGGAAAATTTCGAAATTTCTCTATAATCAGTTCTCACTTTTCTCTTTATCCTGGAAAATTTTCCCTTTAGCAGTTTTCCAAAAAAAAAAATTGGGTCTAGAACACATTAGGTTCCTAAAAACGGATAATTTTTCTATGTTCAAATTTGCATTGGAGCAATTATTAGGACATAATGAAGAAAAAAAAATATGGATGAGTTCATTTTTTTGATAAACAGTATATTATTTAACTATACAGGGCATACTAAAAAAAAAAACTAAAAAGATACCGACACACTTTAAAGGGTAGTTAGTAAGGGACATCAAAACAAAAAACAAAAATTTTTGTTTATATAAACATATGTCCACAAATTAGCCATTTGGGCTGTAGAGCAAAACAATTGTTTGGTACTTTTATTCTTCGCAATAATTAAATCACTGTTTACTTATTAATTTTGCTTATTTATAACAAATAAATTATGGTTTACAATAATTGTTCAAAATGTTGACCATTTACTTCAATGCAAAGATTGCACCGTCAGGTTATTAATAGACAACTACTAAGTTAATTAAGGAAACCACAAATTAGGTAGGAATTTTGAAAATGTCAGTAAAAAACCAGTAAAAAATCAATAAAATCAGTAAAAAACCTCAAAAAAACCCTTTCCATAAACATTAAATATCTATTGTAAATATTTATCAAGGTGGTATGCTGATTTTGCTATAAAATAGAAATCTTTTAAACTAAACAAAATAAATGAACAAAATAATAATAATTGTAAAAAATCACTAGTCACTAATAGTCCGAGAGCCAGCGCCAAAAGAGTGCAAGAGTTTTATGAAAGCTGAAAATGTAATATAAGCTTGTATTTGTGATGTATATAACTATACTCGTGTCAGCAAGTGAGGTAGCGGGACAAGCTACGCCCACGCACCTTTGAATGTGTAAAAAAATAATCGCGATGAAAGAGTTTCATGACAGCTGAAAATTTCTCAATTCATTGTTTATTTGATAAAAAACATGACGCACATGGTCAGATAGCATTATGTTAGGACAACTAGAATCCGCATGCCTATACTATGGGCATGCTGACTCTAGTTGTCCTAACATAATGCTGACATGAAGACGAATTCGGTTGCAGATCAATCAGTGCTTGAAATGAAGACGTGCTGGGTTGCGGATCAGTCAATACTCGAAATGAAGATGTGCTGGGTTGTGGATCAGTCAGTACTTGAGATGAAGGTTGTGGATTGGCTCCAATGGTATTTTGGTCATCCATGTCACTTTCATCCAGAACAGGATTATCGATGTGGTCACTAACCAAATTTTCTTCACAAGTTTTAACGTAAGCTTCTAGCTGTTCCTCGGTTTCAATGTTAGAAATTTGTCCGTGAGGGAGAGATGACGATGCTATGCCTCTTTTTGGTTTAACGCCAAATAGAGCTTCATATGGACTCTGGCGTATCCCTTCATGATGAGCTGTGTTTTTGGCGAATTGGACAAACGACAAGCCTTCTGACCATTTATTCGTATCATTATCGTGCATCCAAGCAGTTAACATATTCTGTATGTCCTGATTCGCTCTTTCGACTGAGCCTTGTGTTTGGCTATGACGAGGCTTTCCGTGCACTATTTTAACATCTTTCCACACAGCGCACAGTTCAGATATAACTCGGTTACTGAACTCTCTACCATTATCTGAATGCAATATAGCGGGAGCACCAAATATTAGAAAAATATGAAGAAGGGGATATGCTACTTCTTCTGCTCTCTTGGTTTTTAATGGTCGTAACTGAACAAACTTCGTCAAATGATCCTGGTATACCATTATGAATTTATAATCGCCATCGCCATGTGATTGCAAGTCTATTAAATCCACTTGACATCTAGAGTTTAATTCGGAACTCACCATTGGTTCCACAACAATACCTTTTCTTGGCGCACTGTGTTTCATTTGACATTAGAGAGTTATTGGAACTATTGAATATTGCCTGGAAGTATTAGGGATTTACGTTATTTTATTAGTGCAATAGCACTATTTCTTCAAGAAAATAACAGTTATTGGAAGACTGTAGTAGGTGTCAAGTATTACCTTATTTTATATTCATAATTTTGACAGCTGATAGCTATGTTTATAAATTTCAACCTCAAAAAGTGCAAATTTTTGTTTATGAATTTCTGCTGATAACCATTTTTTGATGATATCCACAGTAAAATGAAAAACTATTGTAAAAAACAAATTCTCCAAGTAAAATTCCATCATCGTCGAAAAGCGAAACGTCAAAGTCGTCCAAAATGTCAAAAATATTGAAATAAGGGAAGTTTACTACCTCGCTCTATCCATACACAAATAAAGACAAGCAGTAACCTTACCAAGGGAATCCTTATTTTCAGATCCAAATGCGCATGCGTAGATGTCAAAATAAGGCTAATTTAAATACTGCTTGTCCTTATTGCACGTCCAATAACTCTCTATTGTTTACACAAATTTAAATACAACATTATGACTTCATAAGTAATATTTTTGTATTTAGCTTGCAATTCTTTGAGCATTCGTGTTCTACCTCCATGGCCTGTTCTTATGTGAGTTTCGGAAAGTATATCAAATAATTATTCTTCATTTGTAACATAATACTGAATATTCATTTCTCCTGGTTTTAATGGCACATTTAGCTTTTGTTCGTCACTAACTTTCAGGATGTCGAAACGTTTCAAACGTCTGTAGTCCAAAGGTGTACTGCACTTACTTTTAGCAGAAGTCACTTCACAATCGATTTTACAGTACCTTTCTTGAGAAAAATAAAAACAATTGTCTTCTCGTTCACTTCTAATTAGGGCATGTAACTTTTCAAAAAACTGATCACTATTGACTGCAGTAGTAGCCATTGAACACAAATTTTAATAACATATATTGAAGTTAAATTAGGTAGTAAGATTGCACGTATACGCTATCAAACCTTGCATAAGACTAACAAGCCCTAACAGAAGCGGACCAAAGCAAAAAAATCCAGTTCAAACCTGTCGTTTCTTGCCAGAGCTCATTCGTGAATGCCGAGATACACCGGTGAAGGTCCGAAATTATAATAAAACTAATAAATGTTCGGTCTTCCACCAACTCATTTGGTGTTTGTCGACATTAACCGGTGAATGTCGACATTCACTAATTTCGGACTTTCACAGTAACATATACATCACAAATACAAGCTTATATTACATTTTCAGCTTTCATGAAACTCTTGCACTTTTTTGGCGCTGGCTCTCCGACTATAATGCCTTATATCCTCTCGCTTCTCAACCTTTGACACAGATCAATAAATAATATCTATTCTTATCAGCTTAATATCGCTATACCTATCAAAGATGTACAATCAACAAGAAAAAAATTAAATTAAAAAAAAAAAAAAATTCTCCCTAACCATCTTGAAATTGCTTTGTTTATCAGTAATAATCAAAATCATATTGAAAATCAAAGGGACCTAAAGTGATCTATCACCAAAAAATTTAATGTGAAAGGATGAATTTTGCTTAGAAAAGTCAATTTTCCAGAACTTTCCTATAGACTTTCCTTAGAGTGATTTTTCACTTGAAAATTTTGAAGATTTCCTATAATGAACTCCTCATTTTCTTCTTTCTTCTGGAAAAATTTCACAAGTTTTGCTTTATTAGTTTTCCAGAAATAAATTAAAATGTGAGAGGATGAGTTTTTATCAATAATTGAAAAAATTATTTTTTCAGAATTTTTCTTGGAACGATTTTTCATTAGAAAATTTTGGAATTTTCTTATAATGAGCTCCTGACTTTCCTCTTTTTCCTCTTTTGCCAATTTTCCAGGAAACAATTGAAATGTGAGAGGATGAATTTTCCTTAATTTTACTTGAAAAAGTCAATTTTCCAGAATTTTCCCTAGAGTGATTTCTCACTGAAAAATTTCGAAATTTTCCTATAATGAGCTCCTCACTTTCCTCTTTTTCTTGGAAAATTTTCAAAATTTTCCTTTTGCCAGTTTTACAGAAAAAAATTAAAATGTAAGAAGTTAATTTTCCTTAATTTTGCTTAAATAAGTCAATTTTCCAGAATTTTTTATGGAGTGATTTTTCATTTGAAAATTTTAAAATGTTTGCAAAAATTTCTGTAATTTTCATAGTTTTTCGTAATATCCATAATTCTCGTAATTTTTCGTTATTCACGTAATTTTTCATAATTTCCATTTTTCGTAAATTCTGTAATTTTCTGTAATATTGAGAAAATTTCCGTAATTTACAAATAATTCCTGTAATTTTGAATAACCTTGAGTAATTCCTGCATTTTTGGATAATTCCTGTAATTCCCCTATTTTTTTGTAATTTCAGAATATTTTTTTGAAATTTTGAATTATTTATATAAGTCCTATAGTTTTGAATTGATAATTTGAAAAATATAAGAATTGCAAAAATTTCGGAAAATTTTACGAAAATTACAAAAATTGAAATTAGCAGAAATTACAAAAATTTCAAAACTACAAAAAGTTACTAGATTTTTAAAAAATTATAAAAAATATAAAAATTAAGATAATTAAAAAATTACGAAAATAATTTATTAAAGAATTACAAAAATTGAAAAATAGTATAAACTACGAAAAAATCAAAAAAATTACCGAATTTGCGAAGATTCCTCAAAAAATTACGGAAATCACAAAAATTAGGAAGATTATAAAAATTCCATTAAAAAATTGCGGAAAATACAGGAATACGGAAAATATAGAATTAATAAAAATAAATTGAAAAATAATAGAAATTTCAAAAATTACAGGGATCGCGAAAAAATGAAAAAAATCGGAAAAATTGCAAAAATCACGAGAATTTTGAAAAATCACGGGAAATACATTAATTATTAAAAAATTAAGAGGAAATGAAAATAAAAAAATTTGAAAAATACTGGAAATTCAAAAATTATGCAAAATTACAAAAATAATTGGAAAATTACATAAAATACGGAAACTACAAAAAAATAACAAAAATTATTAAAATTGAAAATATCATGAAAATTTGAAAAAATTACAGCACTTACAATTATTGAAAAATTAAAATGAGAATTGCAAAATTACGAAAAAAACCGGGAATGGAAATACTTATGTAATGTAAATTATTTTAAAAACTTACGGGAATTATCATTATTGAAAAATAAAATAAAGAAATTACGGGAATTAAAAAAATAACAGAAATCACGAAAATCATAAAAAATTACGGAAATTGGGAAAATCTTAAAAAAAATTAGGACAATTAGAATAACTATAGGAATTGCAAAAATTACGGAAATTATGAAAAATTGAAAAAAGAAAATATCGGAAACAACACAAAAATTCAGGAATTTGTTAATTAACGAAAATTACAAGAATTGCAAAAATTGCAGAAATTACGAAAAATTTCAGGACTACGGAAAATAATTAAATTTTTAAAAAATTATGGAAATTAGAAAAGTTACAAAAGTTACGAAAATTCTAGAAATAAATCACGGAAATTTATTAACAAATTGCAAAAATCGAAAAACCCTATGATGATTTTCAAAAAGTTAGAAAATAACAAAAATTACAAGAATCAGGAATTACAATTACAAAAATTATAAAGACTGGGAAATTATAAAATTTCAAAAAACGTCCAAGAAATTTAAAAAATTACGACAATTGAAAATTGAATTGAAAATTACGAAAACTATCAAAGTTACGAGAATTATAAAAATTACAGGGATTACGAAAAAGTTACGGGAATTACGAGAATTAGAAATCACAAAGGCTTTCGGGAAATGATTTTGAAAAATGCCCAGAAAAAATACGGAAATGACGGGAATTATCTGCTTATTTTTGAAATATACAAAAACGTGGAATTATAAAAATAACGGAATTGGAATTTTCTGAGAAACTACGGGAATTAAAAAATTACGAAAATTTGAAGAACAACAGGAATTAATAAAAAAATTATAAGAATTATTTGAGAAATGACAGGAATTAAAACATTTCTAAAGAAAAATTACGGAAATTACGAGTCTTCGAAAATTACAAAATTTGCTACAATGAGCTCTTTATTTTCTTTTTTTTATGGAAAATTTTCACAATTTTCTTGCCAGTTTCTCGGTTGTAAGAGGGTGAATTTTGCCTAAAAAAGTCAATTTCCCAGAATTTTTCCTGAAGTGATTTTTGACTGGAAAATTTTGAAATTTTTCTATAATTTGCTCCTCACTTTTCTTTTACTTCTGGAAACATTTCATAATTTTCCCTTTGCCAGATTTATAGAAAAAAATTAAAATGTAAGAGGATGAATTCTCCTTGATTTTGCTGAAAAGTAAGTTTTTCAAAATTTTTCCTGGATTAATTTTTTACGGAAAAATTTTGAAATTTTCGTAAAATGAGCTTCTCATTTTTGGGATGCCGAATAGGAGTGCTAATTTTTGCTTTAGGGGTGCTTAGCACCCCCAAGCATTCCCCTAGTTGCGCCTATGGTGATAAATTTACCTGCACCTGTGGACATCGGATTGTGAACAGGATATAATTATTCATACCAGTTTTGAAAATGGTGAATTCACAATTCAACGTTTAAATAAAAATACCTAATAAAAAATTTAAGGAGTGTTTTTTGAACGACTTTTGGGTCGAAATTTGGGTTACTCAAAAAAAAATTTAGCCTCCGGTGGGAGGCTTGTGATGGGCTCATAGAAATTTTGGCACACAGGCCCGGAGCTGGGTTGATACGCCACTGGTGGAGCAATTTTATTGATGGTGTTTATTTCTTTGGGTAGCTACAATTGAAGTGGTGGAGGGGGTCTTTTTGCAAATGAGAGGAACAGCTGCTAACTAAAGTTTCAATTTTTCCACGTACACTTACATTTTTTCCTTCAATTCACTAAATTATTCTGATAACATAGAGCTCGCACATAATGTAGAACGAATTAAATTTTCTTTCTCTCCTTTTCTAATTTTTTACGAAAAGAAAATAAACTCTTCGCGAATTTTATCTGATGAGTGATGACCGCGTTGTACTTTTCGACTTTCGACTCTAGACTATCTCGGACTGATCAGTGATCTGGAATTTGAACTAATGACTGCCTTTTATTCTCAATATCTGCTGGTTTATATACCTAATTTTTTGGTCTTTCCATGAATTCGCATTATGTCAATACGTAGACCTAAAACCCTCCCGCTATTTCTAAGAAATTTTTTATTTGTCTAATTGAAAATGTCTCGCAATTTACTTGATTATTGGGGTCAACGGATATATCAAAGGATGCCGAACTCGTGTCGGCCGTAAATTATGTTTTTTTTTTATGAATGTGTCACTTGGCCCTCACATTTTAATTACTTTAACCTTGCGTTAAATATTTTTCCGTTGCTTAATTTATGGGTTCATCGTCAGGTTCAGGAACCTGGCAATGTCATAACACTGGCAAATAGTAATCCTGATTAATGACTCGTTAGAAAGTGGGTGAAAGGTGAAAGCATTACTAAGATTGATGTAATTCTACAGTCCAATCTGCTGAAAAATAATATCTTATAGCGAGTTGCATGCAAATATTTGTCTCGAAGAATTTCCGGCCTTCCAGCGAAAATGTTTAATTAATTTTCACTCATAATTTCAAGTGCTCATCTCCATTTATAATTTATTATGTGTATAAATTAATTACCAGAGGTTAGGTTGGCTCTGGCGTAAAATCTCTGGAGAAGTTGTCGACTTTATTGTGAGGCCTTTGTAGTAGAAAGCAATTAGAAACCATTGAAGTGAAACAGTTATTATTTAAAATTGTTTTCTCTTTGACTGTTAATATTGGTGAGGGCTTTACAAATAATTCTCCATCAGCTTTGGAAATCTACGTAAACTGTCTTTTTATTCGCATAAAAAAATCTAAATTGCACTGATCATACTTTAGGTAGGTACCTAGATATTATAGTACAGACATAATAGTGAATCAATACTCTACTTTTAGAATATGCATAATCGATGACCACCTAGAAGTTATAGGTATTGAAGGAAAAACAGACAAAAGCTCTCCCATTTCATTGGCAAACATTATGCAAATTGAATTTCTATAGACGAGAATTGTTTAGCTTATAAGAGCGCTATAAATTTATCAGTCAGATCGTCAATTGCATGGGAATCGGTATAACAGGGTTTTTTGCTGATTTGATGCATAGGTACAAGAAAGACAATACGAGCAGCAAAATATTTTATAGAAAAGCTTGTCTGCTCCTTTAAAAAATCATTAATGCTAAAAATGAAATAGGAATATTAGGCTAATTATTTTCGGAAAAAACAATACAAATAATTTACTCAATTTTAATCATCATTTGAAATTAGTTGAATACTCATTTCTCTTTATTGCAGTCAGTATAAAATCATTATTTTATATTATTGGCTAATTAGTGTAAAACCAATTTTCGCTCATTGCAATATTGCGTCAGTATTGCCCTATTTTGTCTAAAATACTAATATTTATAATAATAATATTTAAAATCTTACATTTAACAATATTAGATACTAAAAGCTCAGCCACAAAAATTCAGAAAATCTCCTATTGTAA
Source organism: Ceutorhynchus assimilis (assembly GCA_917834065.1). Classification (NCBI taxonomy): domain Eukaryota; kingdom Metazoa; phylum Arthropoda; class Insecta; order Coleoptera; family Curculionidae; genus Ceutorhynchus; species Ceutorhynchus assimilis. The sequence continues at coordinate 7,964,621 of OU892288.1, forward strand.
GCTAGTTTTAAGCGCATAATTACCGGAAATCTTATTCAGTGTTGTCTAATGAAGATAGATGCAAGCAAACCAGACGCCTTGTTCTTCTTTAATTATCATCAGCCGCGGTGATAATATAAACGACATTTCTCGCGTAGATTTTAAATAGGCCACTGCGGCAAAGAAACTGCAGTGGTATAAAGTTTGAGATTATTACCAATTAACTTTAAACATTATCGAGCTATTTAATAATATTAAATTTATATTCGTGAGAATATAATAAAAGGCAAAAAGCTTATATAAAATTTGATATCAAGCGTGTACCAATATAAAAACTGAGATAGAAACTGAAAAGTATGAAGTCAGTAGTGATGCCTAAATTCGTACGTCTTTCTGGCCCACCCTGTAAAACATTAACAATAAGCTCATCCTGCTCAAGAGAGCGAGAGAACTCGAAAAATTCTCGACATTTTGAAGTGAGTTTTCGAAAGAAAATTGAGACGAGAATTTTTGGTCGAGAATCCAGTTTTTCATATTAGTAGCTTATGGAAAGTGAGTTTCTAAAGCGCATGCGAAATCTCCAAATTATAAGTAGATATATCTTTAAAACTCCTCTAGAAAATTTTTTTTACCCACAAAGTTTATTCAAATTATTGGATCTAGGTTTTAAATAATTAATGATTGCAGGCGGATCAAGGAAATGTGATTTATCGCCTTTCTGCACGATATTTTAATCACCCAAAGATAATTTTTGTCAAGAGATGAATAAGCTTTTAAAAAGCCAAAAAAAAAAACATAAAAAACCTCCGCAGTTCCCGGTTTTTTACGAAGCCATTTCCTTTTAATTCGTTAAGTGAAAAATGGCTCGTTAGGTCAGCATTATTTTTGTAGAGGGTGAAATTTTCAACGGCCTCTCTAATGAAGGTCTAGTTAGAAAGATTAAAACGGAAAAAGGTCCTTATTTATTTAAGTACCAAGCTTTTTTAGGTGTTGTTAGATAATTTTAAACGTAATGGGTTTTCAATTTAAATTCATTTAGATCATAGAGACTGAATTAATTTCTACTTTTAATATTCATTAATGTCTAAAAATGCTGGTGAAAGCCTTTTGAATTTATTCAAATTAATAGCGATTTAAAATTTTACATACTGATTTAGGATAAGAATTAGGAATTGTGAGTAATATTGTTGTTCAGCTTCGTCTACGCGCCCTGTATATAGTTGTAGGTTAAATTGGGTATTCAGGTTGTCAAATCATATTTGAGAATGGAAATTGATTCGTTTTTTTTTTTTTTTTTTGTTTTCTTTTATTCTATTTGAATTGCACGTGCTCAATGCCTAAGAATTAATACGGCTTTGCTAAATTTGGCTTCTTAAAATGCGCGCGTTTCGTATGGTTCGAGAAAATGGACCTGCGGTTTTTTTTTTGCTGCGACCGGTTAAATCAAGATGGTTTCGTTTGCACTCCTCCGCATTAGACTTGAACTTTTTGAAAGAGCTGGCCAACTGAGTGGAGTTTGTAAGTAAAGCCAGGTAAGGTGAAAGAATATCCTTTTCAATTTCGATATCTTTCAAATTCAATTTAAAATATTTCATCGATTACCATTCTATCAGCAACCCGTGGATTTTCTAGTTTTAGTTTCGCACAATTGTTTTTTGATTTTTTTCCACTATCACAAGAACATTAGATAAATGTAAAATGCTCCAGGGAGTCCAAACACATGAATGTTTTTCGGCAGTAAAACCGCGAACACATAAATTTAATTCCACTGTTCAGTCTCTCATTGTCCCAACACAACGCTAGAACGCAATTTTAAAAAATTCTTCCATTGTAAAGTCCCACAGGACCAGACAAATATGAATGACCATCTCCTATAAAGGAAATTTATGATTTTTTTATCTCTCTCTTTTCGCTGCTTAGATTTGCAGGATTAATTTTGACGCCTCGTAATTTGTTTGTGCGGCAAACAAAATAAGTGAATAATGATTAATCGTACCACAACAATATTTCAAACAAACAATGGAGATTTCTCAAATTCAATATTGGCGCAAATTGCAATGTTATTAGTGTCCCAGCAGGTGGATTTCGAAATACAGTTTCCCAGTTTTCGTGTGAGATGATTCCTTATCTTGCGTTATTCTGTAGAAGATATGAGGAAAAAGTCCTGAGAGACAAATTCTATTTCCTAAAGGATTTTTAGAGATTTTAACGGATTTTAGGGAATCCCAAAGGATTTTTGGAAATGTTATGCGATTCCAAATGATTTTTAAGGGATTTTGTGAGGTTTTTGTTAAATTTTTAAAGATTTTCTGGTATTTTAAATATGTCTTACAAGTTTTTTGTGGACTTGTACACAAATATCAGTTCAGAACATTTTAGATTTTCAAAGTTTTAGGTGATTCTGAAGTATTTTAGGGGTTTTTGAAAAGTTTCTATAGATTCTTAATTCGAATGACAAATTTGAATGGGAAAATGGAAATTTCTTACAATAGGATTTCATAATACTTTTCCGAATTTCATCATATGATTCTATGGAATTCCCCCATAAAATTCAATGGAATTCTTAGACAAAAATTCCTCGGAATTACACTACTTATAAGATTTCATAAAATTATTCGGCATTCCACTAAAATTTCAAATTATTCCATGGGAATTCTACTAAAATTTTTGTTAATTCCATATAAATTCCATAGATTTTATAGAATTCCTCGAAATTCCATTCAAATGACATTAATTAGAAAAACAGAAAGTCCTAGAAATTTTACTATAAGATTTCATAATACTTTTCCGAATTTCATCATAAGATTTCATGGAATTCCACCATAAAATTCAATGGAATTCTTGTACAAAAAAAAAACAGTACAGTAAAATATTTCATTAAATTTCTCGGAATTCCACTAAAATTTTGTGTAATTCAACAGAAATTACTCAGAATTTCACTAAAATTTGATTCAATGTTTCGGAATTCCGCCGAAATTTTTCGTGGTTCCATGAAAATTCCATAGAAATTCTGTTTAATTCCAATAATGGAATTCTTCGGATTCCATGTAATTTCACTGAAATTCTACAATAAGATTTCGGGGAATTCCATGTATGTACCTAATTCGACGAGAATTCTTTGGAATTTTATTCATTTCATCGAAATTTCATGTAAGTTAACACAAAGTGAAATTATATTAAATTTGATGGAAATTCTGCGAATGTTTCATTATTTTTTATTTTTTTTCGAAATCCCACTGATGTTCTCCAAAATTCTATAAAAATTCCAAATTCCATAATTTTTTTAAAACTTCACCACTGAAATATCCCGGAATTCCACAAAATTTTTCGAAATTTCAATCACATTTCCTGTAATTTCTTAGAAATTCCTCGAAATTTCACTAAAATTTTTTATGAGAATTTTTTGAAATTTCACTGAAATTCCACCTTATTAGTCAAAATTCCAAATTTTTTTCAAAAGTTCATTTATTTTCATAAGCATTTTTCGGAATTTTACCGAAATTTTCTTAAGTTAGGAATTTTTGGGAATAATAATGAAACTTCAAGTAATTTCTTGAAAATTCACCGAAATTCCTCTGAAATACACTCATCAAAATAATTTAGGGAACAAGTAATATTTGTCTTTTACTTTTAAGACAAAACAGCTTTTTTTTGATAACGTAGGTTTTATTTATTGAACAAATTTACCGATATCGTTTTTTTTCTGCAAGTTTGTTTGGTTTAAATATTTAATAATAAAATCAGGAAAAAAATTCTGATACGTACCTATAGATATTATCTTGTTCCCTAGACCATTTTAATGTGTGTATATTGAAATTTCATATCATTACATGGGAATTTTTTCAAATTTCACTGAAATTCCATGTTTTAGCCGAAAATTCCTTGGAATTCCACTTGTGAAATTTTCTCTAATTTTACTAAAATTCAGTAATTCGATAGGAATTTTTCGGAATTTCGATTTCACTGAAATGCCATGTTTTTAACTGAGAATTCCTTGGAATAAAAATTAAAATTACATTAAGATTTTTCGGAATTTCATTGGAATTCCTTATGAAACGATAAGAGTTATTCAAAATTTCATGTAATTCCCTGACAATTCCTTGGAATTCCATGCAATTGCATCGGAGCTCCATATAATTGCACAAAAATTCTTCGGAATTCATGTAATTTTTTGAATTTTTTTTTAAATTTTTTATGTAATTTAACGAGCATTGAAATTTCATGTTGGAAATTTCGGTGTAATTCCTCCATGTAACTCATTCAGGATTTCATGTAATTTCTCAAAATTTCTTATAATTCGAGAGGAACTAAAATTTAATGTGAATTCTATGGAAACTTCGCAAAAATTTCACATTTCACTCCATAAAATTCAATGACATTCTTGGAATTTTTTTTTTCTTCGGAATTACAATATAAGATTTCATGAAATTTTTCGGAATTCCACTAAAATTTCAAATTATTCTATGGGAATTCCGCGAAAATTTTAGTCAATTCCATAGAAATTCCTTAAAATTTTACCAGAAGATTTTATGGAATTCTTCGAAATTTTATTCAAGTGATAAATTTGAATGGAATAGGATTTCATAATACTTTTTCAAATTTCATCATAAGATTCTATAGAATTCCACCATAAAATTTAATGGAATTTTTGCACAAAAATTCTTCGAAATTACACTTCATGAAATTCTTCGGAATCTCAATAAAATTTTAAGTTATTCCATAGGAATTCCGTTAGTTAATTTCATAAAAATTCCTTAAAATTTCACCTGAAGATTTTATAGAATTCCTCGAAATTCCATTCAAATAGTGAATTTGAATGGAAAAACGGAATTCCTAAAAATTGTACTATAAGATTTCATAATATTTTTCCAAATTTCACCATAAAATTTTATGGAACTTCACAATAAAATTCAATGGAATTCTTGAACAAAAATTTCTCGGAATTACACTTTGAAATTCTTCGGAATTCCACTAAAATTTCAAGTTAATCTATAGGAATTCCTCGAAAATTTCAAGTAATTCCATAGAAACTTCTCAACATTTCACCAGTAGATTTTATGGAATTTTTAGACAATTTTATTTCGAAATTACAGTATAGAATTTCATAAAATTCCTCGGAATTCCACTAAAATTTCAATTTCAAAATTCCATATATTTTTTTTTTAACTTACTCAAATTTTCAAAAATTTCACCACTGAAATATGCTGGAATTTCACAAAATTTTCGTAAAATTTTTCGGAATTTCATTGACATTTCATGTAATTTCTCAAAAATTCGTCAGAATTCACTGAAATTTTATGAGAATATTTTGAAATTTCACGTTCATAGCCGAAGATTCCAATGAAACTTTAAGGAATATTTCAAAATTTCATTTATGTTTATAAGAATAATTTCACTGAAATTCTCTTTTAATAGCCAGGAATTTCTGGGAATATTAATGAAATTCCAAGGAATTTCTTGAAAATTCACCGAAATATATTGAAATCTCATGTCATAACATGGGAATTTTTCGGAATATCACCGAAATTCCATGTTTTTAGCCGGAAATTCCTCGGCATTCCACTTGCGGAATTTTCTGGAATTTCACTAAAATTCAGTAAGAACTGAAATTTCGGTGCAATTTCATATAAGTGTTTAGAATTCCTCCATGCAATTCATTTAGGATTTCGTGTAACTCGATCGGGATTTCACTGAAATTTCATGTAATTTGAGAGGAACTAAAATTTAATGTGAATTCTATGGAAAAATTTCACATGTAATTCCTTTTTCAGAATAACATAATTTTACCGAAATTCCTCTAAATTTCACTAAATTATGGAATTCTGAGAGACTTTAACAGATTTTTGGGGATTCCAAAGGATTTTTGGGAATTTCAAAGGAAATATTTTTTAGGAATGTTAATGATTTTATCAGATTTTGCAGGATTTTTTTGCTTTCAATGAAATTTTGTTAGACTTTGTAGGATTTTATGCAATTTCAAGAGATTTTTAGGGGTTTTGTGAAAATCTTTTGGGATTTTGACTAGCTTGTACATGGATTTTGACTAGTTAACCACCCCTCGTACTTGTTAATGAGGTTCCTACATACTCTAGTGGTCGATTTTCTTCAATTTTTTAATTTTTTTCTGGTCATAACTCATAACTCTTGAATGAAGATATTAGAGATGATTAATAAAAATATGATAAGGATAGGTATGGAATTAGGAATTTCTCTCAATATGATCTGAACCTTTTTTATTATTTGACTAAATATCACTACACATGTTTAAAAAAACATAGTCCATTAACATTTCGCCCCTTCTTGTAAAACTAACAATATTTAAAGTCCATCAGATATTCGTGAATATTGGATGAAGGAAAATGTTTGCTCGTTGGCACGTGTGTATTATCCCTCGGTAATGTTTAGATTAGGGGCGAAAAAGCTTAGAAAGGAAGTCATTGAGGAATATAGTAAGTAAACACAGATCGGGCTCCTAAATATATCTACTGCCTACATAAAGACACACACAGGTAAAAAAAAAGCATTTTGAAATATTTTCTCTCATATTTTCGAAGAAAATTTCTATATTAGATTGAAAGTCCTTTCAAATTGAATCGTTTCATAAAAAAAACAACCATCGCTAAAGAAAGTAATAATAAATTCACCATTGTCCTCATACATTAAAAAGCTATTGGCTCCTTTCATCTTCTTCCAAAAGATCCCAAACGACCGACGAGTAAACAAGATTTTACCTTGAACCCTCGAAAATGTTTTCCTTTTTCGCTCGAAAAATATCTATTTTACTTATTTATGAAAAAAACTCAATAAGCCCGCATACGGCGCCATCTCTTATAACCGATACCAAGTTTACCGTCACATTTTCATTGCAAACCATGTGGATTTTATTGTCGCACACTTTGCGCAAAAAAAAAATTAGGAAAGCACTTTATTTTTAATTGTTCTTCACAGTGAAAATGTCCAAAAATAAATAGAATGACAATGTTTTAATTGTGTATTTTATTTTGTTGTTGGTTCGTTCATTCCGAAAGAGCGCGAACTGGTCTCCCTGTCATTTCTTGACGCTTGACCATTGAAGTTCTGTAGCTAAGTTCCGTTTCTCCTCTTAGGCATCCCTTGACAGCCGTGTTCCGTGCCGACTGTTCGGAGTGCTCCGTCCGGCTGGTGTCGAGTGGCAGAGAGCCAGGTGATGAGTCCGCCACAACCATTTTGTATACGGCGCCATATATGATAGGTACCTAGAACGAAGCTCGCCGTTGTGCGGTAATTTCATTGCAGACTCAGTAGAACAGAATACTGCTAAGGAACTGGAGCTATTCCAAACAGAACTATTCCACTATTCCGATCAGATAAAGTGGTGCAGAAAGAGTAGATCAGATAGAATAGTGCAGATACAGTAGAACAGATGGAGTATTGCAGTGCAGATAAAATGAAACAGGGCTGCGCTGGAGATTTTTTTTGTTTTCTTTACATTTTTTGAACATTCTTGTGCCTGAGTTTCAGAGAGTAAAAATTAATTTTCTTCAACCAAAGCCAAATTCACCATCGAAAAAAACTGAATTTAATTCAGTTAATAAAATCTGTTTTTTTTTTAAAGATAATTCCCCAATTCAAAAATTAAGTAACTATGTTGGCAACACAAGCCTTTTCTACATAAAAATTTTGAAAGCATTGACAATTTTACATTGTATTGCCAACATAATGTCATTTTGACTTTTATCTTTAAAAAAAAACGCACTTTAGATACGTTAATACAACATTTAATAGGTATTTAATAATTCAGAGGAGGAACGAAGTTCGCCGGGTCAGCTAGTTATACATATATTTCTCTATTCAATGACGAACATACTCAGATACTAATCAATTCATCTTATTAGTGCTTGAATATATTGCACGTTTTTAATAAATCTACAATCAGAACTTTAAATTATTATCAAAACTTTAATTCCTTAAGTTGGAAAATTTAGTATAAACCCGCAAAGTTTGACTATTCAAACGTCGGATTCTAATTCCATCCGTCTCTAGCATTATTTTCATAGGTTCCCGATCTCAAATTTCCGCGCATTGTTTACACTTCCCCTCAAACTTTAAATAGTTAATCATAATTTTCGAGGCAGGAGTTTTAGCAAAACGCCCAAACAATTTATTTGTTGGTACACGATTACTTAACAATTTTATATGATTATTATACAATATTGATGTTCTCTGGCATTGTTATTTGAGTGGTATTAGCTTGAATGTAGATAGCTTCTATACCGGCGCTTCAAGTTTTTTTTTTCTGACTCGAAGTTTTGCAGAAATATGTTTGATTGTGTCAGCAAACTTATGGATTAATATTCTTCCTTCTTTTTAAACTTTTTACAAAAGTTTATCTCCTTGAGAGCAAAACGAATGTTTCCCTGAGGAAAAACAGTATAAGCGTACAAGTTCATTGTTTAAATGTTCTCAGTGACCCTGTAATAAATATCTTAAGAAATAAATTATTTGTTTAAATATACAGGGTGTTCCCAGTTCCCAGAGTTGGGTCCCTAACATCAAGGTTCATTTCTTATATTTGAAAAAAAAAAAACTTATAAATATGTATAGATATACGGAAATCGAGAATGGCCCCTTTCTACGATACAGAGTGTTTGTATTTAATTTTTAAAAAAAGAGCTGCCTCATCTCGTACCTTCGAGACGAAAGTGTTTTGCGTCCCATTCCAAACAACATTGTAGGTAATAGTTTCCTAATTGTCACCGCTTAAATTGTAGCCAGTGGCAGCAAAACAACAAACAACAGAGCATTATTTGGTATTAAACCGGATCAGGTCCGAATCTACTAGTAAGCTACTTCCCACAAATTGTAGGAAAATATAACTGGAGAGGGATAATAATTGATTACAAAATCCGTTCAGCGACAAATTTACGCGCATAATAAAGAAATATTGGTTTAACTAATTACAATAATTTGGATGTAGGGTCGATGTGTGTAACGATAACAAACCTGATGGCGTTATTTGAGGTAATTGTGTAGGTAACTATATTTCATTGTTTGGGGTAGGATTTGGAAATTGCGCATTAAAAACCCCTATTTCTGTCTAATAATAATTATTTATTTATTTAAGGTACACCTTACAAACATCCAAAAGGTAATTACAAGTAAGGGTGGTTACTGAAAATAATGCTAAAATTAAAAACAGAAAAAACAAGAAGTTTACAGTAAAATTCAAATAACTTACAATAACACAACAATAGATAAATATCTCGGTAAATATGTACAACAATTATATTTCAGCTAAAATGAAAACACATTAATCTAAAATCGCTGTTATTTCATGCGCAGATATATTAAATACTAGCGGGAAGCCTATCTATGATCGGGTTATGGTCTCATTCATAAACATAACCTATCATAATGCAGGTACACTATTAAAATCGATTTTTTAAATCCGCATCGATAAAATTTTTGAAAAATCTTAAAAAACTTTCAAGCGCCTCAAATTGATAAAGAGTGCATTTTTAATTGAAATCGATTTTTTTACAATAGATTTCTATTTATCGTGTCATTTTTGTTTTGGCCCTTAGCAAGATTACCAGATTTTTTGTATCGGTCAATTTTTTTCAATGTCTTATAACTTTTCCGATTCTGAACACCATATACAGGTATATGACGCCCTTTTGTCATATTTGGAGATGACCTCACTGTCAAAAATTACATTTGACAGGTTGAGTAGGGATTCCAAATTGTATTATCACCCGAACTTGAAGTGTATGCAAAATTTCAGTAAAATCCGGTGCGAAGAAATGGTCCAAAAATCTGCACCTGTCACATTTGACAGTTGACACCTGTCATTAGTAGTCTAAAATTTATAATCACTCGAATTTAAAGTCTATGCAAACTTTTAGCAAAATCCGTTGCGAAAGAATGATTCAAAAATCTGCACCTGTCATATTTGACAGTTCACACCTATCATTAGTGGTCTAAAATGTATTATCACCCGAACCTAAGGTGTATGCAAAATTTCAGCAAAATCCGTTACGAAGAAATGGTTCAAAAATCTGCACCTGTCACAATTTGACAGTTGACATTTGTCATAAGTATTCTAAAATATATTATCACCCGAACGTAAAGTGTATGCAAAATTTCAGCAAAATCCGTTGCAAGGAAATGGTTCAAAAATCTGCACCTTACAAAAATATTTCAATATATTTTTGATATAATCCATCTATTTAAGGAATGTTTATAAAATGTTCCAGAAATGTTTCAACATGTTTTTTTTTTGAAAAATTTTCTATATATATTTTAGAAATATTTATAAAATGTTCCAAAAATGTTTCAGGAATGTTCATAGGAATTTTCTATTTCATGAGAATTTCGTGTAATTTTACAAGAATTTATCAGAATTCCACTGAAATTCTTATTACAGAATGTTCCAGGAATGTTCATAAAATGTTAATAAATTGCACACCAGAATTCCCTGAAAATTCTTCGGAATTTCACTAAAAAATCAATTAGCTTCAAAGAAATTTTCTGTATTTTCACAGGATTTTGTTGGAATTCCATATAATTTCAACAAATTACTTTTTGATAGTTTATGAGTATTTCAGGTCATTCAACGTCAATTTTTTTGAAATTCTACTGAAATTCTAAGTTATTTTATAAAAATTCCTTGGATTTTTCTGAAATTTAAAAAATAATTTGACGATTTTTTTTTTGGAATTTCATAATTATTTATACGATTTTTTAAGTAGTTTCTTGTGAATTTTTTGGAATTTCACGATAATTTTGATTTATTTCATAGGAACTTCTTTAAAATTTTGCTAGAATTCCAAATAATTTCAGGAGAAATTCAAGTAATTTTATTTCAGTGAAATTGCCTAGGAAATTTCAGATGAATTTTCTGGAATTTCGAATAATTTTACAGGATTTTTTCGAAATTTCAAGTAAATTATTTCATGGAAATTTTATGGAGTTTCTAGTAATTCCGTAGGAAAGGTTTTTTTTTTCAATTGCACAGGAATTCCAAACAATTTTAAAGAAATTTTCTGGAATTTCACATTTTTTTTTTTTTTTTTTAATTCCAATAAAATTCCGATTCCACAGGAATATTCCTAAAGTATTAAGTAATTTCACAAGAACTTTTCGGAGTTTCACGAGAATTCATATTATTTTAGAATTTCACTTACATTTTGAGTTATTCCACGGGAATTCCATGTAATTTCACGAGAATTCTTGGGAATTCAATGAAAAATTTAAGTAATTTCACAAGAATTTTATGTAATTTACGAAAATTTTTGCGATTTTTTCTTTCAATCTCACGAGAATTCCAAGTGATACCATAGAAATTCTTCAAAATTCCACTGGAATTACAAGTAACTTTAAGGATTTTTTTTTGGAATTTCTCAAGGATTCCATGTAGTTCTACAGAATTTTTTTTTGAATTTTAGCGAATATTTCAGGTAATTTTACGTAAATATTTTGGAACTTCATGGAAATTTTACCAGAATCCCACGTAATTTCACTATAATTCTAAAGTCTGTTTTTTTTTTAAGATAATTCCCCAAGTCAAAAATTTAGTAACTATGTTGGCAACACAAGCCTTTTTTACATAAAAAATTTGAAAGTATTAACAATTTTACATTGTATTGCCAACATAATGTCATTTTGACTTTTATCTTTAAAAAAAACCCAGATTTTAAATAATTTTACAAGAATTTTTTAAACTTGCCTGAAAATTTAATGTAACTTCAAGGGAAATTTTTTGGAATTTTACGATAATAACTTAGAATTCCGGGAGAATCACGTGGTATTTCTGGATTTTTCTGAATTTTTTCGAAATTCCACATAATTTTAACGGAATTTCACTGAACTTCCAAATAATTTCACAAGAATTATTCCAAATTTCACGAAAATTTCATGTAATTTTTACAGGAATTTTCTAGAATAAGGGGAAAATTGATGGAATTTCATCAGAATTCCACGGAATTCCACTGAAATCCCAAATAATTTCATAAGATATTGATATTTGAGTAAGTTGTTAGTAGCTTATTACTTATAAGTTACTTCAAATTTCAATAATTATTATTAATTGATTAATAAAAATTTGCCTGAATTTTAAAGTATAATCTATTGACAATCCGAAGTCTGAACTAAAGGTAAGATTTCTCACCTTTCAGTTAGTAGGAATTTTATTTTCATTACCTAGATAAATTGGTGAACATTTTTATTATGTCTTTGGGAGGTAATGATAACAAACTGAAAAATAGCAGAGCAGGACTTGAGCATATTTTTATACTTTGAATAAGATACTTTTTAATACCATTGGAACACAAATCTTACTTTTATAATATCATGTTATCGCTTACGGAGTTTGCACTGAATCTTACCTTTAGTTCTGGCTTTGGATTGTGAATTGCGTAGGTATGTTTCAACGGTATATTACCCATTCAAAATATAAAAATATGCTTCAGTCCTGCTCTGCTATTTTTCAGCTTGTCATCAAAATTCACTGTCAGAATATGACACATGCATAACCTGTAACCTCCCAAAGACATATGAAAATGTTTACCAACTTACGCAGGTAATAAAAATAAAATCCGTAACAACCAACTGAAAGGTGATAAATCTACCTTTACCTTTGGACTTCGGATTGTGAAAAGATTATAACATAGAGATTATAAGGTAAAATTCAGTGCAACCGTAACGACGGTGTCAAGGTCTCTGAAATGTACACTGGAAAAATTCTTTTTAATAGTAAATTAAAAAAAAAAAATTGTACACCGGAATTTCTCGTGATTCCATAAAAATCCTCTAGAATTCCACTAAAAATCCATGTAATTTCAAGGAAATTTTCCGTAATTGCACGAAATTTCACAGGAATTCCTCTGAAATTTACAGGAATTTTTGATGATATCATATTTTTTTTTTTGGAATTTTACTAGAATAACTTGAAATTTTGGAGAAATTACTTGGAACTCCCGAAAAATTAATGGAATTTCATAATTTTACCGGAATTCCAGATATTTTTGTTTGAAGTTCTACGTCGTATCCCTAGAATTTTATGAAATTTTACTGGAATTTTATTTAATTGCACACAATTTTTATGAAATTCCGCATATTTTCCGCATAATTTCAGTAGAAGTTTACATAGTTTTTAGAGAATATCGCATATTTTCTATAGAATTCCGCAGAAATTCTTTGGACTTTTGCAAACTTGAATCCAAATAATTTTTATGGGAATTTGATTTTTTTGAAACTTAACGGTTTTTTTTGGAATTCTATGTCGTTTTCCATTTAATTTCACTAGAATTCCGCATAATTTTAATGGGATTTGGCATATTTTCAATGAAATTCTACATATTTTGTATAAAATTAGGCATCATTTCCATGGTATTCAGCATAATTTCAATAGAATTCCTCATAGTTTCTAAGGGATTTCGCATAATTTTTATGGAATTTTGCATAATTTTCATGGAATTTCACATAATTTCTATGGGTTTTTATGTAATTTAATTCTGAACGATTTTTTTGTAATTCTACGCCATTTTCCCAGAATTCCATTTAATTTCACTGAATTTTCGCATAATTTTAATAGAATTTTGCATAATTTCTATAGAAATCTATGTAATTTTTTTAAAAATTAGACGTTATTTTTCTATGGAATTCAGCATAATTTCAATAAAATTTTGCATATTTTTTAAGGAATTTCATTTAATTCCATTTAATTTTCCTAAAATTTCGCATAATGATCCAGATTGATATATCTTTGTCAGCACCTAAATCAAAGTAGCCCATGTTTATCGCTGTTAAGGTTGTGGGTTTAATTATTAAAAGCTGATATAAATTGCTGGTAATTATTCATTTATTGAAATTTCCTTAAAAAATACTAAAGCGGGAGTTTTTGGTAGAGCCTAAAACCATAAAGTTTAACACAAATTTCCACTCTTAGAACAAAAATAAACCATCTTTCGTTTTAGCAAAATATTTTCTTTACGGATCTCCAACCTCTTCCCCCAATTTCACGTTTATTTGCACACCTTTGGTTAAATCCGTCGAGGGCGGAATATTATTTCATCGTTTTACCATAAGTGGTCGAAACCCGTACCCATCGAATGTTTATTTGGAAATTTCCGATGCCTTTTTGGGAAATTGAATATTTAATCGAATGAAAATACGACCGCCGAGGGTGGATCTGTAAATAGATTTTTGTGTATGTGGCGAACCTTTCCTGTCTCGGGCAATATTAAATTGAATTTAAACCTCAAGAAAAATATTATTTTTATTTCAAGTTTTTGGTTGGAGAAAACACCAAAGAATTTTGGGAATGAAATCTCATTTTTCTTTTACTTTTTATATTAAATTATAAAATATTGAAGCGATTTTATTTTATATACCTTCTACCTTTTACACGTTGCCATAATAAATTCGAATTACCTTGATTACTTTTCCTTGTTTTCCCAACCAAAATATAATTATTTTGCGATCCTTAAAGCAAAAGTTTTGGAGTAGGTATATAAGAGCCAAGTTCTCTTTTGCAAACTTTGCTAAATTAAATTAACAAAATTATTAATAATGTAAACGGGGAAAGTACTCTTGAAAGAAAATACATATTCGATTATTCTAATATGAATTATAGGTTTGAGATTCAAAATTGAAACCTAGATATCGTGCTTATAATAGAGCGCTATAAACAATTGTTCCATGCAATTTATGTAAAAAGCAAATTGCTATACAACATGCAACATGAACGTGGCAGGTTGTTGGGCTGCTTGCGAAAAACGTTTTTCAACGACTGACACATTATTTCAATCGATAGTTTTAATATTACATCACAATCTGCTGGATGGATCCTAAACACATAAAACTGTACCGTGTTAAATTTAGGGGCTCAGAAAAAGTATAAGTAGTTATTTTACAGTCTTAGCACACCCTATATGGTCATATATTATAGATTATTGTTTGGGACGTGGCCGAAACTCGTAAAACTAGACATAAAAGGTAGATTAGTTTGATTTTAAGAGCAAACCTCCAGGTGGGTTTGAATAATGTCTGTAGGAATTTTTTACCTAAAAAGTTCAAACTACAATAATTAGCTTTGCCAAGCGACTAACCACTGGTTAAAAATATGTAATGTAAGTCATTTGTTCTTTCATCGGTTAGCATGAATTACCGTTAAAGCCATTGTTGATTTTTCAACTAATAAGATGAGAAAGAAAAAGGCATTTGACATATTTATACCAAACTAGACTGAATAGGTTGTAGCAAAACGCCCCAAATACTCTACGTAATTAGTTGATATTTGATGGTGTTTATTTCCTTGGAGCTATTACCTATAAAATTGTGAAAGGGTCTATTTGCAAAAGAGAGAAACAAACTATTGAGGTTTACTAAATTATATTTTATTATACCTAAAACCCAAAAATTTAAATCAGCAAAATATCTTCCAATTCTGACAGCCTCATCTATTTTTCTAAATCAATTACTTCACATCCGTTCAATATGTCAGTATTACGGACCGCTGAAATATCCATACAACTAAGAAACGCCCTATTCATACTATTTCTGATAACTTATAAGTTAACTCATTTCAATTTATTCCTATTAAACTACCCTTCACCTATTTCTATAAATTCTTTAAAATCTCTAAGTCCTTTACTGACTGCTTATGAGAAACCAAAATAATTACCTATTTGTTTATTAATATAGGTATTACTAACTTATTCTTATAAAACCTTACAATAATTTCTACATGAAAAATAAAAATCCTAATTCAAAATTCATTTCATGAACAATAAGTTTCCTTTAACAACTTTCCAATATTTTAATACAACAATTCTATTTCATGAACATCAAGTTTCTTTTCAAAATTTCCTATTCCATTTAATAGTTTATTTAATCAGAACAAATTTTATTTTCGGATTCCTAGCCTAGCTAATAAACCCAACTGTTTAATTCATAATTCCCACTCAAAATTGTATGTTGTTAAGTGTATTATAAATTCCCTTCATATTTTCTTTGCACAATTAAATAAGAATGTCATTATATCTGAAGGCGATTAAAGTTATACAATAATGTTCCATAGTCAAAACAGTCGAGTTTTTAATATTTATGCAATAAAGTTCCAAAGTTAATTATAAATTCAAAAGTTTTTCTAGTAAAAATCACTCAAATTTTTAGGCATTAAAAGTCATTGTTAATTCACTTCTTATCATTCAGAATCATTGATAAATTTCAGAAAATTATTAACCACTAAAATACTTAGGTACATTTAACTTTTCACACGTAAAATTACTTAATTAATTACTCAAAATTTTCTAGAGCCCGCACATAATTATTGAACGCCTTTAAATGTTCTTTCACAATTTTCTGTACTTCTCAAAGACCTTTTCCCGAGGCCATAAATAGTTATTTATGAAACAAGTGTGTGAAGTGAACTCATGTGATTGTCGCAAAAAATTCACATTCGTGAAAAAAGGTGCTTTACACACGTATTACATACAAAAATTTTTCTACAACCAATCAAATATGTGTAAAAAAATAGATTTAGACAAATACTTCACGAACTAGTGCATGAAGTATTTTCACTTTACGCACTAGTGCGTGAAGTAATTTACCAGAAAACTACTAAATTGACTGTGTCAACATCTGTCATTGACATTACTTTACGCACTAGTGTGTGAAGTGAATTACTTTACGCACTAGTGTGTGAAATGGAATTTTACGTCTTCTGAATAGTGCGTAAAGTGCATACTTTACGCACGGTAGTAGAAAAAGAACTTTTCGCGGATTTTACTCGGCTGACTCCTTAGGTACTGTAGACTTGAACTCAACTGGACTGGACTGCTAACAACTGGCAACTCAACTGACAACTGCCTTCCACTTCTAAAACCGCGATATTTATATTTTTCGATTCCCCCCCGAATATCTTTGTCCATGACAATTAAGATGGTGCAATTTCCTTGAAATTTTTATCATTTTTAGTTTAAAATCGAATAATTATGTCGCAATATCCTGATATATCGGAGTCAATACATTGGTTCAAGAATGCCATAAATCATTTGATTTAATTATTATGGTGGCCTCGCTTAAAAAGTTCATTGATATATTATGATTTAGAGGAAATGACATCATGCGGGCTGACGAAATAATATAAGTTCGAATGTATTTGGGGTCACGGTAATTTGTTCCATTTTTAATTTATCGATACCGATTTGGAAATACCGGAAATTCAGTTTTTGATTCTTTGATATTATTTAATTTTTACAGTAAAGACATTGTTGATATCGGGACTATTTTTCGTGGATCATTACAAAGTAAATTGATGCCAAACATTTGCACCAGAAACACTAAAAGTTTTCTACATTAGATATATCACAACTTGTGTTTATTAAAAGTATGAGAGTCTTTATTTTGAGTAAATTTATCAATAACCTCAATCAAAATAATTATTAATTTGTGACTCAAATACTTCTTATCAAGATATACCTGCTGCGGGTTTATTCTTTATCCCCATAAATTTCCCGGTTCTGTTTTAAGTTTCAATCTGACGAAGTAGCAGACAGAATGTTGTATTTTAGTTTGGATAATTAATTGAAGATCTTTGCGCAAGTTTTAGTCTAAATGACCTCAGATGTTGGAAATTTCAACTAAAGTACGAACAGCCTGAACATTAATAATAAACGATTTTTGGATTTATTTTCAGGAATAGAATTACCATTGTTTTAAACTGGTGTAACAAGTTTTCTCTGACAAAATTTATCCAGGGAATAGTAAGTTCATGGTGGCAACTATTACAATAAATCAGGAGGCCAACTGAGCTAACACTTTCGAGATAATTTCCGGAAACACGTGTTGCAACTTGGGCTTTTTTATCCTATTTTAGCATCCAAAATACGATAATAGTAACTACTGGACTTTAGTAACAAAGTTCATCTCGTAGTTCAATCTGATACATTTTAATCACTGTAAAATATATTTAAGAAAAAATAATACAACCTCTGATTGTTCTATACAATAAATACAATGGAGAAAAATGCGTTTCCATTCAATGGATGTCACTCTAGTCACGGAGTATGTACTTATCAAACCGAAATCTTTTTTATTCTTACGAAATGGAGTATAAGCTCAGACTTCATACTCATACTCACGAGTATATACTCCGAGTTTAAACTCAGTTTTTATTCATACCACCCAATATATGTGCAAAAAAAAACCTCAGTGAAATGCCTCTCGGTTTCGCCCACAAGATTGCAAGCATCAGCAGTATTTTAACATAAATACGGCGCGCAGAGCCTTCTCTCCTCATTCTCTTGTTATTAGCTTAGACTAAGCAATTAGAATCAAGATTCTTTTGTTATCGCCTTTGGCCGCAGCAATTAGAGTCTAGTATTTTTTGTTGTAACTTCTACACCACACCATCTATCGGTAAACAGAAGAAAGAAACAGATAAACAGGGTATTGTTATAGTTATTTTTCTATAACAAGTACGCAAACTGATACTTTGTCGCATATGCATAACCAGTGGCGACGCGTGACCAGTACTCTGGGGGTGGTAAATGGTACGGGGGGCTAAGGGGGCGCTCTCCAAAAACGCGCCGCAGGCGAAATTTTTTGCAAATTTCAAGGTCATTCACTTTTCCAGAACAATTATTTCATTTGTGAGAAAAATAAAACAAAACAAAAATGTATTTTCTTCAATATATTATGTATTTCCGTGATTTCTCTCATGATAATTCGATCCTGGGGGGGTAATTACCCCCAGTACCCCCCCCCCCCCCCCCCGACGCGACGCCCCTGTGCATAACACTAACACGTAAAAACCAAAGCCTTCGAATATGAATAAATTCATTTCAACGTTAACCTGAAAATAAATACAAAATTCCCTTTACCAACATTAATTTGCGTTGCGGGTGCAAAGTATTAGGTAATGCGGGAAAAGGACTTTATACACGTAAATCTGTTAAAATTACTTACCTACTTTAAGTTGAGTAGGCTTCACTGTCCACTGAGCAAAGTTCGAACAAGTCCCAATAGTTTTTAGTTCAAAAAACGTTGATTCTACGAATGGCATGTTATATTTATATTAACAGTTGCGTAGTAGAGGGCGCTTCTGTACTTGGAGCTTTTTAAATTTAGAGATGAGCTGCTAAGGGCGGGTATTATAAAACTGCTTTGACAGTTAACTTGAAGTTAACTTTTTGAATTACAT
Organism: Ceutorhynchus assimilis; assembly: GCA_917834065.1. Lineage (NCBI taxonomy): Eukaryota > Metazoa > Arthropoda > Insecta > Coleoptera > Curculionidae > Ceutorhynchus > Ceutorhynchus assimilis. Next base: position 7,983,786 of record OU892288.1, read on the forward strand.
GTAATTCCAGAAGTTAACTTCAAGTTAACTCTCAAAGTAGTCGCGAATTTCTATTCGCAGTGATAACTGTGAATGCGATTTTTTATTCACTGTGAATATAAAGCTGCGAATGAAAACTGCGAATGACGTCATGATGCTTTTAGCTCCATACGCCGTTTTGCGATTGCGACGTTATTAGTAGGTATGTTATGCTAAATAAATTAATTATCAAATCAGCCTACTATTGTAAATAAATTCATAATTCATTGATTAGTGGCATAGTTAAGTAGTTCGAGTTCGAACAGTGACAATCAGAGTAGTGCAAACAGAACAGAGTTAGTGCAAATGAAACAGAAATTAAAAGCAATTGGACCAATTAGAGTAACTCGAACAATTTGAAGGGATTCAAATAGAATAAAATGCAGATGGAATACTTAGAGTAATTTAAATCGAGTATGTGTAGATGGAACAGAAATAAAACAGCCAAAGTAGTTCGGACAGTTGAACAGATCAAAAAGAATCAGTGCACCTGGAACAGTCAGAGTAAAATTACTAAAAACCTTAAATTAAGTTTCAAATCATCCTACTGTTATAGTGAATAAATTCATTGTTTAGTAGCATATTAGAGTAGTCGAACAGTAACAATCAGAACAATGCAAACAGAACAGATTTAATGCAGATGAAACAGAAGTTAAAGCAATTGGAACACTTAGAGTAACTTGAATACTAGAAGGGATTCAAATAGAATTAATTTTCATATCAACCTACTTTTATAGTGAATAAATCCATTGTTTACTAGCATATTAGAGTAGTTCGAACAGTAATAATCAGAGCAATGCAAACAGAACACAGTTAAGTAGCTCGAAGAATAGAAGGAATTCAAATAGAAATATAAAGAGGTTTCGTGCTGTCCAAATTTCAAATACCGTAACGTTATTTGACAAGTATGACAATAGCTGTATTTCTTTCACATCTAGGAGGAGCTCCGGTACAGCTCAGGGACGTTACGCGCTTGTTCCTTTCGAAAAGTGTTTGATGCACCTGAGTGCTGAAGCCCGACTTAAACCATTTAAATACATGAAAGCCAGTGTATCAGTTCCTTTCAAATCGGGGTCGACTAACACCGGAGCGAGTAACTCTAGTGTTTCAAGCTCTTGAAAGGAATACAACTAGTTGTTACGGTATTAGGCCTGTTCGCACAGAAATCACCAACCAGTCAGAGCGAATTTCATTGGTTGAAACTAGTTTTCTGACTGTTTCTGACTGTTTCCAACCAATGAAATTCGCTCTGACTGGTTTGTGATTGCTGTGCGAACAGGCCTATTATCGTTGGCGGAGCCCAATGAACTATACTATTTTAGAATACCTACCGTATTTTTAGCAGTACCGTATTAGCGTAGCGTCTTAAAGCACACTTTAACGCGATCAAGAAATATCTCAAAAAAACACTAGAGGCCGAAATTATAGTCGTTCCTTAGCTGCTTTCCAGTCACACATTGGCGCGCTCTAGAGCACCCGGAAGATTTGTACCGTTTCAGTATCATGATATCTGACGTTTGTCCATACGAATAGCTCGGGAGCTCAACGCTCCGAGTAGCTCCGAGCGTCACACTCCCATACTGGAAAGCGGCTCTTGTGTCTTCCTTGGAGGTGGTGAGTTTGGAATGGACACTTGTTATTATTTAGTTGTATTCCTTTCAAGAGCTTGAAACACTCGAGCTACTCGCTTCGGTGCTTAGTCGCCCCCGATTTACAGGAAATAGATGCGTGGTGCAACAAACACTTTTCGAAAGGAATAAGCGCGTGAAGCCCCGGAGCTGTTCCGGAGCTTCTCCTAGGTGTGAAAGGAATACAACTTTTGACAAGTTAGTCATGTCATTTCTAAACGTTTAAGGCTTCCTCAAGGTCTGGCTGAGGAACCCTCAAGGAGCGACTAGTGACTATTAACTCGGCCCTAAAATCTTTGAGAAAATCCGGCACGAGGCGCTTGCTTTCACGCCATCTACCCGAATAAACTAATGATATGTCAAAAAATCGCAAGTCACTTAACCAGCAGGTTAGCTTCATCCCTTTCTATCTCACCTCATTAAAAAAAGAAAAAAAATCAAAATTGTAAGGCCTACTTGTTTAAGGATCTATTTATAGCTACTACTGCTATGTGTTTGCTTGATATATCACCAGCGAATGAAAACACTGTTTTACTAATAACTCGGTTTAATTCTGGGCACTGAACATACAAATAAATCGAAATACTTTATTTTGTTAACAACAACAACACGATATCATAATTGCGCGGCAACAAGCTGACTAGCAGTAAACAACAACCTGGGACAGCTGTCTTCTGTCACGTCACGTCAGGCCGCCAGGGTTGTACACAATAGTTGAGCCATCCAGGGTTGAACACAACGGACTCGCGAAACAATGACCCCACATCTACTCCCCTCCCAGTGACGAAGCCACTTGTGGAAGGAACGAAACCTTCTTTTTTGAGTAAGTGCGAAGAGGGCGGTCCATGGTGAAGGATGACGCTGGGTGATTCTCCAGGGTGGATGAAACGGTATCGGGTTTAAGGGTGTAGGCTGGCTTCAGGGCGTCCACAGAGACAGTCTTCTCAACGCCATTGATTCGAATGCTGTACACTCGGGCATTTATTCTCTTGACGACTTCATGCGGGCCAGTGTAGGGCGGTTCGAGCGGGCGACGAACAGAGTCCACTCGGCGGAAGACATGACTGCAAGTTGCGAGGTCCTTTTGAGGATGAAGTAGCGAGATTTGATATGGTGAGCCGTAGGTGTTGGGCGGACTTTCCTGATGTGGTCCCGGTATTTTTCGAGGAAGACTTGGGGATCAGCTGGGGGTGACTCAGAGGTGAAGAATTCACCAGGTATACGCAGGGGTGTCCCATAAAGGAGCTCCGCTGGTGAGGCATTCAGGTCTTCTTTCAGGCACGTACGCAGACCCAGAAGAACGGTCGGAAGCACTTCCGTCCAGGGCGTGGGTGCTTGACACATAAGGGCTGCCTTCAAAGTCCTATGGAAGCGCTCTACGATGCCATTGGACTGCGGGTGATAGGGCGTGGTGTGGATTACCTGCGCTCCTACAAGGCGTGCAAGAGCCGAAAATAGTGAAGATTGAAATTGCGTGCCCTGGTCAGTTGTGATGGATAGTGGCGTTCCGTAGTTGCAAATCCAATTGACATAGAGAGCAGACGAGACGGTGTCAGCTTCCATGTTCTGGAGGGGTACTGCAACAGGCCATCTAGAAAATCGATCAATTATGGTTAAGCAGTAACGAAATTTGTTGACTGGTGGTAAAATGATGAGGTCTAGGTGAATATGCTCGAATCTGTTGTCAGGTACGGTGATGTGCTGTGGTGCGAGACGATTGTGTCGTTGAATTTTGGATTTTTGACACTGAATGCATTGGCGGGACCACTGGAGGGCGTCCTTCTTGATTCCAGGCCAAACAAATTTTTCTTTGAGGCTTCGAGCAATGACTCGGCCGCTGGGGTGTGCCAAACCATGCACAACATCAAAAGCTTTGCGTCGGAGACTTGTCGGAATGTAGGGTCTGATGCGATCTGAAGAGATATCGCAGAGGACGTTGGCGTTTTCAATAACAAGCTGTTGCAGATTGAGCGATGATTCTTGTGGCGTATCTTGGTCTTCAAGCTGTGCGGCTTCGATGGCTTTAGGAGACAGTGACGTTGGCATGGAGATAGCGTTAATACGAGACAGGGCGTCAGCAACGGCGTTGTGTTCTCCCTTGACATAGACGATTTCTGTGCTGAATTGTGAAATAAAGTCCAGTTGATGGAGCTGTCTGGGGGATGCTTTTTCAGCGCGCTGAGCAAAGGCGTATACCAGTGGGCGATGATCAGTTTTGATGATGAACTGGCGTCCTTCCAGCTGGTGACGAAAGAACTTTATTGCAGCGAAAATCGCTAGCAGCTCGCGATCGTAGGTGCTGTATCGTGTTTCGGTGGGACTCAACTTGCGGGAAAAAAAACCTATGGGCTTCCAGCAGTCGTCGATCAGCTGTTCAAGTGCAGCTCCAATGGCGAAGTCCGAGGCATCAGTGACGAGTGCGAGACTTGCAGAGGGTGAGATGAAGCTGGTACAAGTCGCTTTGACAATGCTTTCTACACAGTCTTGGTAGGCCTTCTCTGAGCTGGGTGTCCAAGGGATGGGCCGTTTGTCTTTTTTCTTGGCACCTTTCATAAATGCATTGAGAGGGGCTTGAAGTTCAGCGGCCTTTGGAATACAGCGACGGTAATAATTGAGCATTCCCAAAAACTTACGAAGGTCAGAGATGGTCTCTGGCTTGGGGTAAGAAGCGATGGCTTGGATCTTGGAATCAGGTGGTTTGTATCCGAGCTTGTTGATGGAGTAGCCGAGGTACATAACTTCTGACTTGTTGATTTGGCACTTGCTGAGGTTGATAGTGAGTTTGTTCTCACGCAGTACATTAAAGATTTTGCGTAGATGTTGCAGATGTTCCTCATGGGAATCCGAGAACACTATCAAGTCATCAATGTAGCATGCTGCGAAGTCAATACCACGGAGAAGGTTGTCCAGATGACGTTGAAATGTCTGAGTGGCATTGCGCAGGCCTGGAGGCATACCCAGAAACTCAAAAAGCCCAAAAGGAGTAGTTATCGCTGTTTTGGGTATGTCCTCTGGTGCTACAGGAATTTGGTGGTAAGCTCGAACCAGGTCAATGACAGTGAAGACACTTTTCCCATGCAGCCGCTGAAAGATGTCTTCTGGTAGTGGTATGGGGTACCGATCTGGCACAGTCTGGGAATTGAGCCTCCTAAAATCACCTGTGGAACGCCATCCACCTTGCTTTTTCTGGACCATGTGTAGAGGACTGGCCCATGGACTGCTGGAGGGACGGATAACAGCATGATGCAACAGGAGGTCGAAATCCTCTTTAGCAATCTTTAGTTTCTCTGAGTTTAGCCGACGTGGACGGTCATTGACTGGCGGTCCAGTGGTGACTATGTGGTGATGAGTTCCTGTAGGGGCGTCCACTGATGGGGCTGACCTTGGACGGGTGATGTCAATAAACTCTTCCAGCAACTTGCTATAGGGTTGACTGAGTGTAGGAGGTGCATATTCTGCATTATTGACAGTGGAAACAGTATGAAGTTCGGTTTCATGCATTTCAGCAGGAGAAGACAGTGAGGTGAGAGAGTCCAGAAGGCGCTTGTGCTTTAAATCAGGAAGGAGGCCATGATGTGAAAGCAGGTCGGCACCTATGATTGCTGATTTCACGTCTGCAATGATAAATGCCCACTTGAAGGATCTGCGGAGTCCAAAATTGAGGTTAAGAAAGTGTTGACCATACGTTTTGATAACTGTTGCATTGGCTGCATATAGCATGAGGTCAGCAGGCAGAAGTTTTCGTTGAAAGAAGCTTCTTGGAATCAAGGATACAACGGAACCACTGTCGATAAGGAACTTCATGCCAGTGACCTTGTCTATGACGTGCAGGCGACTTTCTTTAGATGGGAGGCAGGTGCTGTTGACATTGCTGTCGCTTACCACCTGAACAGGCGACAGCATATTTAGTTTTCCTGGCGCGGAGATGCTAGTGGCAGCTGAGACACATTTTTGGGCCCGGGCACCGAATTTTCGATGATATCGGCATTCTCCAGAAGTGACAGAACGCTCACGTGGTTGTCGACTGGTAGAGGTGAGACTCTGTCTGATGGCAGAAGTGAGGTCCTTCTGAGCAATGGTTAGTTCTGTGATGGCTTGTCTGAGTTCGTTCAGCTCGGAGGCTACTGAAGAACCATGTCCATGCTGGCGAGAGCTCTGGTTGACGGCCATGACACTGCCACCAGGGATGTTTGTCATGAGCTCATCAGCTGCAGCAGCTAGTTCGTTAAGTGAATTGGCCTTGAAAATTTTCAGCAAGTGCTGAATGCTGACAGGCAGAAGGGCCAGCCATCGTATGCGGAGCACGTCTTCTGTAGCACGATTGCCGGCAAGGGCTCGCATTTCACGAAGCAACTGTGAGGGTTTTCGGTCACCTAGTTCTAGATCAGTGAGCAGTTTGTGCATCTGAGAGTCTTCGGAGGCTGTTAGTCTACTTATTAGGTTAGACTTGAGATTTTGGTACTTATCTTGAGGTGGTGGAGCCTTCAAGATGTCTGCAACTTCCGTGATTGTGTCCGGGTCCAGTGATTTTACCAATTGATAGTACTTGGTGCTATCGGACTGTATACGGTGGGCTTGAAAGACTGATTCAATCTGCAGGAACCATAGGTCTGGATGAGAACGCCAAAAGGGTGGCAGATTGCAGTTGTAAACTGCGTCAATGGCATAACTCTGCTGCTGGTTGAGCATCATGGGGGCTGGCAACGAATTTACTACTGGTTGGGCATATGCTTGCTGATAGCTCACCGGGTGATTTGTTGAATTAAAATGCACCGCGGGATCAAATGCTGTACTGCCGTGAGGGCCAGAAGGTTGAGGCATAGGAATACTCACTGACGAACTCCTGTCTGGTTGCTGGTTGGTAAAAGAGCTGTTTGCAGCCAATTGCTGATCAGGATCTACTGAGGAGTCGAAATTGCTTTGCATCTTGATTTTTTTAGTAGTTAGACATGTCTTTTAGGTTAGAGGCCGAGTGGTACGCGGAGATATATCACGTCGGGGTCACCAGTTATAGCTACTACTGCTATGTGTTTGCTTGATATATCACCAGCGAATGAAAACACTGTTTTACTAATAACTCGGTTTAATTCTGGGCACTGAACATACAAATAAATCGAAATACTTTATTTTGTTAACAACAACACGATATCATAATTGCGCGGCAACAAGCTGACTAGCAGTAAACAACAACCTGGGACAGCTGTCTTCTGTCACGTCACGTCAGGCCGCCAGGGTTGTACACAATAGTTGAGCCATCCAGGGTTGAACACAACGGACTCGCGGAACAATGACGCCACATATTTTTTATTATTGGCGCCATCTATCGGTAAACTGAAGAAATAAAAAGGTAATTTGTTATGGATGGATTTGACGGACACTGTAGATTTGACACTTGTCTAAGATTTGACGATTTGACGGGTGAAATGACATTTCGCAAACAAAACATAAACCTAACCTGTTTAAATTGTTTATTTTTTGTGTGTTGTGATTTTTTCTTGTGTCTAAAAGAATTTGGTTTGTTTTTGAATACAAATCGCAAATATACCTAGAATTTTGCACTTTCTATGTTGTGTTGTATTCTTTAGATTATTGAATCTTTTACATCGACTGAATGGACTTGATTACCTATCATCTCTTTTATAACTGTAAGTACGTACATTTTATATTTCCCAGAATATGACCAGAATTGGCAGTTTAAAAACCTTCCAAGCTAATCAGTAGGTAGGTAAAGTACGACAAGTGAGTGAACCTGTGTGGAACGAATGCGGGCATAACCCTCCTGATTGGCCAGAGATTAAATATACATATACGCGGGTTGTCGCGTCAGGGTAAACGCAATTTTCGCAAAGCACCACGTCGGGGATCCGTCGCGTCGTATAGTATAGGTTTTCGTCTTCCCCTCTGCTACTTCATACGTTACCAAGGTTCACTCACTTGTCGCACTTTATTCAGCTTCAACTTATGATTTTAAATCCAGATAGTGAGAGGTTTTCGAAAATACCTATTTTGATATTTTGTCTAAAATTAATATTGGATTTGGTTTGTAATGTGAAACAAATTTGTAAATTGCCAAACAATAACAATATTCCAGAAAAAGGTTCAAATTTTGCTTATAACGCTTCTCCATTTTCCAATACCAAAATTGCCGAACATTGTATTGATATTCCTGCATTCGATGGTATAAATCTTGATGAATTTAAACATTCATTGAATATTAATTTGATGCAGTTGTCGATGAAAATGTTATTTTTTTGATGTCGAAAAACTTTTTCACTTGTGAAGTTATCTTCGAGGTGAAGCCTTGAAATTAGTAAATACCTTGCCAATAGTCATCTCTTCTTATATCGAGGCCTTGGCTATTTTGCACAATCGTTATAAGAACGAAACGAAACAATGTTAATAAACCCTCATATTAATTTAATTTTAGAAGTTTTAAGCTCGGTTTTGAGTATCCAAGAAGGAACTTCAACTAAGTTGAGGGAGTTTGTTAGCATAATCAAGTAGCCGTATGGTGCTCTGAACTGAAAAACTTAAATCAACCCATAGATCAGTGGGATATGATGATAAAATAACTGATGTTTATACAAACATAGCGTTTCAAATGGATAGGGACTCCTTGGTTTGAGTTGAGTCCAAATTCCCCAAAAAAATTCCTCAAAATTCCCTGCAAGTGCAAATTCCTCCAAACTGCTCGCCAATTCCCTGTAAATGCCTGTTGAAGATTCCATAAAAATCCCCATGAGATATATATTTTACCACTTTTATCACCTACGCTCAGTGTTAAAACTAATAAATTAATACAATTTAACATACCTACATTCCTCCAGTTTCCCATAAATTCCTTCAAGTTCCCCACATATTCCTCCACATTTCTATAAATTACTCACAGTTTTGGCAAAGTATTCCTAGTACATGGTTTGCTCCTAAAGGTGAACGACCAGAAGGAACATTTTCTTTTTTCCTAAATTTCAATCTTTTCTTTATCCACTTGCAAAATGTCAATCAAATCCTTAAAACTTTTCTCTATCAAAATTACAAAAATTGGATTCCATAATTTAATACATATAACCCATTACATTGATGTGATTCTGCAAGGCATACAGATGCCCGTGTGCAGAATTTAAGATACATTACTTGACTTAATTTCTAGTACAGTTCAGTAGATCTATGATATACCTAACAATGATAACCAGTTAACATGAAGCTCCTACACAAAATGTGTCAGGAGATGTATAATAAATAAAAACAATAAAAAGCATTATTTATTTTTTATGCTACATCTGATACATTTTTTCACATCCCTATCTTGTGTTAAAGAGGCTGGAACCCTGATATGATAAAGTTAAAATTTCTAGGCCCTTGATAGTAGAAAGAATTCAACGATAATCTGACTAAAGGCTGAGTAAATTTTAGGTAAGCTCTGACAGTTTGAGATATTGTTAAATTAAGTTGCTTTTTGTATTTGAAGACTGCATTGCAACAATGCAGTCTGTGTAATGCTTCCAGATTTAATATTTCAAGCCGCTCAAATAACGGCCCAGATGGCTGCATGTGCCCAGCTCTCAATATAACAATAAAAAATTTTTGCACAATTAAAAGTGGTGGCTTATTACTTTTGTAAATGCCCCCCCAGATACTTATTCCATAGGTTATTACAGATTGCACCAATGCCATATACATCATTTTTAAGGTACCTACTTTGGGGTACCACTCCACGAAGAAAATAAAATGTTGGTAGAATAGTATTCAGCTTCTGTTTTACATTAGAAATATGAGTCTTCCCGGTCATATTTTGGTCAAGGGTCAACCCCAAGTATTTGATTGATTCAACCTGCTCCATTTTGCTACAGTTGTATTGAGTAAGTTTACATTCCACACTGTGAAACCTAAGCGGAATATTAAAGCAAAACTGGTTTCTGACAGAGAAGTTGATAAATTTGGTCTTTTTGTCATTGACACAGAGCTTATTAATTGAAAACCACTCAGTCAGTATTTTCAGGTCAAATTGTAATTTAAATAAAATAAAATGTCCTGTAATGTCGTTTTTTGAGGCTCGATTTTTTCCAAAATAATATTGAACCATATCACTTCTACCTCACATCTTTGTTGATTTCAATGCGATTGTAACGTCTTTAAGCTTGAAATGAAGCTAATTAAATTATTCACAAATCTCTATCAAGAATTTTTAACGCGGCTTCAATAGTTTCGCAGTTGCGAAGCTTTGAAGCCTCTCGGCTTTGATTTTTATCAAGGTAAGCGCGTAAAAGCAAATTTTTATTTTTTTTCCCTAAATTTCAATCCTTTCTTCATCCACTTGCAAAGTTTCAAGCCAATCCTTCTAATGCTTTTCTTAAAAAAAAAAAAAGCGTCCTTTAATGATGTTTTTTGAAGCTTGATTTTTTCCAAAATCACATTGAACCGCATTTTAACTCACATCTTTGTTAATTTCAATCCGACCGTAACGTATTTGGGTTTGAAATGAAGCGAATTAAATCCTTCACAAATTTCTATCGAATATTTTCAACGCAGCTTCAATAGTTTTGCAGCTGCAAAGCTTTAAAGACTTTCGACTTTGATTTTTATTAAGGTGAGCGGGTAAAAGCAAATTTTTTTTCTTAAATTTCAATCCTTCTTCATCCAATTGCAAAATTTCAAGTCAATTGTCAATGGAATCAGGAAAGCCAAGAAATTGATTCACAAATGTGTTACCTGTTTCAAATTCAAAGCAAAGTGTTCTACATAGTTTAGGGGTTCTCTGCCCGAAAAGCGGGTGTGCTCTTTCAAAGTCTTTCAAAATGTAGGTGTGGTGGTCCATTTATCAACATCAAAGAGTCACGAAGTCGAAAAACTGTTAGTTTGCAAACTAGCTGCTTTTAGTGGAAGTTGCATTTCACCTATCAAAATAGACAACGTTGGTTAGTTTGTAAGCTATCCAGCTAGTTCACAAACTATGCAAGTTTGCATATTAGCCGTAACATATTATATAACCAATATTGAAGTATTTCTCTGTTGTCCAGTTTTGGTTTACAGGTTTCAGCCCTAAAACCTACAGTTCAAAAATTTATCTTATAAGGCAGATGCCAACACGTGCATTTGTGTAGACACTAGATATATTTGAAAAATCCGATCTCTGTTTACTATCTTCCTCAATGATTTCTTTTCTAAGCTTTTTCACCCCCAATCTAAATATTACCGAGAGATATTACACACTTGCCAACGAGCAAACATTTTCCTTCATCAAATTCACGAGGATCTGATGGACTTTAAATATTGTTAGTTTACACGGGACAAAATATTAATGATCTATGTTTTTTTAAACCATCAATTTATTTAGGCTAGTAAATAAATTGATGTGATGCCAAATATGTATTAATACATAAAATATTCTTTATTCAGTTATTTTAAGCATTTAAAAGCAATATAACAATACATTTATATTGCTCGAGAGAACGATAGAACTGTTTCATCTCGGAGTGACTTTTCGAGGGAAAATTATTGAAAATTGGTCTTTCGTCTCGGCGGCATCACTAGTTATTTATACAAATTGTACGGTATATTATGATAGGTTGAAGCCGGTTGAAGCCAATAATTCTTGCTGATTCTCACACTGTTCCTTAGTTTCTTCAGCATATGATTGGTTTTCAATGAAAGTTTCCTTCTTTTGGAACTTCTATTGTATCTTTAATGTATGGATCTTTGGTATCTTCTTTTATGTCTTTGTTGTTATCCGTAATTACTTATTAAAATTTGTTTGTAACATTTCAATTGTGCTCAGTACCTGTCAAGGAAGTCTTCTATGACCGTCTGCTGATATTTTTGTTTCTTGCAAAACTAGTTTTTCTCAGTTTTTAACCTGTTGCCTAATTCAATAAACTAGATTGATTTGTGTGAGCATAAAAAGCATCACCCTCAATTAATCCGGTGGCAAATTCAAATTCTCCGATTAAAATTTTGCATGTGTGTGCGCTACAGCTGCAACACACTAACATTAAATAATGCAATTTCCGGATGGTGTAATGGTAACAATAATTGATAGATTAGAGACCGCCGGCGCACGTTTAATATTTGAACGAGGTATAAATCGTGACGTACTAGAAATCAGCTCGAATTCCCCGGTTAGCAATTTACAAGCACAATATTAACGCATTGTTTGCTCGGTGCGTCGGAATTTAAATAAATGCATTTCATTGTCGGAGATTTGAATGAATGGATTTTGAACCATTTTGCAACGAAATTAGCGTTTCCATGCGGAATTTGGAATAAAATGTTTTTTCCTACAAACGTGTTAAAAATGCAATTTTTAACACCCCCCCGTAGCATCAAAAATGTTACTTTATCGCACTAGTGCCATAAAGTCTTTATGGCACTAGTGTTAAAAATAAAACATCAAATTTTGAGAGCGAAGGTCAAAAAAAGTTTGTACCTATTTTTAGTTATTTACATTGATATTAATGGGGAAATTTGAACAATTCAGGTAGCCCGATTGGCAGCCTCATCTATATTTTCAAGGGATCGATGCAACCCTCTTTTTCTTCTGTATTTTGTTGCATTTTCAGCAAAAAGCATTACCTACTGACCATGACAGACTTTCAAGAAACTGCCAAGACATTTCATTACCTGTAAAACAAGGTGCTGGTTGTTTGGATTTTTTGACAAATGTCAAATTCAATAATTGCATGTAGGAAAAATGCTCCCAATTTATTATTAATTTAAAAATTCAATTTGTTACTGGTTATTGCTTTTTATTGCCGTTTGTAGAAAAAATATTGTATGTTATTTGTTTTATATCCTACTGAACTATTAAAACCATATAATACCTTGGTTACGATAATCATAAACAGGGTCTTAACTCCCAAGGGAGTTAAGGATTTTCATAACTCCCAAGGGAGTTAAGGAAGGGAGTTAAGGATATCATAACTCCCAAGGGAGTTAAGGATTTCCATAACTCCCGCTTTTACCTTGAATAGGTAACACTTTGACAAAAAATAGAAATTTTGATTTATGGCTTATTCCTTTATAAAAATAGACAGAATACAGTAAATTCAGTAGGATATAAAATTATCTATGTACCACGGGAATTATCAGGAGTTAATACCCACGGGCAATTGGTGTCCCTCGGGCCGGAGGCCCTCGGGACACAAACGTCGTTGCCCTGGGGTATTTTCACCTGCATAATTCCCTTGATACATAAATAACTATTAAAAGTATTTTTAATGCACTTATGTGAATTGCAGAATTCGCTTCGCTCATTCAGCAAACTTTCACATGCGTGCCTTAAAAATATACTTTTAACACTTATATCATTAATAACTATTAAATTCTTTATTAACAGTAAATTTTATTAGCATATTATGTATTATTGTTGGGCTCCGAGCGGATTGCGGATTAATCCAATAAGGCAATAAAATGAAAATAACATTATTTATTAGGTACAAGAACGGTACAAGCCAAAACAACAAGTCATGACTGGAGGGTTCATCAGCTGACTACTTATTAATATATCTATTATAGGGGGCAGCACCTCCCGGTTGATAAAGGGATCGAACTAGAGTATCGACTATTAAAGTGGAGAGATAAATAACAATAGCATATATAACACATATTATATCATAAAACCAGGAACTTTGCAAGTAATTACTTAGAAATTCGAAATCTGGAGAGTCTTTTTAGAGAAGATTCAGGTAATTTGCAGTTGCACTGGCTCAGAGTTCAGGATCTAAAGTTTAGGGAGTTTTTTCACAGGATCATCAAAAATTCTGAAAATCTAACAAGATCTGAAAATTCTAAGGGTAATTTGCAGTTGGCAGCCTTGTGACTTTTATCTCTTTTTATTGTTTGAATATATTGTGACAGAAAGAAGGAAATTGACGTTTTTCATGCAGCTGTCAATAAACGAAGTTGCAAAATTATTATTTTCGATTTTTGAAGCACCAAAATGGCTGAAATTCAACTAAAAGTGATCTGATTTGTTTGAATATCATAAACTTGTAGTTAGCAGCCTTGTGCCTTCTATCTCTCTTCATTTTTGAATAAATTTAAACATTGAAATTGAAACGCAGCTGTCAATTGATTGTCTGACAACTTCACAGGAAAATTATTCATAAACATGTAAAAAAATTGAAATCTGTCAAATATTTGCATTTTTACAGGAGACATTTGTTTTAAAACTCGTACAAAAACTTCTCCCTTTTATGTTTCTAATAAAGGTTCTGGTACAAATAAGGCAATACGAAATGCTTTGAAGTTTCTATTCTTTAGTGAAAACTCTGATTGGATTTTGAGTTAATTTAAGACAGAAAAGTAATGACAGAGATTCGGAATCTGAAGAGTCTTTCTAAAGAAAATTTGCAGTTGCATTGTCCCAGAGTTCAGGATCTAAAGTTTAGGAAATTTTTTCCCAGAATCTGAAATAAATTTTTAAGCTTTGTACGATTCAGAATTTAAAAGTTCTACGAACCTGACAAGATTTGAAATTTCTAAGGATATTTTCATAGAAAAACCAGGAACTTTGCAAAGTAATTACTCAGAAATCATTCGGAATTTGGAGTCTTTTTAGAGAAGATTTAGGATACTACGTAGTCAAGAAACTCAGCGCACTATTGAAGGAGTGAACATTTCTTGTCATTTAAACGGAGGTTTGCCTTACGGATACGAGTAAATACTTCTTGTGAGTTCCGTAGGTGCTCATCGAAAATTTTTCTCATCACTAATACATTTTCTGATTGACAATGCATACTTTTCACGTAAGTCCTCGTAGTTCGATTTCCATAAATTTCTGAAAAGTAGCAGGGGCGTTACAAAGTCCAAAAAGCATCATTTTTAATTGGTAAAGACCACTTCCAGTGGAGAACGCTGTCTTCTGTTTGTTACACAAAGTAAAAAAGTCAATTAATGAAAATAGGCTCCTAAGCCGTAGAAAAAATCACCCTGTTTAAGGAGTAATTTTTGGATGAAAAATTTCAATTATTTTTTCCAGTTACCGCAGCAATAGAAATCCAAGCAGTAGAAGGAAAAATCGTTAACCTACCTTGCGACGTCACACCACCCGGGCACGATAAAGTCTACATGGTATTCTGGTTCCAGCAAGGTTCCGGCTACCCTATATACAGGTAAACATCATTATATAATTATTAAAATAGCAGTTAATTGTAGGCAATTAAGATCTGTCGTGAAAATAAGGTTGTTTGAATATAAAGTAGCAATTTTTAACATAAAATTATCACGCAATTTGCCACTTTCACACGCCTGACACGACTATTATTTTAAGGAACGTAATTAAATACTTAAAAGAATAATTTTTAATTCGGGATTATTATTCCCATTTCTCGGCCATTTATTATCGTGATATGATGTTAAACTTGTGACTCTCCAATTTTGAAATTATTGACAAAGCGATAATGGATGATTATTTGCAATTATAGTTATTTATGTATCAAGGGAATTATGAGGGTGTTAATACCCCACCGCAAAGTTTGTGTCACAAGGGCCTTCGGCCCGAGGGACACCAATTGCCCGTGGGTATTAACACCTGATAATTCCCGTGGTACATAGATAATTTTATTTCCTACTGAATTTACTGTGTCTTGTCCATTTTTATAAAGAAATAAACCATAAACCAAAATTTCTATTTTTTATCAAAGTTTCACCTTTTCAAGGTAAAAGCGGGAGTTATGGAAATCCTTAACTCCCTTGGGAGTTATGATATCCTTTACTCCCTTGGGAGTTATGATATCCTTAACTCCCTTCTTTAACTCCCTTGGGAGTTATGAAATCCTTAACTCCCTTGGGAGTTAAGACCCTGTTTATGATTATCGTAACCAAGGTATTATATGGTTATAATAGTTCATTAGGAAATAAAATTGTTATTGGTATTGACATTTTAGTTAAAATTTGGTTATGCTCAATTATTAAACCGAATCGAATAATAAATAATTCCTGAAAATAGCTAAAAGCATTTCATTTTCGAACAAATCTCAACAAATATGTGTCTACCCAATTGTAAGCGAATGGTAACTCAATATAAGGCTTGCAAAATGCAAGGGCGCCCACAGGGAGAATCAGGGGGGGTCACTCGACCCCCCCCCCCCCCCTGGAAATTTCTTAAATTTTAATTAGTTTCTATATATATTATATTGTAGGTCCGATGATGCTCGTATGAGCGAAACAGGCATACTTGAATTCGGCCACAAACCAGGTAGCTGCAGTAATCCTACCTTTGAATTCGACCAAATCATGAAACCCAACCTACTTCCCATAAAACTTACCTTATGATGTGGACAGATTTCGCATTGCATATGAGTTAATAAATCCAAAAAAAGTGTAAATATGTATTTTGATGCGCAAAATAAAGAGATCTACCAAAATGACTATGGAAAGATTCACAGGCATTTGTTTTCTTATCCAGGTCTATCGAGGCATGTGCCATGTGTCGATGAGATAATTTGAAAATTTAACTAAAACTTCGTGATTCGGCTGAATAGCTAACAACTCTAAAACAAAGAAATCGCTAACTTCTTGATTCTCCAAAAACATCATTCCGAAACAATTATGTAACGATTTACCGATTTCTGAATCTTTTTTTTTATATTCAATGCTTAAGCCTAAGTTTTGGATCTTCCTCTACCATGCCTGAGATTTTAGCTAATTATAAGAAGTAATTTTTTTTTTTTTTTTTTTTTTTTTACGGATATGCGCACTTGCAAGGAAATGTCCTATCACGCTCGAGAAGCGGCAAGTGCGCGGAAATGTCGGTGTATGTTGGTCTTGAAACGGTTCAGGTTGTAACCTGCAGGGAAAACCGTCGCAGGGAGTTTATTCCACAGCGATGCTGTTCTCCAGAGATATGAATTCTGATATAATGAGGTTCTTGGTGCCTCTAGTTTGACAGTAAATGCATGGTTACCGTCTGTTTGACGGGTTCGCCTGGTAGGTGCTACTCTCGGTGGAATCATAAGTTGATTTAATATCTATATCTCAATGTACCGATTTGCATATTGATAAATTGTCACCCTTTCCTTATTCCGGAACTGGTGAATTTTGTGGCTGAGTTCAAGTATCCCGGATCTAAACACATGTCACTATTAAGTGAATCAAATAATAAACAATCTGTGTGTTAACATGTGGCTTTTCAAATTACGTTTTTGCTTAAATTTTGCATTGCAAGTGTCACATTCAAATGGATAAATATCCGAATGTGTTAGTTTGTGAATTATTAAATCGGCTTTCCATTTAAATTTTGATTTGCAAGTGTCACATTCAAAAGGATAAATATCCGAGTGTGTTGAAATGTGCCTTTGTAAATTACTTTTCTTCAAATTTTGCCTTGCAAGTGTCACATTCAAATGGATAAATACCCGAATGTGTTAGTTTGTGTATCTTCAAATCGCGTTTCCGTTTAAATTTTGATTTGCAAATGTCCCATTCAAAAAAATTAAATATCCAAGTGTATCAATATGTGTTCCTTCAAATCGCCTTCTCTTTTCAATTTTGCATTGCAAATGTTAGATTTGAAATTCTCCTCATCCGAGTGTGTTAATAGGTGGCTTCTCAAACTACGTTTGTGTTCAAATTTTGCATTGCATATGTCACATTTAAAAGGATAAATATCAGACTGTGTTAGTTTGTGTCTCTTCAAACAGTCTTTTCCTTTGAATTTTGCTTTGCAAATGTCACATTCAAAAAGATAACTATCGAAGTCTGTTGATATGTGACTTTTCAAATTACCTTTTTGTTTAAATTTTCCTAATTTAAATTTTTCTTTAAATTTTGCATCGCATATGTTGCATTTAAAATTCTTCTCGTCCAAGTGTGTTAGTTTGTGTCTCTTCAAACTGCCTCTTTTTTAAATTTTGCTTCGCAAATGTTGCATTTAAAATTCTGATTCTGCTTCTAAGATGATAATTTGGACTGAAGTGCCCTTTTTTACGCATAAAAAATTTATTCAATTGATTTTGACCCCCCTCCATATTTTTCTGCGGGCGCCCCTGGCAAAATGTAAAGGTAAATTTAAATTTTAGATTATGCTTTATGAAAAAGTTAACAGCTGCTTTATTCTAGGCGTAAATATTCGAATAATACTCGCATTTATCATATAAATATTGTTCATGCAATATTTGAGTAAGTTTTAGCAGCTGAATAATAATTTCAAACTGTTGAAAGCTTAATTCGAAAATGCTCCTTAGACTCTAAACTGGCTCTTCAGATTCTTGTGACTGACTATAGTCATTGCTACCTCTTCCCTGCCTTCTCTCTTACGTCGTTCCTACTAACACATATGTAAATACTATACATCTGAAAAATTCTTGTGGTAAAGCCGTTCCCAAAACATAATGGAAATGCAAATTAGATATTCCGCATAAAGCTTCACGATTTCCAAAACACAATGAGAGACTTAATTATAATTACTAAACCAAACTTCAACAGGTTTCCCCTTCAAATGACAGTCCGGATCTCGATCTTCAGCTTACCAACAACAAGTCGAATTAGCTAAGGTCTAAACTGTGGAGTTTCACGAACGTATAATTTGTTTTCCAATGTAATAATATATTGCTGACGTTGAAAATAAGCAAAGTTTCTAGATTGAGTATAAACTAACTTTCCTCTAAAACAATGGAAGTTATCTAAAATCTGAATGAAATACAGATTTGGGAACAACAATTATTCGAATAATATTTGGGCTAAACCAAATCGTACCTGTTTACCGATTCCATTTGTGAATGTGGATAAACATAATTTACATTAGATCGTAATAATTATCATATTTCGTTTGGTATTGTGTGGCTAGGTCGTGCGTTACATATCTATTATCATTGCATTGTAATTTGCAGTAGATATCTATTTTGATTGTGTATGGATTATTATTGCATCAACAAATACTACTAAAAAAACACCTAAGATCCTATTTATTATTATGCAATTTTCTTCATAGGTGCGGATGTGAAAGTTTGTAAATTTAAATATACAGAACAATAAGATCCAAGAAAAATGGTACATCCAACTTATCGGAAAATGTTCGAAGCAGCCGCATGAAATTTTTATGCGCAATTTCTTAAAACACTGTACGAGTACGAGTATAGATTTTGTTAACCACTTAACGTTATTTATTAGACTAGGCTGGTTTTAAACCCCTAATAAACTAACCAGAATTACATGCTAGAGTGTTAAAATATTCAGACGCATTATAGGTTTTTTTTTTGCTTCAAGGAAAAAGATCGTTAGAACCTCGGTTGCTATTTGGCAAAGTATCAAGAAAATCTGTTATCGAGTTAAAACTCGGAACACTCTATTTTGGCCATTTTGTATCATTCTTCTAATTTCAAACAATGACAAAGCTTAAAGACTTTCAGATGTATGCACCATCCTCTTTTAACTTAAAAGTGCTTTTTAAAACTGGTCACTTTTAAAAATTTCTATTGTTTAAAATACAAATTTTTGAAAGTTACCAGTTTTAAAAAGTGCTTTTAAATTAAAAGAGGATGTTATATACAGCTATTAGTCTTTTATGAACGAACCAATAAAAAGAAAAAAAATCAAGTTTATATAGAGTATTTGGTACATCGATAGAAAATTTTTGAATAGTAATAGTTGGGGTCAGTTGGTAGCTGTTTTACCATATTTATCCTCATGCAAAGTTTTATCAAATTTGCGATATCAACAATGTAACCTTTCTCAATTCTTTTTCCGACATTTCTAATAGGCACTCTTTGGAAGCAATACGGAAAGAAGAACCGAATGATTGATACAAAAAATATATACCGTAAAGTTGGGTGACTTTAGCCACTAGGGTAGACTTTGGCCATTTTTCAATATTTGTTTTATTCATGCACAATTACGTTATAATAATAATTATTTTCCAAATGTAATTTTTTAATGTTTCTATAGATCATACTGGACGGAAAAAAAATTATTTACAGCACACAATTTGTTTTTAAGTTCCTGAAAAAAAATAATAAAGCAAAATAATAAAAAACGAGCAATTTTTGCCTTCAAAAACTTTACTCATGGGCGAATAACTAGACGACATATAAGATTTTCAGGTGATAGTGCGACTTCACACAACCTTGAAGAAAGTTTATGAGCGGTCACTGCAAAGTTAGGATTGCAGGTTGTACCGCTAGAGGGCGGCCAAAGTCGCCCAATAGAAAATCTTTATTATTGGTCTGACTTTGGCCACAACATGTTTAATATAAACCGAATTTTCGCGACGAACTACTTCCATGATTTCATGAACACAAACACTTTCGCGAGAAACCCATGACGTCATATTGAACATAGTTCGACAAAAGCATGGACGCAGCTTCTAGCCAGCGTTCAAACTCATGACGTCACAGACGAACTATGGGTTCGTCCTTGGATGAACTACGAAAATTCGGTTCTATTTAGTTGGTAATTAGGCACTAGCTGACGTCACACACATAACCTCACAATGACGTTTTTGTCCCCCTATCCAAAATGACGTTATATGATTACGTCACTTAGATCGACTTAGATGACGTTATATGATTTCGCCACCTGATTAGAACCAGGCAGGGAAAATTTAAAAAGTAAATTTGAAAAAGCAGGAATTTACCCTATCAACAGAGTTAGTTCCTATTATTTTTTTACCTCAAAGAATGTTCTTTCAATTAAAACCATTATAAAACATTTTGATCTTTTTATTAGAAAGAGATGGCTATGCTTATATGCTCAAAAGCCTAAAAAAACAACACAAACCTATTTGGCGATTATATCTATGGCCAAAGTCATCTATATCCTTGCGCGTCTTTACGTTTTCTAAATAAAACAATGTGTGGCCAAAGTAACCTAACCTCGTTGTGTGACTTTGGCTACCCTATTTTTAAAAAAAAAAAATGGATTTAGAAAGCCTTCGGGATTTTGCCAAGTTCAAAGTTGAAAGTACTAATATAGACCTACAAAATAAGACCAAGAACAAAAATTTATAACATTTGGTTTAAAAGTTATGACAATGTAAAGTTCAGAAGTGGACCAAAGTGACCCAACTTTACGGTAGCCCAAGTCAGTGGCGTAGCCACACATTTTGTCTGAGGGGTGTCATACAGAAAAAATTATAGAAATATACACAGACCCACCATCCTTTAAGCTTTCTATGATATTATCACACCCTAAATTATAAGAGTGCAACCAGGACTTTATCTCGTCCTTGTACCTGAAAAGATCTCTGCTTCCTTTAATGTTGAATAAGACACCATGATCAAAACAGGACACAAGTTTATTAATTAGATAAATTAATTAAAACATTTAAGTTATAATTTTACTTAAAAGACATTTCGTTAAACTAAGATGGGGTAACAGATTTCCACCGGGTTGCCAATAATAAAAGAATTTACTTACATTAAATTCGCCATGAGCACTTTATCAAAACGAACGCTTTGTCGAGACAGTGGCAACGCGTGACTTGCAGTCTGGGGGGGGGGTAATGGGAAGATGCGACCCGCCGTTAACGCGCCGCAGGCGAAATTTTTTGCCAATTTCAAGGTCATTCACTTTTCCAGAACAATAATTTCCTTTGTGAGGAAAATAAAATTAAAAAAATGTATTTTCTTCAATAATATTATGTATTTTCTTTTGGGCATCGTGATTTTTCCCTTGAATTTTGGATCCTGGGGGGGGGGGGTAATTACCCCCATTACCCCCCCCCCCCCCCCCCCCCCCCGACGCGACGCCCCTGTTTCGAGATAAACTTTTCCGAGACTTTTCTGCCTACCGCTTGAAGGACCGAAACTGGACTGACTTCTCTTCAAAAATCTATTCTCCTCATCGAATCAATGTTTTGTCTTGTCAGCATGATTTCCGAAAGGAATCCCATACTGACTCCAATAGATGTTTTACATTTAGTAACATTTCTAAACATCAAATTGGGAACTGGAACATTGACGTGATGAAAAGAATAATATTAAAGTTTGTTTTGTCGTGTGGTTGTTTACTCTTGAATGTGTAAATCAGGACAGTTTATATTAAATAATTTTGCTCGAATATAGATTTTATAAAGTTAATGAATTCCACTTTTGACAATATCAGCAGTTTACAGATTTTGTCTACTTTCGAGCCTTCTACGGCCCCTATTATTTTTAAAATTTGATAAACACAATGAGTGATATTTTTATCTTAAAATCAATGGTTTAATTTTTTATTTTTTTTTCTGGAAATCTGGGAAACCTGGAGGAACCGAGTATTTTATTATTTATTGAAGAAGCCTTTAGCTTCAACATACTTAAACTTTATGGAAAAATAGCCCAAAATAACGGAACTATGATTTTTACAATCCGATAAACACACTTAGTGATATTTCAATGGTCTAATTTTTGATTTTTTTTCTGGAAATCTGGGAAACCCTCGGAGAAGGAACAAGGAACCAGATATTTTTTTAATTATTAAGGAAGTTTTTAGCAGTATGTTAATACTGAAATTTCATGGAAAAATAGCTTAGGATAACGGAGCTATGATTTTCACAATTCAATAAAACACACTGAGTGATATTTCTGCCTTAGAGTCAATGGTCTAATTTTTGATATGTTTTCTGGAATTCTGAGAAACTTGGAGGAACCAAATATTTTTTTATTTACTAGGAAAGCTTCCAGCTTCAACATACTAAAATTTTATGGAAAAATAGCCCAAAATAACGGAGCAAGAATTTTTACAATCCGATAAACACACTGTGATATTACTGCTTTAGAGTCAATAGTCTAATTTTTGATTTTTTTTTTCTGGATATCTGGGAAACGTAGAGAAACCAGATATTTTATTATTTATTAAAGAAGCTTTCAGTGTTCGTGCAAATGTTTGGGAAAAGGGGGAATTTGTTTGTATATTTAAAATTCGATATTGACATTAAAAAAACCATACAATTTCAAACCATTCGGCACCATATATACGCTACGACCTTCGAAGCAGTCGAGTTCGAGTAGTGCGAGGTCGCGTGTCCGTAGCCAAGACTACATATTTTGAATCAAAAACTCTCCAAAAATATTCATTAGAAACTCAATTATCTACCCGTTTTCGAAGTGACCAGTGGGATTACGTTGTTTATGAAACAGGAGCTCCTGTTAGGCGCCAACACCAGCGCATAGCACAACCCTGTGCAACTCCAAGGTAGGTGCCTTATCTAATATTGCCTTTGTATGGTTCCGCGATCAAATTTCGACGCGTTTACAGTCCGCGGCTCTCCAGAATAAATTTCACAACGTTTTAATCATAAACAATTTTTTGGCCTTACGATCCGGATAACTTGGAACAGTAATAAAAGGGAAAATATTAGAAATTTGTACGTGGAAGCAAAGCATTGACCTTGGATTCTAAAAGTAAAAATAATATCCATTTTATCAATTTTACATAGGTAGATATTTTTCGGATTTGTTTATGTTATCGGGTAAAAAAGAAAAGGAAAATAACTGTTTGCTATTTTGTGTTTTTTTTGGACCATTCCACTTTGAATAGATTTACATTTGTTTATTTGCTTGTTGCTTGTTGCTTTACATTAGATAAAGTAATATAAATAATAACATTTTAATAATTTAAATTAGTGTTATTAAGTAATAATATTATCATGTCTTTAGCGAAGCTATCAAATAAAAGAACTGTCGCTATTAATCGAATTACAGAAGCATATAATTTAGCGGTAAAAGCCAAAACAGATCCTTCACAGCATACATATTTTCAAGTGATTTATGAAAACATAGATGAGGCTTACGAGGATTTTAAAAAGCGCCACCATGAAATTATCGATCTTATTGATTCGGACGCCGAATTTGAAATTCAAGATGCTATTAGAAAGAGTGCAGATGCATTTTATTTCAAAACAAAAACAATTTATACAGAACTGTTCCCAATTCACGCACATCCTGGCAGCTCAGTGTCGCTTTTAGGTCAAAACCAGCAAACAAATAAAGATGTAGATCTACCTCCTTTATCAGTGCCTTCCTTTGATGGAAATCCGCGAAAATGGCCTACCTTTTATGATGTTTATCGTTCGCTGGTTCATGACAATTCAAGATATTCGGATATACAAAAGTTTCAATACCTTCTTTCATTTTTAGAAAATGAGCCGGCCAACCTTTTAAGATCCTTACCTTTAATCGCCTCAAATTATCAGCAAGCATTTACAACTTTGGAAACCCGCTATCAAAATAAAAGATTGTTAGCAACGACGTACTGGAGCTCTCTTACTAATACACCTTCGTTAAAAAACAATTCTTCAAAAGAGTTAAGAGTATTACTAGACACTTTTTCAGAAAACACTGCGGCTTTGAGTAATTTAGGGTTCCCAGTGGACCAATGGTGTTTCGTTTTATTCAACATGTTATTACAAAAATTGGATAATGCTACTAGAATTTCTTTTGAATTAAAGTATAGTACTACCGAACTCCCAACTTTTCAAAATTTACAAGATTTCTTACTAAACCATTGCAAAGCTTTAGAGTCGGTTCAACAAATGCCATCGCAAGGAACGAACTGGACTCCTTTGATAAACAGAACTCCGAAACCAAATACTTCGACAAATCATTCTTATGATCAACATAATCCAAACACATTTTTAGCCAACACTTCCTCTCATCCTAACACATCGGGGGAACATTTACATTCCCATCAGGGCCAACCTCGTTCCTCTTCGAATAGCTGTAAGCTATGTAATAACGCTTCACACCCGCTGTCACAATGTTCAAAATTTATAGCAAAATCACCTGCTGATCGATTCGCGTTTGTCAAGCAGATAAACGCATGCTTAAACTGTCTTCGTCCTAATCATTTGCTAAGGAATTGTCCTTCATCCTTCAATTGTCGCATCTGTCGTTATAGACATCATACTATGCTGCATCTTCCACAGACAGATCCTCTTCACTCGAGCACAAATTCTGCTACTTCCAGGAACTCAAGTCCACCGGCTACCAGCAGTAATCAGTCCTCAACGTTGTCGCAAGCATGCATAACTGGCAATCCATCTCCTCCCAACGGACTTTGCACTGCTCTGTCAGTTACTGCATCACGTTCTACTACCGTTCTGCTATCAACTACAAAGGTTGAGA
This sequence comes from Ceutorhynchus assimilis, assembly GCA_917834065.1. Classification (NCBI taxonomy): domain Eukaryota; kingdom Metazoa; phylum Arthropoda; class Insecta; order Coleoptera; family Curculionidae; genus Ceutorhynchus; species Ceutorhynchus assimilis. The sequence goes on from OU892288.1 coordinate 8,008,471, forward strand.
TCTTGGATGCTAGAGGTAACTACCAGGTTGTGAGAGCAATCTTGGATAACGGCAGTCAGGCCAATTTTATTACCCAAACTTGCTTGAACCGTTTGGGGTTGGCTAGAGAGTCTTTAAATATACCTGTTTTGGGCCTTAATGAGTGCTGTTCTGCCAGCAACGGCATAACACATTGTAACATTCGCCCTAAGGGACAAGCCAGTCCAAACTTTTTCTTTGATGCCTTTGTTTTGCCTAAACTTTGTTCTGAAATGCCTTCGATTAAAATAAACCCGCAAGGTTGGGAGCATATTTCCAATCTTAAGCTAGGAGATGACCAGTTTCACATACCTGCAGCGGTAGACATGTTATTAGGAGCCGATATGTGTGCGCAGATATTTAAACCATCGGGGAAGAAACAAGGAAATCCAGGACAACCAACTGCCTTCGAAACCGTCTTTGGTTGGGTTTTGTTAGGGAAAACCGAGAATCGTTTCCCCGCCTCGAGTTCTGTTCATACTTACTTTGCAGTAATGGAGCCATCTTTGGATTTAAGTCTTAGACGGTTCTGGGAAATAGAATCAATACCATCTAAAATCCATCTGTCGCCCGATGATCAAAGGTGCGAAGAAATTTACAAAACCACTACTATTCGAGATAAATCTTCGGGTCGTTTTGTTGTGAATCTGCCCTTTCGGCACGCAGAGCCAGATTTGGGTGACACTTTCTCTTTAGCCTATCGTTGTTTTATGTCACTTGAATCCAGGTTACTGAAAAATCCCGAACTCTATGCCTTATATTCTAACTTCATGCACGAATATCTAAAAAATAATCACATGTCTATAATTCCCAATGATCAACCAAAACCAGCACTTGTAAATTACCTGCCTCATCATTGCGTGCTGAAACCGGAAAAGGCAACCACCAAACTAAGGGTTGTCTTTAATGCATCCGCGAAAGGATCAAGAGGCCTTAGTTTAAACCAAACACTTTTGACAGGTTCGAAGCTTCAGACAGATATTCAGGAAATCCTGTTAAAGTTTCGTGTTCATGCTGTCGTTTTTCTGGCCGACATAAACCAGATGTATTTGCAAATTCAAGTTAACCCTAGTCACCGCGATTTCCAGAGGTTGCTCTGGCGTTTTCACCCTAAGGAACCACTTCGGGAGTATCGCCTCAATGGTGTCACTTTTGGGATAAGCTCCAGCCCCTTCCTGGCTATTCGTACAATACAGGAACTTGCGAATCTGGAAAAGAAAACGTACCCTAAGGCATCTCAAGTACTACATGAAAATATCTTTATGGACGATATTTGCGTAGGAACCTCTACCATTGAGGAAGCCAAAGTGTTACAAAAGGAGTTAATTGCCTTATTAAGAACTGGAGGTTTTGAACTTCGAAAGTGGGCAAGTAATGAAACCCAACTCCTTTCTTCTTTAGAACCCTCTGACTGTCAAATGTCAGTTTCATTCGAGGAGGAGGACAACACTTCGATTAAAGTGCTGGGGCTTCAATGGAGTCCAACTTCCGACACTTTTTCTTATTCATGTCACCCTTCTCCTAAGCCATGTACCAAAAGAAATATCCTTTCAGAAATAGCGCGTATATTTGATCCTTTGGGGTTTATTGCGCCAGTAACATTCTTAGCAAAAACTATTATGCAGAAACTTTGGCTGGACAAGGTTCCCTGGGATGAAACTCCCTCACAACCTATTGTTGATCTTTGGAACCAATACAAAAGTGAATTTCCATCTTTGTCAAGGATTTCTCTACCTCGATATAATTTTTCAAATAATATTCAACGGTGTCAACTGTTGGGATTTTGTGATGCTTCAGAACTTGGGTATGCAGGGGCAGTATATGTTCGGATCGAGCTGACCGACGGCAATGTTCGATCCTCCTTAACTTGCGGTAAATCTAAAGTTGCGCCACTTCAAACCAAATCTATACCTCGCTTAGAGCTCCTTGGAGCTACCCTACTAGCCGATCTTTTGAATTTTGTCATACGTACATATTCGCCACTTGTCACTATAGATGAAATATTCGCCTTCTCGGACTCACAAGTAGTTTTGGCAGGGTTGGCATCGTCGCCGCATAGATGGAAAAGTTTCGTGGCAAACCGTGTTAGCCATATTCAGGAAACCATTCCGGATGTACCTTGGTTTCACGTTCAATCTTTGGACAACCCTGCTGATTGTGCTAGTCGTGGACTAACTCCTAAAGGTTTATTGGAACATTCTTTGTGGTTTCACGGTCCTCCGTGGGTAACCTTACCTCGCGCTCAGTGGAACCTTAGAGAGTTCAACAGCGAGCACATAGACCTGCAAACAGAAGCACGGAAAGAAGAGAAACCCACGGTCTTGTCGGTAGTAATAGGAAAGACTTACTTTGAAAAATTGATCAATAGGCACTCTTCCTTACCGAAAATTATTAAAATTCTTGCCCATTTTGTTCGGCTAGCCTACAATGTTCATCATAAATGTGACCGACTTTCTGGGTCATTTTCTGCCCTAGAACTTCACGATACCTTGCTAGTACTTGTTAAGAGGGTCCAAGAGCAATCGTTTTCGGATTTAATTATCCAAATTCAAACCAATAAACTGTTGCCTAAACCCTTTCGCAAGCTTGCCCTTTTTTTGGATGCTAGCGGGTTTGTCAGAGTGGGCGGAAGATTGCGAAATTCAGACATTTCCTTTGAAGCCAAACACCCTTTACTTCTACATATTTTGAATCAAAAACTCTCCAAAAATATTCATTAGAAACTCAATTATCTACCCGTTTTCGAAGTGACCAGTGGGATTACGTTGTTTATGAAACAGGAGCTCCTGTGAGGCGCCAACACCAGCGCATAGCACAACCCTGTGCAACTCCAAGGTAGGTGCCTTATCTAATATTGCCTTTGTATGGTTCCGCGATCAAATTTCGACGCGTTTACAGTCCGCGGCTCTCCAGAATAAATTTCCCAACGTTTTAATCATAAACATTCAGATTCAATATACTAAAATTTTATAGAAAAAATAGCCCAAAATAAGTGAGCTATGATTTGTACAATCCGATAATGGTAAAATTTTTTTTTTTTTTTTTGGAAATCTGGGAAACCTGGAGGAACTGTTGTATTATATATTATATAGTAGACGTAGGGTTTATTAAGAACTTTATTCTATGAGCGTGTACAATCAAACCCTATTATATCTGACTGACCGTCATGCACAGAATATGTAGCTGACAAGCTGACATCGACTTGTATTAGGTATATTTATACCTAATACAGTGTAACACACAACATCCTCCTTTTTTTTAACTAAATTGAGTAAGATAAAATGAACGTTTTGGTTAAATAATAAATTAATATAAAGCAAATAATAGATTAAATACTATAATTGGTTTCATTAGATTAGAGTGTGGCTTTAGTCCTGCAGAGCTTATGATGAACAGAAAAATTAAAACATTGTTACCTATTTTACCAAATCAATTAGACAGGCTTATTCCAATGTCCAAGTTTGGAACACTTACGACAACAGAAACCAGATATATTTCATTCATTAAGGAAGTTGTTAGCTTCAACATACTGAAATTTCATAAAAGAATAGCCCCGGATAACAGAGCTGTGATGGTTAGAAAGTTTTCTGGTTTATTAAAGAAGGTTTCAGCTTCAACATACTAAAATTTTATGGAAAAATAGCCCCATTATGTTGAGCTATGATTTTTACAATCCGATAAATCACACTGACTGGTCCAAAATATCTAAAAATGACGATATCTCAAAAAATGGCGAAACTTTGCATGAAGGTAAATATGGTCAAGCAGCTCCCAAATGATCCCAATAATCACTCATTGAAAACTTTCTATCGCTGTAACAAACACCCTGGAAAGAACTTTAAAAGAATGGAAAGACAAGTTTCAGGATACTCTTCACACAAGGTGTAGTAATTTTTATGGGAATTTGTGCAGGCCACAAGTGGGAAAAACATACTTTACGCTCGTGTTAGGTACATTTTTTCAACGAGCATGTTCTTGAGTCTTCACGCACCGATTTGCGTGCGAAAAGTACCACATTTCTGCACATCGTAGGAAAACATGCACGTAGGTGCTACTTTTTTCGACTCGGTTTAACTTTGTTTGAGTCTCCCATCATTACCCAAACACAGATAATTAGAGTGAATGAAGCTTCTTGGGATAAAGCGACAGTCAGCAACACAATAGATTCAATGTAAACTTGTGAACAAATCTCGCTAACGCGCCAGCTTATTATTCGTTCCGCACAGTGACGTCACAAGCGCTACTCTCGCTGCCTCGTTAATTTCGTTTTCTAGTTTTCGATTCATCAAAAAAAAAAGAATGGTTTCTAGATGTTTTAACGCTTAATACGTGTTTTGTGGGCCTAGAACCACCACTTTTTATTACAATTGAAAAATAGTGGACATTACTATTGTTTAAAGTTGGGTTTAATAATCGATTTTAGGAGAATAAAAATTTAAAATGACGATCCATATTTGAACCACCGAGAATGGATTTTAATTATTTAAATTAAACGTATTTCTAATAATATGTACCGATGTTCTTTATTGACTTCTTTTTGTAAAGTTTGTGTTTTTGTCTTTTTTCTTTCATGAGTCGAACAATAAGTACATACTAATTATATTTTCGATTCAGAAACTTGTATATTAAAAAACATTTATTTTATTGATTAAAATACAGAGGTGATAAAAGAAAATATTCGGATCAAATTGCTACAGGCTAAAGCCAGAAAACAAATGAACGTTCCTTATGGGACGGCATCGGCTTAAATAAACATTTAATGCCGACATAGCAATTTGATGTTTACTTTACAACAATGTATTTAAAAAGTCCTAGAGGAAAGGGGTAAGCACATTAAAGCATATAAAAAATAGATAATTGATTATAAATCAGCATGGCAATTGGTTAATATAACTCCTCCCTCCTTAAGATGTTGCAAACGTGGATTGTTGTGAATTCAAATCAGACAATTCAATTTGCACATTTGCACAACCTTTTTCTGAAGTTTTATATTTCCTAAAACAGTAAAACAGTAAAATTAAAAATAAAATAGCAAGACTTAAACCTATGGTTACATATGTGTTTAAATAAGAGTGTTCAAAAGACAATTCTTTTAGATTATGAACTCTTATTTGTTTCGTCGTCTTGAAGGCTTCTTTTAAGTCTTCTTGGTTGATTTCTTGAAGTTCCAATGTTGTTGCGTTCTCTGGAAGTTCAGGGATGTCTGTTCTTGGAATCTTCAGTTCAAAATTGAAGTTCTCGCTGCTTTTTGAAAATGTTTTGATTTTGGATTTTCACAAAACATTTCTCAAAAGAAACTAGCGTTGGATTAGTTATTATTTCCATATGGTTTGTCTTGTCACATTGAATAACTATGGTCAGGCTTTTCTTAGGAATGACTTATAGTTGTCCATTCGGGAGTTGTCTCACTGTTGGTTTTTTATATTTCACTTTAGTGAAAGGACATTGTTGTGGTAGGTCAGTAATCAGGTCGTAGACCCATGATTCTTCTTGTTTCAGCTCTTCTTGGTTACAAAGGTACACACTTTCGACTTTCGGGCATTCCCATAACGTGATGTCCGTAGTAAGTAATAGGTAAGGGTACTTATTCCTAATGGTAAGTTCTTGGATAGGAATTGGATAGATTTTATACAATATAAAGGGCTTGGGATCAATCATTGGTGTGTGTATAACAAATATAATTAACTCATTTTGGATTTTCACTTGAGTTTTCATTGTCTCATAATACTTGATTTTATTATCAAAAGGTATTTGTTGACTTTTGGGTATATTTGTTAATATTTGATTTAATTCATTATGCTGTCAAATAGTATAATGCATTATTCCCAATTGTGCAAAATTTATTGCTAATTGCACAAGATCAATAAGATTCCTTATTTTATTACTTTGAATATTGATATTGTTCAATATTAGATTAAAGGTTAACATTGAGTGGAAATTTTGGTTTTCCAAGGAAATATTTTGTAATTTTCCTGTGATAACCTTTTGGTTAGATTCAATAGTTAAAAATTGATCGTGAAATGTTTTTGTAACTTGTTTCAATACTTGAGCTTGTGTTTTTAGATCTTCATTGAGAGTCTTTTGATTATCATTAAGCGTCTGGATATAAGAATCATATCTTGCGCCATCTTCAGCATGTAGGGTTCCGTAGAGCCATTTTTGTGCTGTGCCCATGAAATTTAATAGACCTCTTTTATTACGTTTTCGGTCTTGATAGGTTCTGATTACTTGTTTCATAATCTTAATTTGAGAATGACTGTTTTCAATATTTGTTTGAAACAGTGCAACAAATTGGTTTGACCATGTTGTTTTGTTAAGAGTGTCAGATAATTTCATTAAGGTAATTTCCAGTTTATGGATACTTTGTATGATAATTGTTGTGTTTATGTGATAATAGGCCGTGTTATGTTGAGTTGTTACGTAAGTAGTTCCTAAAGAGATTGGTAAAATAGGATTTTCTACCGTCATCAATGTATACGCTTGGGTGACTCCAACGAGAGTTAGGAATACTAATGGATTCATCTCGGAGTACCTGAAATAAATTATTGTCGTTTAACATTTTGTTTAGCAAAGCGATTCTGTGTTTTGCTATCATAACGCGGACTTATCTTGTCTCTATTAAATTGTTTTACAAAGATTGGATCTTGTAATTCTGGTTCAGGTTCACGATTTTTATTACGTGATTCTAAAGACTTTGTTTGTTTCGCTAATAATTTTTCTTGAATTTCTTTATTCAAATTTGCAAGGGATTCTGCCAAACTTGTTATATAGTCAGTTGTTAGTTTATTTTCCGTTTGTTCAATCGGTATGGCATAATTCAAATCTCCTTTAATCACTTGAAAAGGGGTGTGATTCATTGTACTATGAGTACTGTTGTTATAATTCAATATAGCGATTGTCATTAGATCAATAATACTCTTATTCGGGTTTTGAAGTTTCAAACTCGTTATACTTTCACGTAGTGTCGAATGGAATCGTTCGATTGGACTATTCGAGTTCGGGTTTCTTGGAATTGTGTAATGAAACTCAATTTTGTATAATGTACAAAGATCTGTCATTATAGCATTTTTGAACTCTGCTCCATTATCTGATGTGATTTTTTGAGGTATTCCATAATCACTAAAATATTTCAATAACTGTGATGATATCTCAACAGCTGTTTTCGTATTTACAGGAGAGGCTTGACCAAATTTTGAAAAGCTATCAATAATGGTCAGAAATTTCTGGTTATTGATTATATACGTGTCAATATAAATATGTTCAAAAGGTTTCATACCAATAGGTGTTGGTTTGAATATGATTTTGTATGGTTGACGTTCATACTTGGTTTTATTGCATATCTCGCATACTTTGACATAATTCTGTACGTCTTTCTCGATATTGGGCCAATAGAATCTTTTCTTTAAGGCTGCAATATTTTCAGTGATTCCTCTATGAGAGGTTTTAGTCTCATGATATTGCTGAATTTTCTCTTGTTGAAGATCAACTTCTGTGATGTCTTCTAATAAAGAGTTCGAGATGTACAAAGTAAATGAATTCGAATTAAACGATTCTTGTAATGCTCGTATTACAATAGGTTCTAAGGATTTATTTAGGAAATGAAGGCAATAAATACCAGGTGGCATGTATTCCTTTACTAAATTAGTAATTTGTGATGTTGTTGGATTATTTGGTAAGAAGAATATTATTCTCTTCTTATTACCAAATAGTTTGATTATCTCTTTTCTAATTGTGTTATTATTGGAATATCGAAATACAATTTGATTTCCAAATACATTTACATGTTTCTTAGTATATGGAGCTCCTAGTATTGGATTTTCCATAGATGTATGTATTGTTTGGTCATTTTCAGACAAGGCTGAAATTGTTGAAGAGCGATTAGTTGGTGTTATTTGTCTGTTACTTTTTTGAGTTTTAGAAGATTCTCCTATTTCTATGGGAATTTCTTTTTTCTCTTTTCTTGGAGGTATTATTAGTTGTGATAATATCTTTATTTTGGGTTTTACTTTCTTAGGTTCCTCTTCAGGTTCCTTTTCTGATGCTGTTTTTGTTGATTGAGATGATTCAGACATTGTTATCTCTTTTTCTTTAGCTATCTCGCTTTGTTTAGGAAGATATACTCTAGAATCTGTAAAGTATTTTGCTATGATTTCGTCATTACATAATGGTGTATCTTTCAGCATTAATCCTAATTTTTTATGAAATTCTTCATCTGAAGATGTTAATCTGGCATCTGGATCTGATTTTTGAATGGCATGAAGTTGTATTGCAGGAATTCTTGATAGTGCGTCTGCATTCATGTTTAATGTTCCTTTTTTGTATTTGATCTCATAATCAAATTCAGATAGTTTTAGTCGCCATCTGACTAGTTTAGAACTTGGTTCTTTAACATTAAATAGCCATTGTAGAGGTTTGTGATCTGACAAGATTGTGAATTTTCTACCAAAAAGATAAGGTCGAAAATATTTTGTTGCCCATACGATTGCTAAAAGCTCTTTTTCAATCGTCGAATAATTACATTCAGCTGGGTTTAAAGTTCTTGATGCGTATGCAATGGGAAGATCAGCTCCGACAGGACCTTGAGATAAAACGGCTCCAATTGCATAGTTTGATGCATCGGTTGTCAATAAGAAAGTTTTATTAAAGTCAGGATGTTGTAGTATTGGGTCATTTATTAATACATTTTTACAAGTTTCAAAGCTATTTAGAAATTCTGCATTGTGTATTATTTTTTTGTCTTTTTTCAAACAAGATGTCATTGGTTTGGTCAATTTGGCAAAATTCTTTATGAATTTTCGGTAATAACCTACTAATCCTAAAAATGATTTTATTTCCTTCACCGTCTTTGGTATTGGGAATTTTTTTATTGCCATTATCTTCTTTGGATTCGGTTTTATTTCATTTGGTGTAATTACATGTCCTAAGAATTCGACTGTCTTGTGTAAGAATTCTGATTTGTCTAATTGTATTTTTAAATTAAACTTCTCGAGTCTCTCAAATACTTTTTTTAGATTTTTCACGTGTTCATGAAGTGAAGTGGAAAAAATTATTATATCATCCATGTATACTAGACATATTCTATTCTGTAATCCTAGTAATACATTATCCATCACTCTCTGGAATGTCGCGGGGGCGTTTTTCAAACCAAAGGGCATTCTGTTAAATTCGTAATGACCATTTTCAACATTAAATGCTGTTTTGGGTATCGAATTTTCATGCATCTCGACTTGATGAAAGCCAGAGGCTAGATCTAGTGTCGTAAAATAATTACTACGACCAAGTCGGTCTAATATATCCGTAATATTAGGTAATGGATATCTATCATCAATAGTTTTTTCGTTTATCTTTCGATAATCAACGACCATTCTCCATTTTTGTATGCCTGCGGCATCTTCTTTCTTAGGTACTATCCACACAGGGGATGACCAAGGGCTACAGGATGGTCTGATTATGTTATCTTCTAACATTTTCTTTATTTGAGAATTTACTTCTTGTTTATGCACATGTGGGTATCTATACGTTTTTGTGTGCACTGGTATTTCATCCGTTGTTTTAATCTCATGTTTGACTTGATTGGTAAATGTCAATTTTTCATTTGGCTTGTGGAAAATTTTAGGAAATGATTTAATTACGTGTTTTAAAGCATCAAATTCCTCTGAGTTTAAATGATTAATACGCAACGACTTAATGGGGTCATTTGCATATTCAGCATTTTCTAATAAAGTCATTTGCTCTATATTAAATATCTCAAACTTTTCGTCAGCGTACGGTAAACTTATTTCCGCTAAGTTGTTTATGTTATATGGGACAATAATAGGCTTATTCATTAAGTTATGTACTTCTAGAGCTACGGTCTCGTGTATGACTGTGGCTATTGTCGATGGTATATAATACGTTTCATTTTTTTATCGGTGGTGTAAGTATTTCAATGCCATCAGCTATATTTGTATTGAAATAACATACTTGAATTGAGTTGCTTGGAAACTCAAAATTTTGATTTTCGAAATCTGTTCTATATTGAAACGGAATTGTTGTTTTATTATTAGAAAGAAGCATATTAGAAAAATCTATATTTAAATTATTATCTTGTAATGCTTTGATTCCAATAATTCCATCAAAATAGTCATGGAAATTATACATTATCATTTCAATGTTGTTTTGAATATTATATTCTTGTAAAATTGGGATATTGATTTTTCCATACGTTTTTCTTGTACCCATGCAAGTAGTTAGCTTGTTTCTTGAATTAATTATAGAATTTGAAAAATATTCTTCTGCTATTGAGGGTCTTATTAAAGAGGCATGACTTCCTGTGTCAATTAATAATTTACACGGTGGATAGTCTATTTGAATAAAAGGCAGTTGGTTGATTTGATAAGCATTTAAAGTTAATGCTGACTCATTGCATCCAAGGCTTGTAACTGAAAATTTTCGTCTTCAGTTGCGACTTGATTTTCTTCAAAATTTGTCTCTTCATAACAGTTTTGATTTTCAGAACATTCGTCATTTTCGAAATTTTCGTCAGGATCAGGTAATTCGATTTCAAAGATGTTATTAATTTCTTCGATTGTATATTTAGAAGGGTATTGATGTTGATTTTGTGCTCTTGGTTGCACTGAAACACCGGACATAGGTGTGGGTTTCGAAAATTGTTGATTAGTGTTTTTTCGAAAGGCATTATTGTAGTTTTTGCCAAAAGATCCTGAACTAGTAGGAAATTTTGTTGGTACATAGTCCTTTTTAGGTTGTATATTAATAGGTTGGGATGGAAACTGTGGTTTCTGTGGTACATACGATGTTTTTTGTGTATATTGAGGTTTTTGTTGAGTATAGGTTTGTTGTGATTGTTGTGAACGAAATTGCGTATTTTTATTTTAGAAATTTGAAAAATTTTGATTTTGATTTTGATTAGTAGAATGAGTAAGTCCTCTACTAAATTTCATGTGGTTTTCAGCTAGTTGATAATTTAACAAAAATTTGTTAGCTGCATCCAACGTTTGTGGATTTTGAACCATTAAAATTGTTCTTAATTCGGTTGGCGAATTAGTGACTAGATTTTGAATAGCAATAATTTCGTTTTGTTCAATTAAAACATTTGAAACTACCGTTAAATTTGGGTCGCACATGATTTTAGATGTAATTCTTTGAACTAAACCTTTTAGTTTATCCAAATACTCAATAATAGTTTCTTTATTAGTTTTTGTGGTATACATAAGCTCTTGTACCAAATTCTGTCTAGAATATTGATCACCATACTTAATTCTCAACGCTTCTCTTATATCGGTCCATGTTTGTAAATCAAGACGTGCCATAAGAAAATTTCCTGCGTCATTTATTAATTTTGATTTTATGGCGGTAACCACATACTCTTTTTGAGCATTTTCACCAGTATAGTAAGTTTGATAAAATTCATTCATGTTTCTTATGAAATATTCTAAATATTGGCTTTCGCCACTGAAAAGTTTGATAAGTTGTACAATTGATTTTAAATTTTCACTCATTGTTACGGTTGGTATTTGATTTTGGTTGTTACTTCTTGAATTAGGAGTGTAAAGATGATTTAAATTAAATTGAGTCAAAAGATTCTCGATTTCTTCTTCAGAATCTGACATATATATTTCTTTGAATTGTTAAAAGAAATTATTTTGAAAATTTAAAAAAATTCAAAATCAAAAAGTTTTATTAAAATTAAAATAATAATTAATTATTCAGTCTTATGCGTTGCTTTTTCTTAAAAATTAAAAGTTGTTGTGGGTTTGTAAATTCTTTTTTTACTCTTTATTTTTGATTTGATTTGATTTCAGCAAACCGTTTTGGAATTGCAAAAGAACAAAAATCTGAATTTAAGTCTTCTCAGTAAATCAAAAAAATTAGAAATTACAAAAGGTCAAAAATCCAAAAATCTTAACTATGGAACACCAATTACAAAATGTATAAAGAGAAAGGTTGTACTTACTAGGCAAAGCTAATAAGAGTAGTCCTTCTTCACACGTTGTTTCTTGTTATTCCTTATACTCAGTTAACCAATTCGAAGTGGACAGTATCTGGAACGTTTAATAGCAGCACTGATAATCCAAATTTCACTTTTCCGAAGAATTCACTTTTTCGAACTTCCTTCAGTCTTTTGAAATTTTCGCGACGAATTACGACTGTTACAACTCCCGAAACTTAAGCACTCTGAGCATCCGAACGACTGCGCCAATTATATTTTCGATTCAGAAACTTGTATTTTAAAAAACATTTATTTTATTGATTAAAATACAGAGGTGACAAAAGAAAATATTCGGATCAAATTGCTACAGGCTAAAGCCAGAAAACAAATGAACGTTCCTTATGGGACGGCATCGGCTTAAATAAACATTTAATGCCGACATAGCAATTTGATGTTTACTTTACAACAATGTATTTAAAAAGTCCTAGAGGAAAGGAGTAAGCACATTAAAGCATATAAAAAATAGATAATTGATTATAAATCAGCATGGCAATTGGTTAATATAACTTACTCATCCAAGATGTTTTCCTTTATTCGCTATTTCTTTGATATTTATTGCCAATCAGAAAACTCTTCAATTAGGTAGGTACTCCTTCTTCTTTTTTGAGCTACTGAGGATTATTGATAATTAAATTGAAAATCAATCTTAATATAGTACGATGTACGGAGAAGCTCGATCCGGAAAACCACGCAGCCCACTAATCAGCAAACACGGACTGCTTAATTGGATCGATTTCGAAATAATGGGCATGTGTCCATGAACTAATCCATCATACATTGTGTGGGTTTATTATAACACTAATTCAATCTCATCTTGTCTTAGAATAATAAGTTTCACTTCAAAATTCAAATTAGTGCACACATTTTTATTGTTTTGGTGTACATTTTTCGACAAAACAAGTTGCTTTTTACCATCTATGGAACATAAAGAATAAAGAGGGTAATTTGACGCGTTATTTTAAACCGATAATAAAAACCTGTGTGCTCGTTCAATTTCCGACCGTTCAAATTTAATTTTAATCACTTTAAAACGCCACTTGCTCGCTATTCAAGATTTATACGTACTCGTTTATTTGCCCAACTGGAAACTATCCATATATTTAGTTTAATGAATAATTAGCGAGGTTTATGATCCAGACTTTACGGTAACTTTTATAGATGACATAAAGACTGCATGGAACTTTTGGCACGTCAGGTCAAATAATATTTTTTTATAAAAAAAGAGCATCCATCCATTTTCATTTGAAAAGTTAAACTCTTAAAAGGGTAATGGGATTATTTGATCCATGTAACCTTTATAAAGTGGGCCTTCATGGTATAACATATTCTTGTCTATTTTTATAGGTTATTTAATAATAATAATAATAATAATAATGACTTTGTTGCAACCCTGAAAAAAAAAGTTACAAATGGCAAAGTTGAAGCCTGGCTTCCTCACTTATCCTAAGATACCAATGTTTTAATCAGTACATGACAACTATTTTTTATATGTATATATGCTAAATAATATAATATATATTTATACCTATGTATTTATACAACAATATTAAATAATGTTCAACAAAGAAATAATATTTAATGCAAAACACGATACCATAGCAGACACAATATTTAAATAGTAAGCATAAAGTTGTACAAAAAAAAAATCAATTAAAAATTAATAAAAAAACACCCGGTAACAGTATAGCATTGACGAACCTGGGACTAATAAGCCAATTTTGTATCACATGAGGTCAGGTATCTGGCCCCTTATTTTATTTCGGAATTTCTGAGGAGGTGCACATTTCAGATCAACAGGAACTTTGTTATACAGTGAATATATGCTATAACTAAATGATCTTTCATACATTGATGTTCTATGAAATGGAGGAATTATTGTGTATTTATGTGTTAGATCAAGAGCATCATGATCATATCTGAATTTATTTTTTTGATACAGGTAATTAGGCTGTTTTTTAAAAATAATGTTGTTAAATAAAACCAAACTGTCAAAAAATCTCCTTTCACTCATATTTAGCCAGCCAATCTCCCTAATTTTGGCATGTACCCCTCTATCATACTTGCGTATACCACCAATCAACCGCACACAGCAGTTCTGGATTAACTGAATCCTCTTTGCATCTCGTTCCAGAAGACAACGATCATATATAACATCACAGAAATTAAACTGAGACAAAACCAGACTATCACATAAGGTTTTTTTTAGATTTTCATTTAGTATATGACGCTGATGAAAAATAAGTTTTAGGTTGGCGAAGGCCTTTCTAATGCAACTACCAATATGATCTGTGAATCTCAAGTTAACATCAATTAATAAACCCAAATTTCTGGCAGTTGCCGTGCATTTAAACTTATGTTAAGAAGACCTTCGAATCGATCCCTACTTTGGATTCGCCCGAAGAGAAGCACCTGACATTTTTTTGGGTGCATTTCTAGACAATATTTTTTAGATTCCTCAGAGAGAAGGTCAAGTTCACTCCTCAACGTTTTTCTAATCGTTCTAAATCTATCGCTACATATTAATTTTTTTTAACCTTTGGGGACTTGAAGTGATCTGTAACCACAAAACATGAGATAGACGATACAGTTTTAACTATCCTTTTGCAAAACTAAATTGTGGCGTAAAGGGTTAATTGAAATTCAAACAAGGGTTGATTTAGGGATATTAAAGCCCTTATACTGTTTAAGGGTGTGCAAATACACAGTAGAAAATTACTACCAGGCAAGCGAATTTTCAAATGAAATTTAATATAGAATTTATAATGACCAATGACCAATTTTATACAATATTTTAAAAAAAAAATTCTGAACATTATGCATATTTATCTAAAATGCGCAGTAAACTTGATGGGGTTTCATTTCGGCACAATCATTTTTCGCTCCAGTGGCTACTACTGGAAACATTACGATTTAAAACGAAGGAAATTAATTACAGTTTTAATTAAATCGTTCGTTTTGCAGTCTGGAATGGCCCTAATAAAACACATGCGATTTAATTTTAGCTTGTTATAAATTGTTGATGGTCGTTGGGGAATAATTCTTAGAATTTAACTTGTATTTTTGTGTAAAATTTCGGAACATTGTTAACTTTCATTTGGTTTTTGACTAATCTAAATCAATGGCATGTAATATTGACAGCTGACTTGAAGAGGGCGCTTCTGTACTTGGAGCTCTTTAAATTTTGGCGCGTGAATAATCGAATGTAACTTTAACCTCAAAAGTCAAGTTTGATGTGTGGTTTCAAGACAAGCTGTCGCTAACACTTTTGGAAATGTTTTTTAAGGACAACTGAACGTTTCGGAAGATACCTATTTTAACTTATTTACTGTTCATTGTTCATGTAGTCATCTTTCCTTCTACTCATTAAAACGGTTTAAAACTATTGACATTTACCGCCAAAATTCGAAGCACTTCAAATTCACTCGCGCCCTCTACAAAATTTTGGAGAACTTAACTAGATATTTGCTGCCATTCAAGTGTTTCCAACTTTTCATTAATTTTGTGCCATTCATATACTCTGATATTATGTTAAGTGAAACGTATACTACAATAGCATCCATAAAAAATAATACACCTTGTGTGAAGCGTTTCCCGAAAGTTATCTTTCCATTCTCTTAAAAAAATTTCCAGGGTGTTTGGTACATCGATAGAAAGTTTTCAATGAGTGGTAGTTGGGATCTTTTGGAAGCTGTTTGACCATATTTACTCTCATGCAAGGTGAGACATCGCCATTTTTAGATATTTTGAATCTATATAATCATGTATTTTAACACATAACTTGAGGCGAGCATGGACTCTAAGGCAAAAATATCAGTCAGTGTGTTTTATCGGATGATAAAAATCATAGCTCCGTTATTTTGGGCTATTTTTCGACAAAATTCTAGTATGCTGAAGCTGAAAGCTTCTCTGATAAACAAAAAAATATTTGGTTCCTCCAATTTTCCCAGATTTCCATAAGAAAAAACAAAAATTAGACCATTGACTCTTAAAACAGAAATTTCACTCAGTGTGTTTTATCGGATTTTAAAAATTATAGCTCCGTTATCTTTGACTATTTTTCAATAAAATTTCAGTATGTTGATGCTTGATTCTTCCTTAATAAATAAAAAAATATTTGGTTCTTCCAGGTTTCTCAGCAGAAAAAAAATCAAAAATTAGGCCATTGACTCTAAGGCAGAAATATTACTTAGTGTGTTTATCGGTTTGTAAAAATTGTAGAAAAATGTAGACTATTTTTCTATAAAATTCAGTATATTGAATCTGAAAGCTTCTTTAATGAATAAAAAAATATTTGGTTCCTCCCAGGTTTCCCAAATTTCTAGAAAAAAAATCAAAAATTAGACTATTTACTCTAAGGCAGAAATATCACTCAGTGTCTTTTATCGGATTTTAAAAATGATACCTTTGTTGTGTTGGGCTTTTTTTCCATAAAATTATAGTATGTTGAAGCTGAAAGCTTCTTTAATAAAAAAAAAATATGTGGTTCCTCCAGCTTTCCCATATTTCCAAAAAAAAAAATCAAAAATTAGACTATTGACTCTAAGGCAGAAATATCAGTCAGTGTGTTTTATCGGATTGTAAAAATCATAGCTCCGTTATCCTGGGCTATTTTTCCATAAAATTTTAGTATGTTGAAGCTAAAAGCTTCCTTAAGAAATAAAGAAAATATCTGGTTCCTCCAGGTTTCCCAGATTTCCAGGAAAAAATCAAAAATTAGACCATTGACTCTAAGGCAAAAATATCACTCAGTGTGTTTTATCGGAGTGCAGGAATCATAGCTCCGTTATCATGTGCTATTTGTCCATGAAATTTTAGTATGTTGAAGCTAAAAGCTTCTTTAATGAATAAAAAAATATCTGGTTCCTCCAGGTTTCCCAAATTTCCGAAAAAAAATAAAAAATTAGACCATCTACTGTAAGACAGAAATATCACTAAGTGGATTTTATGGGATTGTAAAAATCATATCTTCGTTATCCTGGGATATTTTTCCATACAACATTTGGTTCCTCCAGGTTTCCCAGATTTTTAGAAAAAAAATCAAAAATTAGACAATTGCAGGGGCGTTGCCAGGGGAAGCCCGCAGGGAGCCTGGAAGTAGACAACATCTGTAAACTGCTGATATCAGAAAAAGCCAGTGTTGCCAACTACGGATCAACTATTATAGTATAGAACGCTGTAAAATTATAGTACCTACATTTGCACAAATTATAGTATCCTGCTGGAGACAGATGATCACCAATTTTCCTGGTGGGACACACACAGATCGAACTATTATGAAATTATCTGGACAAAACGAGAAAAATCAGTGGCGTATCATACTAAAATTTCAATGTTTTCCAGTGGAAAATAACCCCATTGAAAATTAATGAATATCAACTAAATTAGGCATAAATGCACCATCTAATATTTTAATTTTTTTTCTGAAAAACTATCCAAAGGAAAATTATGAAATTTTCTGGACAAAATGAAAAAAATCAGGGTCGTGTCATAGTAAAATTTCAACTTTTTCCAGTGAAAAATAACCCCATTGGAAATTAATGAAAATCAACTAAATCAGATATTAATGCACCATCTAATATTTTATTTTTTTTTCTGGAAAACTGTCCAAGAGAAAATTATGACATTTTCTGAAAAAAAAAGAAGTCAGATATCATGGTAAAATTTTAAAATTTTCAAATGGAAAATAATCTTATTGGAAATTAATGAAAATCAACTAAATTAAGCATAAATGCATCATCTAACATTCTATTTTTTTCTGGAAAACTATTCAAGGAAAAATTATAACATTTACGGGAAAAAAAAGAAAAGTCAGGGGCGTATCATACTAAAATTTCAAATTTTTCCAGTGAAAAATAACCCCATTGGAAATTAATGAAAATGAACTAAATTAGATATAAATGCACCATCTAACATTTTATTTTTTTTCTGGAAAACTGTCCAGGAGAAAATTATGACATTTTCTGGAAAAAAAGAAAAGTCAGGGGCGTATCATACTAAAATTTCAAATTTTTCCAGTGAAAAATAACCCCATTGGAAATTAATGAAAATCAACTAAATTAGATATAAATGCACCATCTAACATTTTATTTTTTTTTCTGGAAAACTGTCCAGGAGAAAATTATGACATTTTCTGGAAAAAAAGAGGAAAGTCAGGGGCGTATCTTAGCAAAATTTCAAATTTTCCAAATGGAAATAACCTTATTGGAAATTAATGAAAATAAACTAAATTAGGGATAAATGTACCATCCAACATTTTATTTTTTTTTCTGGATAACTATTCAAAGACAAATTATGACATTTTCTGGAAAAAAAAAGTCAGGGGCGTATCATACTAAAATTTCAAATTTTTCCAGTGAAAAATAACCCCATTGGAAATTAATGAAAATCAACTAAATTAGATATAAATGCACCATCTAACATTTTATTTTTTTTTCTGGAAAACTGTCCAGGAGAAAATTATGACATTTTCTGGAAAAAAAGAGGAAAGTCAGGGGCGTATCTTAGCAAAATTTCAAATTTTCCAAATGGAAATAACCTTATTGGAAATTAATGAAAATAAACTAAATTAGGGATAAATGTACCATCCAACATTTTATTTTTTTTTCTGGATAACTATTCAAAGACAAATTATGACATTTTCTGGAAAAAAAAAGTCAGGGGCGTATCATACTAAAATTTCAAATTTTTCCAGTGAAAAATAACCCCATTGGAAATTAATGAAAATCAACTAAATTAGATATAAATGCACCATCTAACATTTTATTTTTTTTTCTGGAAAACTGTCCAGGAGAAAATTATGACATTTTCTGGAAAAAAAAAGAAAAGTCAGGGGCGTATCATACTAAAATTTCAAATTTGTCGAGTGAAAAATAACCCCATTGGAAATTATTGAAAATCAATTAAATTAGACATAAATGCACCATTTAATATTTTATTTTTTTTCTGGAAAACTATCCAAAGGAAAATTATGAAATTTTCTGAACAAAATGAAAAAAGTCAGGGGCGTATCATACTAAAATTTCAAATTTTTCCAGTGAAAAATAACCCCATTGGAAATTAATGAAAATCAACTAAATTAGATATAAATGCATCATCTAACATTTTATTTTTTTTCTGGAAAACTGTCCAGGAGAAAATTATGACATTTTCTGGAAAAAAAGGGAAAAGTCAGGGGCGTATCATACTAAAATTTCAAATTTTTCCAGTGAAAAATAACCCCATTGGAAATTAATGAAAATTAATTAAATTAGACATAAATTCACCATTTAACATTTTATTTTTTGTCTGGAAAACTATCCAAAGGAAAATTATGAAATTTTCTGAACAAAATGAGAAAAATCAGAGTCGTGTCATACTAAAATTTCAAATTTTTCCAGTGAAAAATAACCCCATTGGAAATTAATGAAAATCAACTAAATTAGATATAAATGCACCATCTAACATTTATTTATTTTTCTGGAAAACTGTCCAGGAGAAAATTATGACATTTTCTGGAAAAAAAAGAAAAGTCAGGGGCGTATCATACTAAAATTTCAAATTTTTCCAGTGAAACATAATCCCATTGAAAATTAATGAAAATCAACTAAATTAGATATAAATGCATCATCTAACATTTTATTTTTTTTCTGGAAAACTGTCCAGGAGAAAATTATGACATTTTCTGGTAAAAAAGGGGAAAGTCAGGGGCGTATCATAGCAAAATTTCAAATATTTCAAATGGAGAATAACCTTATTAGAAACTAATGAAAATCAACTAAATTAGGCATAAATGTAATTTAAAATGTCAACTGTCAAAAAATACATGCTCTATCAATACTAAAACGATAGAGCCGCATCAGCTAAAAAAAAAAAAAAAAGTGACGCTTGCACGCCAACAAAATAGGTGTAGGAAAATAGAGATTATTTTCCAGTAAAAAACTAAATAATTTGATAATGCATAATTATAGTATTTTAGGCGTACTATAATGACTTTTGATAGTAGATAGAACATAACCATTCAATTATAGTACAAATATTATAATTATAGTACGGTTGGCAACACTGGAAAAAGCTTAAAGGATAGTGGGTTTGTGTATATTTCTATAATTGACTTGGGCTACATATTTTTTGTATCAATCATTTGGTTTTTCTTTCCGTATTGCTTCGGAAGAGTATTAGAAATATCGGAAAAAGAATTGAGAAAGTGTTTACTACCACAAACAACAAAAATATTTAAAAATGCTGATATCTCAAAAACGATAAAACTCTGCATATAGCCAAACAGCATCCAAATGACCCCAACTATCACTCTTTGAAAATTTTCTATCGATGTATGTACCAAACACCCTGTATAAACTTGAAGATTTTTTCTTTTTTATTGAGTGGCTCACAAAAAACAAAGTCTATACTTAAGCTTTATCATTGTTTAAAATCAGAAGAATGATACAAAATGGCCAAAATAGAGTGTTCCGAGTTTTAACTCGATAACAGATTTTCTTGATACTTTGCCAAATAGCAACCGAGGTTCTAATACTTCTAACGATCTTTTTCCTTGAAGCAAAAAAAAAACCTATAATGGGTCTGAATATTTTAACACTCTAGCTTAGTACTACTGGTTAGTTTATTAGGGGTTTAAAACCAGCCAAGTCTAATAAATAACGTTAAGTGATTAACAAAATCTACTCGTATTCATACAGTGCTTTAAGAAATTGCGCATAAAAATTTCATGCGGCTGCTTCGAACACTTTTCGATAATGATGTACCATTTTTCTTGGATCTTATTGGTCTGTATATTTACAAATTTTCACATCCACGACCACACCGATGAAGAAAACTGCATAATAATAAATAGAATTTTAGGTGTCCTTCTAGTAGTATATGATTTTGTTATGTAATGCAATAATAATCCATACACAATCAAAATAGATATCTATTGCAAATTACAATATAATGATAATAGATTTGTAACGCACAACCCAGCCACAGAATACCAAACGAAATATGATAATTATTACGATCTAATGTAAATTATGTTTATCCACATTCACAAATGAAATCGGTAAACAGGTACAATTTGGTAATAACAAAGGATGAAATAAATTAGTTTAGCCTAAACATTACTTATTGGAATAATGTTCCCAGATCTGTTTTTCTCTCTAAAAAAAAATCAAAATTTACGCTGTTTTAGAGGAAAATTAGTTTATACTCGTTCTACAAACTTTGTTATATTATAGTGAAAAACAAATCAGGTATACGTTTGTCAAACTCCACAGTTTGGACCTTAGCTAATTCGACTTGTTGTTGGTAAGTTTAAGATCTAGATCCGGACTGTCATTTGAAGGAGAAACTTGTTAAAGTTTAGTTTAGTAATTATAATTAAGTCTCTCATTGTGTCTTTGAAACCGTTGGGCTCCATACAAGATATCTCATTTGTATTTCCATTATGTTTTGGAAACGGCTTTACTACAGGAATTTTACAGATGTTTAGTAGTTAGCGACTTTTTTCTATACAAGCTGGAAGTGCTTTTATCAAATATTTTTTTTCAAGAATACTTGAAATTTTAGTTTATTTCTTGTAGTTTTCTTGAGGAACCTGATGTCAAAGTTCCGTTGAGTACCTATAATTAGGTATTTTATGTAACTATTAGAAATATTTATAATTTTAAATAATTAAAATCCATTTTCGGTGATTCCATTATAGATCATAATTATTAAGCTTTTATCCCCCTAAAATCGATTATTAAACCCAACTTTGAACAATTATTTGTTTTTCATTGCAGTTATGAGTTATACTATTTTATAATTACATGCCTAATAACCGCGACCGTAGAGCTTAATAATAATCTGCTGAATTGATGAAGGTAAATAGTTTGTATTGAAATTAAACATTGTGGGATTATAATCAACAAATTAATTATAGTATATTTAAAAGTATGTTATATGGACAAAATATTGAAAATTAGGACTTTCAAAAAACCTATCTATAAATGGCTCTTTTATTAAGTTTGTCTTTAGATATTTTTTTAATGTTCGCAGTTATGTACAAATCGGCTCTTTTGGAAAAACTTTGAAACCTAAAAGTTTTCATTCATCGCTACACACTCCACTTTTTATAACATAATTTTATTGGATATGACTACTTGCACATTTATTTCCGACTGTCCGACTCGCACATTTTCCTACACGTATGATTTATCGTGCAGTAAAATTATTGTGGAACTGACCGCAATTCTTGATAATATAACAGCGTAACAAAGCGTAAATTTACATTTCCGGCGTCAAGAAAATGGCCTTAATACAGATAAAAGTGGGTTTTTCGGAGTCCGGAGCTACGCTTTCCGGCTCAAATAACTGTCTCGTAAACTTTGCGGTAACGAGTCTCACGTTCACAGGTGTTCGAGGGGAGCATTTTACATCAGGTCTTTAAAACGTTTACGACTCTTTCTCCTGTGTAATTTGATTCTGGTAATTGCACTTTTTCTTTCATATGTTGAACAAATGTGTTCAAGAATCTTTTAGTAGAATTGGTATAATTTTCTGAAGTTTATTATTCTACTATTTTGCAATTATTGATGAATTATTTTGAATTAAAATATTCTGACTAGATAATGAAAAATCAGCAAAAATGTCAAGAAAAGTTGCAGAATATTGATACTTTTTGGGTTCACCTCGAAACTAATGAAACATTCAGATTTTATACTGGATTAAAGTTCGATGGGGCTGTTGGAAAAACAGAAATAATTTTAAAATAAATTCAACTTGATAATCAAAATAGTCCCCAAATACGGATTTTGTTCCATTCATGCTTATCTTGAAAAATAACCCGAAAAATAAACAGGGGCTATAAATAGACTAGCCTAGTACGGCCTGACACGGCATGACTGGGTCTGCAAAAAATCCCTTTGACCGCAATAAAAAGATTTTAATCTGGCGGTCTCAGTGCCCAGATATACTCCGTGCAGAGTTGATGTGTCACGCTGCTACCGGCGCAATAGTCCGAGAAATATTTTTTAAAACAATAAAACAAAAATACATTTAATATACAAATACAGTGCTACAGACTCCCTCAAGTACCTCAAGTATCTCAAATACTGTTCAATAGGAAGTAAGAGTTTGATTTGTGAATTATTTATTCAGCCTTTATCATATCCACCGCCATTTTGTTATGTGAAGTGGAACGTGTGCTCAGAAGCAAGTTTTAAGTTTAGATTAGTCCTTAAGAGCAGTTTGTCAACAAGGATTAAACAATAAACACACACACCACACAGTTCTCTTTTATTTTTGAACCACCAACAAAAAGCCTATGGATTTACAGGAAAACATGTAAGCAGCAAAAGGTCCAATTGCATGGGTCCAAAGTACCTGGATCCCTTACATTTGGTCCTTCGAGCCGGATAAAGAGAACTGTGTGGTGTGTGTGTTTATTGTTTAATCCTTGTTGACAAACTGCTCTTAAGGACTAATCTAAACTTAAAACTTGCTTCTGAGCACACGTTCCACTTCACATAACAAAATGGCGGTGGATATGATAAAGGCTGAATAAATAATTCACAAATCAAACTCTTACTTCCTATTGAACAGTATTTGAGATACTTGAGGTACTTGAGGGAGTCTGTAGCACTGTATTTGTATATTAAATGTATTTTTGTTTTATTGTTTTAAAAAATATTTCTCGGACTATTGCGCCGGTAGCAGCGTGACACATCAACTCTGCACGGAGTATATCTGGGCACTGAGACCGCCAGATTAAAATCTTTTTATTGCGGTCAAAGGGATTTTTTGCAGACCCAGTCATGCCGTGTCAGGCCGTACTAGGCTAGTCTATTTATAGCCCCTGTTTATTTTTCGGGTTATTTTTCAAGATAAGCATGAATGGAACAAAATCCGTATTTGGGGACTATTTTGATTATCAAGTTGAATTTATTTTAAAATTATTTCTGTTTTTCCAACAGGGGCTTCTACCTACTCGAAGCGTTTAAAATTTTTAATATAAAACTTTTCGGCAATGCATAAAATACTTCCAAACAATTTTGCCATTCTAGCTGGTAGTTCTACAATCTCCAAATTAGGAAAATACAACTTAAGTATCATTATAAATAAAAATGTCTCGAAAACTTTATAATTGCAATATAATCAATAGAATCCGAAATGGATTTAAAATTTATAAATTATAAATGTAAAGATTAGTTAACTTTTGTGAAATAAATTACCCGCACTAAGCTTTCTCAAACGTCAAGAACGTGCTTTATTTTAAATTAGCAGGCTTCTTTGAGCTTAACTTAAATGCCGCGCTTATATTAATATTATAATTGAAAAGCCACTCTTCTTTCAATTTTTTTCGAGTGTGTTAATAAGCCGTGAAGAACTAATTTTATAATGTTTATGTTCTATTTAATGAAATCTTTGGGTCTTTGTAAACTCGATTCTTGACTAGATTTTTAAAAAAACTTTCCTCCGTCAAATAAATCTTGTCCTCAAAACTTGCGCACAAGAATAGGCTTCAGTTCTTTGCAAACTGTCTTTACTCTCTTACAGTCGAGACGTTTTCCCATATTAAAATTATTGTTATTTTTCTTTTAAGTGGTTTATGGGAAATATAACACTAGTACATTTTCACACAGACAAAAACATCCTTTTTCTTCAAACTACACTCAGGGTGACACACGTCTCTTGTTTAATTTAGAAAGACCCTTCTAGGTATCAACCAGCAGTGAGTCATAAAAACAAGACTCTTTCCTTTTAACAAATGTCTACTGGTTATACTTTCTATTATTTAATTATTGCCTTTTGCCTTTACTTGGGCTATAGATGATTTCAACATTACCTTTCGGAACCTGGTTTATTAGTTTTTGAATAATCTTAATTTTAACATGCCACTTATCTGAAAATATGTTAGAGTACAGCCTAGCTCGAAAAAGGACAAGAAAACTCTTCCTAGCAATTTATCACCTGTAACATTTGAAATGTCACAAAAATATATTTATTTTTCTTAATTATTTTTATATATTTTGTAAGTACTATTTCGTACGCCTAGCGATATCTATGATTCTTCTGTATGTATTATTATAATTATTATAAATTTATTTCCGTAATATCGAGTACTGATCGATGTAATATTATTGTGAATTCATTAACCTTTAAAAGGTTTATTTAACTTTTAATTTCAAATCAATAATGTGGTAGTTTTACAAGGTAAACTAATATAAAATCTTTAGGTTGTCCAATTTAAGTTTTATAGTTACCTATTTTAAACTTTAAAAGTAAGAAGGTAGAGCTCTTCCGGAAGCCGCGACCCCTTGATTTCACCTTGCAGGTTTTTGATATTTAAAACTGCCTAGGGATTATTTATTACCTCTTCGCATTTTATTTATTGATTTAATTGACTTTTAGTCAAAAATTAAATGTTATTTTTATTTTGACTTCAACACTTACACTTGGGTAAGCCTCATCGTAGGTATCTATTTCATTGTTTTTAACTTTCAATCTTTTTATATACCTATTTAAATTAAGTTTTGGTCCCCGTAAGCTGCTTAAATTGTTTTAATAAAATTGGATACTGAACAATAATCACTTTTGAACAATTTATTTGTTTTAATGTTAATGAACAACAAGTTCGCCATCCGGTCAATTGATTATTGTTTTTAGAATTTCAAAGGTTGTGTTTTTATTGAAGGGGTTAAATTTCAGATAGCTATTGGATTTATTTTAACTTTTAGGATTTTTGCATTTATCTTTTAAAATAATAGCTAATTATTTGAGTAGTGTCTAGTTGGCTTTTCTTTGATAATCAAAATAATTTTATACAAATTAGTGGCGCCCTCTCTTTACTGTACCAACACCAAGGACCACCCCAAGCTAAAGAACCAATGAGCATAGTCGAGCACAATTATGAGAATTCTTTTGTTTCGGCAAAAGAGCGTTACAATTTGCCTGTAGTTGCTTCTCGTAACGTGGGTCACGGTCACAACTATGTCAAATTTGGATAGTAGTGTTGAAAATAAGTGACATATTTTGTCATCTTTTTTTTATAATCAGTTCCATACTAGCCTTATGATGGCGTCAAATTTAACAAAGTGATCTTCTAATCGGTCCCCTGGTGCATGATTAAGGTTATTTAACTACCTCAATAAAGCAAGTTTTGTAAACGAACTTGAACGAACAAATACTGCTTTGAGAGCATCTATCTGGGCTTCAGAGTTCTGGCATTCCCTAATCATCTCCAAATGTTTATCTGATAGTCCTTGAATAATTATGGATCGTGCTTTTGCATCCATTTGTTCGCATGCTGACTTTTCTGCCTGGCTTGCAGTTTCGCTGAGCTCGGTATTAATAACTTCAAAACACTTGTCTCTTTTCAAAAGTATTTGTATATGAAACCACCAATTATTGAAATTATTTGCCTCCAATACCGGCACGGAGGCTTATGTGTTATTTATAAGAATTCTTTAAGTTTGGATCTACTTAACCTTACCCCTTGGCGGATAATCTGTAGAGTTAGTTTTAATTTATGCTCGCTATACTTGTGCAGTATCTATTTTAAGCCAAATTTGGATTTCGAGTATGCATTACCTTTATTCCAGGAAACTTTATTCGAGGACGCAGCGTTTGACCCGCAAAGCCCCTGGATTATAGCAGAGTTGGTAATCTTGGCGATGTCTGCCCAGAGGTCCTGGAGGGTTCGGAGCTGCGTCCCGCTAGGTCTAGTTTAGACAGGCTAATTAACGCAAGGGGTCGAAGTTTGATTGACATTATGGACTTAAACGGGTTTTTCCTACTGAACGGTCGTTGTGACGACGACTACATAGGACAATTTACTTTTATGGGAGATAATGGGGGTACAAGTACTGTGGATTTATGTTTTATTAATTTGCCTTGCCTCTCAATGCTGAATGATTTTTACGTGTGTAATAGTGAATATACATCTGATCACTTTCCAATAACTATCCGACTAAAATCAAAGAGTTTTCCAAATCTTTCTCTACCCACACCAGTCGTGCGGTCTGCCCCGTCCCTTGCGTGGTCTGGTGAGGTTTCTCAGCAATACAAAGCGTTGATGCATTTGTCCCAAGACTGTCGTTTCCTCGCAGATATGAATGAATCTCACGAGAATCTTTGCACCACAATATTCACGGTTGCCAAGTCTCTTGATCTTATAAGGCCCTCGTCACAAAACTTAAGTAAAAACACGGGTCGCGTTAATAAACCGTGGTTTGATAAGGAATGTTTTAGTTTGAAAAAAAGAGTGAACACTGAGCTAAGACATTGCCGGGCCCAAAATTTTTTCGGAGAAGCAAAACTAAGATTTATGGAGACAAAAAAACTTTATCGTAACACCATAAATCAAAAGAAACGTCAATTTGAAACTCATATTTCAGACTCGCTTGCAAACACGAAAAATTCTAAAGAATTCTGGCTAACTTATAAAAGACTTGGCGGTCACAGAAAACAGACATTACACTCTCGCGAATTCTGGCAAGATTATTTGGCAACCGTGTATACACAGCAATTCTCCGAACCTTTTCAGTTTTACGGTGTGCGTGATGGTGTCCTTGACCGAGAATTCTCACTTACAGAGTTGAAAAATACCATAGGCAAATGTAAGAATCGGAAATCGCCTGGTGTGGACGGGGTCCCCTACGAATTTCTAAAGAACCTTCCGAGCAATTGGCTTCTGTATATATGCACATTTTTTAACAAAATATTGGAAACCGGAAATACTCCTTCATCTTGGTCTGAAATTGTGTTTTCAATGTTACATAAAAAAGGTGATATTAACGATCCCAATAATTACCGTTCAATAGCTCTGGTTAACTGTTTAGCTAAGATTTTCACTCAACTGCTTCTTTCTAGGCTTGAAACTTGGGAAAACAATTTTAGCGTAATACCTGAAGAACAGTCGGGTTTCCAAAGAGGACGCGCCTGCGCCGATAACATTTTTATCTTGACTTCTTTATTACAGTTTCATTTAAGACTCCCGGGTAGAAAGGTTTTTGTTGCCTTTATTGATTTCAAGCGTGCTTTTGATAGCGTTAAACACTCACTACTTTGGAGAAAACTCCATAGTTTTGGGGTTCCTCCCTCCTATATAAACATCTTAATTCAGATTTACTGTAACGCTTCAGCTAAAGTAAAATGCTCTGACGGACTTTCAGACCCAATTGGAATAAGTGAAGGCGTACTTCAGGGAGAACCACTATCCCCTTTTCTGTTTTTACTGTTTCTCTCTGATATCATACAGTTTTTTGAGGGTAAGGGAGAAGGGAGCTAGGCTAATTAATATTGATGGTGTTAATGAACTTTTTATGCTGCTCTATTGTGACGACCTAATTGTTTTCGGGCTTTCAGAACGAGATCTACAATGCAACCTGAATATCCTGGCTGAGTATGTACAGGAGAACAATTTGGCAGTCAATGTTGCAAAGTCCAAAATAATGTGTTTCAGGAGAGGAGGTTTTCAAGCTAGTTACACCAAAAGATTTATTTTCAAAAACGAACCCCTTGAAATTGTCAATGAATATACATACCTTGGAGTCACTTTCACTGCATCTTCTAAATTTCGAATTATGGCAGACAAATCTGTCTCAAAATGCAAACAGGCCATTGGCGCGGCAGTTTCACATCTATCAAAGTCTAAATCATTTTCAATTACTTCAAGACTTAAAATATTTGAAACGTGTGTACTTAACATAATGTCTGGGTCCGCACCCATCTGGGCCCTAAGATATCTAGACGTCCTTGAACAGATACAAACATCATTTCTCAAAAAATCTCTTTCCCTGCCTAAAAGCACCTCTTCAGCCATACTTCGCCTGGAGTTTGGCGTTTCTCCTATAGCGACAACTATACTTAAATGGACTCTCAACTTTCTCAAAAGGTTGCTCTCTATGGATGAAAGCAGATTACCCTTAATTTGCCTTAAAAGGCAACTACAGCTTATCGACTCGCCGCTAGCATATAACTGGCTATCGCAACTCAGATTGGTACTTACTGGTTTTGATAATATTTTGATTAATAATTTAACACCAAGATTTGTAACTAGACGAAAAATCGATCAAATAATTGACAAATACCGAGAGCTATCCTTTCGGAAAGATATTGCTTTGGCTAGAGATTCCAGTTATATGACCTTTTATCCATTTTTATCAATAACAAAAAATTCAGCTACTTATTTAACATTTAGAGTACAAACATTTGTTTTGAAACTCATAGCGCAAACAAGACTTGCCAAGAAATACCTGTGTGCTTTTACCTTTAATTCTATCCTCTATAAACTTGACCCCCGCATAATATGTACGGTTTGTAACACCTCTGAACTAGAGACATTAGACCACATTCTTTTCAGATGTCCAATGTATAGAGAAGTCAGACCATTAACATGGTCGAGCCCTGACTCATTTCTCAATTTACTTGAAACCTTAGCTCCAGTATCTGCCAAAACATTTGCTTCCACCATAATGTCATTCCTCAGGCTTCGATCCTTTTTGATATCGCAGGATTAGAATTTGTTAGAAATATCAACTTTCTCTCTTTTTTTTGTTGTATAGACCCCTTCCATAGGTACTTTTATTAGGCACCAAAATGTGAACCCTTCTGGTTTTTAGTTTATACATAGAAATACAAGTAACTTTATCTTTCGCTTTGTAATTAGATTAAGATTATTTAGATTATTATTATTTTTTTGTTCGTTTCTAATAACAAATACGTATCCAAATTCAAAACAAATTATATTCCCTCCTTTATAAGTTTATTTTTGCTTTTGTAATTCAAACCACTACGTTTACTAGATTTAGAGCACTCATTGTTATAGAAAATACTTTCTGGAAACAATAAAAATTGAATTGAATTGAATTGAATACCGGCACGGCAATAGTACCTGAATATCCGCTAGCCATTGTTTACTCCACTTTGATACACACGACACTTTCCACGATTGTCTACCTTTTATTTTTTAAAGGTAATTGTTCTAAAAAAAAAAAGGAACAGATTTCCTTACGTTTTAATACTCTACTTTCTGCGTATATCTGGGCCCATAATCTGATAAAAAGTATGGGTATTTTGAGAAAGAACTTGAAACACTTTCAGTTTCTATTTTTTTTCTAAAACAATACAGTGAACAATAATTAAACGTTAACAAGAACTCACTTCTTGACAGATCATAATTTTGTCGACCATAGAACTGGTACTGGTTCATTTTATCACCTCATTTTTTTTTTTTTTTTTTTTTTTTTTACGGATATGCGCACTCGCAAGGAAATGTCCTATCACGCTCGAGAAGCGGCAAGTGTGCGGAAATGTCGGTGTATGTTGGTCTTGAAACGGTTCAGGTTGTAACCTGCAGGGAAAACCGTCGCAGGGAGTTTATTCCACAGCGATGCTGTTCTCCAGAGATATGTATTCTGATATAATGAGGTTCTTGGTGCCTCTAGTTTGACAGTAAATTCATGGTAACCTTCTGTTTGACGGGTTCGCCTGGTAGGTGCTACTCTCGGTGGAATCATACGTGCCAACTCTTCAGAGCATTTTCCGTGATAGTACCTGTAGAAGAGAGATAAATCGCCCACAGATCTGCGATGTTCGAGACCATCCAAGTTACGAGTAAGTGCGGGGTCATTGATCAGCTTGATAGCTCGTTTTTGCACGGTATTCAAAAGCATTAAGGTATGTTTGGGTGCTGCACTCCATATATGTGAGCAGTACTCCATAGTTGGTCGAATCTGGGCTTTGTAGAGTGTCAGCAATTGGCTTGGTGTGTACAGATGTCTTGTACGAAATAGCACCCCCAGCTTTTGGGAGGCCCTTTTAACAATATCTGCCACGTGACTGTGCCAAGACATGTTGGTCTCTGCAGTAACCCCCAAGATATTCAACTGACTCTGTAATGTGACAGCACTTCCAGATAGCATGATGTTTGGCTCACCGGTGCTGGTCTTTTTTGAAAACAGAGCTGCTTGGGTTTTTTTGCGCGTTGAACTGTACAAGGTTTTTGTTACCCCAGTCCTCTATTATCTCCAGGTCGTTATTTATCTGCGATATTTGAGTTAGTCTAAGATGATGGAATTCACGTGCGGAAAGACCTGTGGGTGGTATGAGTGAGGAGACTACATTGCCATCGTCTGCAAAGCAATAAAGTGGATTTACTGTTTTATCTATGAGATCATTTATGTAAATCAGGAAAAGAGTTGGCGAAAGGATTGCTCCCTGTGGCACACCAGCATTTATTTGGTAAGAGTTGGAGTTCTGGCCATCCAGTGCAACATAAATGGATCTGTCCTTTAGGTAACTTTCAAACCAAGTGCAAAGTTTCGGCGATAATCCCATTGCTTTGAGCTTGTTGAGCAGATTTTCATGCCAAACTTTGTCGAATGCTTTAGATATATCTAAGGCAATTGTTCTTGTTTCACCCCGCAACTCAATCGCTTTCTGCCATAAGTGAGTGACGTATGTAAGTAAATCGCCAGTTGACCTATATTTTCGAAATCCGTATTGCTTATCGTTGATAATTTTGTACTTTTCCAAGTACTTGGTTAGGTGATTGTTCACAACTCTTTCCATTACTTTTGATATCACCGGAAGTAGAGCAATTGGTCTATAGTTTAACGGATCTGTCTTTTTTCCTTTCTTTGGAATGGGTTGTACTGCGGCAGACTTCCATGATGATGGATATACTCCTTGCCTGTAAGACAAATTGAATAATTTTGCGAAAGTTGGGGTGAGTTTGTTGGCGCAATTTTTGAGTACTATTGCGGGAATGCCATCCGGACCCATTGCTTTGTTTGTATCCAGCTTTTTTAGGGATTTTCGTATTTCTCTGTGACAAAAGGGTACCTCTGGCATACTATGGGAAACCCTTTCAATGAACGGTGGAGTTTTTCTGTTTGGCACTGTTAGGTTGGAGTTGGAGGCAAACATTTGGGCAAGCATATTGGCTTTTTCCTCTGATGTTGTGGCTAAGTGATTATTTTTATCTGTAAGTGGTGGTATGGATGACTTGGTGAAGTTAGATCCAACAGCTTTTGCAAGAGACCAAAAAGACCTAGAACTACTTGGACAATTCAGCAACCTGTTTTTTATTCTTTGATTGTATGTTTCTTTAGCGGAGTCAATAGTAATTTTGCAACTATTTCTGGCTTCTATAAATTCTGTGTGGTTTTGAGCGGTTTGTTGTCGTTTCCAAAGGTTGTATGCTCTGTGTTTTTTCTGTACAGCCGTTTGACACTGGCTGTTGAACCAAGGTTTTGCATTAGCTCTACGTTTAGTTGTATGTGGGATATATGCGTCCATTCCAGATAAGATTACTTGTGTTATTTCATTACAGCAAATAGTGGGATCAGCTGTTTTAAAGCAAACCTCTTGCCATGGAAAATCCAGGTAATACTGTTTTAGGTCATTCCATTTTGCCGATTTATAGTGCCACATTTTACGAGGAAGTGGTTGTAGGCTTGGTGGGATGAGCATTTCGCACTTTGTTATTATAAGTTTATGATCGGACGAACCAAGTGGAGCATCTACTTGAATTGTGTACGAGTCAGGATTGGTGGTTAGGAACAAGTCTAAAAGCGCTGCAAATTCGCCCCTTTCTGAGATACGGGTAGGTTCATCGACAAGCTGCGTTAGACCACAACTTATGGCAAAAGCTTCTGCTTCTCTGCCTTCGTTATCTGTTTTGTTGTGGTGTTTCAGCCAGGGTATATTGTGGACGTTGAAATCGCCTAAAAAGACAATTTCCGCCTGTGGATAGTTTGACTGTATACTATCACAGCTTTCCGATAATGTCGCGAAAAAGTTTTGGTAATCGGTGTTACTTGGCGGTCGGTAGAGGCAGCAGATAAACTTGGTCGATGACTTTGAGGTGAATTTTAGCCATATGATATCAAGGTTCGCTGGTTCTAGCTTCTCCTCTCGATGACATGAAAGGTCATTTTTAATGTACACACAGATCCCAAAATTATATCGAAATCGGTGGTGTAGGTCATATCCGGGATAAAGATAGTTCACAATAGGTGTTGCAGAACTGATTTTAGTTTCAGTGAGAACAAGGATGTCAGGTCTTTGTTCTTCAAGATGTTGGTGAACTGAATTCATATTTGTACTTATTCCTCTTATATTGCTAAAATCAATTCTGAGTTGAGTTTTTGATCTTCTCTATCCTCATTCTCATTCCGTAATTTGTTGGATTATATGCTCCAGGAGCACTAGGTGGGGGTGCTGCTGGAATAGCAGAAGCAGTAAATGACGCGCTCTTTATTTGACACCCTACAAAACACGATGCGATATATTTGCAAAACCAAAAAACTGCTAAACCTACTACCAAATACGGCAAGATAATAATAATTCCCAATTTTAGAGGTGTTTTAATGCGTGCCTATCAAGACTTCTTCCAAGCATTTCGACTACAAATCTTGTTTGAACAAAATGAGGTTTGGACGGGCAAAAATATGATCGATTTAGGTCGAAATCTCAGCACAGAATTATATGAAACTTCAACTATTCAGAAATATTTTCAATAAAATGAAGGTGTGAGTCTCAGAGGAAGTGTGAGTGATAACGGCAATAATCTGTTGATGAAATATCCGTCAAAAATGAAATGTAAAATTAGAAACTCTTATTTTAGATAATGGAACTTTTGCATTACTCCAATTATATTTCCTTACCTTGTGCCATATACACTACGAAGATAGCACAATGTGACCTGCAATTTCTGCTATTCGGAGAATGAATATTGCAAGTTTCAAAACTGCCAACCAAAATGAAGTTTCGATTTTTCAAAGAAAGTGCAGAGTGGAAATTCCTACTGTTAATTTCTTTTTCACAACAGTTAAAAGGAAACTAAATGATGCTTAACGAAAAGCAATTATTGGATTCTTGTTTTGTGTTGAAACTAAAACTGAGTGCGCAAATATTTTTGAATTAAAAAGTTTTCTAAAAAAAGTTCATTTCAAACTCAAAAAATATAGAATCTAAACTTTAATTTTTTCAGCAAAAATTGAGCTCCAAATATGTAAATTATCCTATCTATAAATTGCCATTTTTGACGTATGCGGAAACTCTCACGGTCGCAGAACGCCGGTTAAAGTGTTAATGCGGAACAATTTTACCGAATAAAAAACGACGATTTTCGATTCGGCAGCGCTATTACATATTTTGGACTCGCGCCAAATACGCTCTGTCCGCATATAAAGTTTAAAATACGCTCCTTTTGAATAACGTTAGCTAATAATGAGTTGCCATTTTTCACGATGATTCCACAAAGAGAAAAATTTCCAATTAATGAAGGACATACCTGCATTGTTTTAAAATCATGAAAGATTATAATTAATAAGTTTTTACCGTCTCTTCTTGTATTGTTAACCCAAAAAGCCAAAATTGACAATGTTTATCTATCTATATATATAAACGTGAAATTCACTCACTCACTGACTGACTGACTGACTGACTGATTAAACATGAAATCTCGAAAACTACTAAACCAATCGAGATGAAATCTTGCAAACAGGTAGGTAATAGGTTGGAGATGCTCACTAAGAAATAATATCAACATGGCCTTAAGCCTTAAATAACCAAAAATAAGAAACGGTGTGGTGCGCTTGGCGGAAGTGCGGGGAAAAAAGTGTAAACAGAAACAGACGACGTGTAGGCTGTCAAATTCAGAAATATGACAAGCAGAATTAAATTCATAGCGATTTTCATTCGCAGAATCAGTGCAAAAAAAATATGTTTATTTACAATCATACATGTAATGTTGACTTTACTGACTTTTAAAAAGTTCGAAAATGTCACTTTTTTGACTTTTACTTTCGGCCCACGGGTCGAAAGTTTACTTTCGACCCGTGGGCCGAAAGTAAATGAAATTTTTAAAATTTATTGTATTTTTTGACTTTTACTTTCGGCCCACGGGTCGAAAGTAAACTTTCGACCCGTGGGCCGAAAGTAAATGAAATTGTTAATTATTGTATTTTTTAGTTTTAATCCAAATGAAAATTTCAAAATTAGAATGATTGTAAATAAAATAGTATACATACCTCGGTGAAAAGTTTCATTACTGTCTCGAGATTTCAGTTAGACCTCGGCTGCGCCTCGGTCTAACTTAAATCTCTCGACAGTAATGAAACACTTTCCACCTCGGTATGTAATATACTATTTTTTCGTTATATTTTCATGCTTTCACCAGAAACGATTCGGAACCGATTCTGAACAAATCCCACCGGTCCCAGGCTAAGCTAACTTCAAGTTTGAGATATGACATTCGCAATTCGTTCACGTATTCGACAGTCTGGAGCAAGGTTCTGGAGCTTTTGTTCGGTTCCAAAACTGTGCGCGATAAAATAGGAACCTGAACCCATTCACAAGTTGGGTTCGGGTTGCTCACTCCGAGTTACTCCGATCGCACTCCAGCCGTTATCTGATAAGCTAAAAGGTAATACCCGAACGGCTGAAGTGCGAACGGAATCACTCGGAGTGCACGGAGTGAGCAAGCCGAACCCAGCTATAACTGGGCATGCGCTCTACGATAGTCCTCAATTAGTTCCGGACTGGTTCGGAATCGGTTCAAAATATGATCCGCGAACAAAGCTATTAGCAGCGAGTGGCACTACCTACACCCTACACCTACAAAATTTGTGTAGGGCGTGCGAAGCCGCGGGCAACAGCTAGTAATTAATAATTCCAAAATAATAATACCAAAGAAATTCCCCTGCAAGGAAGTAGATAAACAGCTATACATTACTCACGTGATTCCTGCAGCTTGGACAAACCTAAAATCATTTGTGCTCAACCCTTTGACTACATCCACGCCAGTAGTAAAGTTCAACAAGATACATGAACGTATAAACCATAACTGGTCGCTGACGATCCCACATCGAATAAAGCACTATTAGAAAATATTGAAAGAAAACTAAAATATGGACAAGCAGCTGCCAGAACTTACCATTGGACGACAAAAAGTCACAGTATAATGGCGATATGGAACACAGTTTTAACAGTAATATCGATATACATTTTATGGAGAAGACGACAACCATTAATCCTTGCACTCTTCAACCCTGGGAGAGGCCAAGAAGACCAACGCCAACACCCACCAGAACACGATGTAATATTCTACACTAAATGCTGTCTGTTTGTACTTATCCTCATTTACCTATTGGGAAAAGGGTTTATGTACCTACAAAATAAAGCTGAAAAAGAAAGCCTGCCACATAAACCAGAAAGAAATAATACGGGCGTAGAAAACCACGAGTACATATTGCGAATCACAGGCCATAGACCTGGCGAATCGCTGACATGCACTTTTCATAAAAATGAGTGCGACACGAGCACTACACAGAATGACGACACCAGGGAAGCACGAGATGATTAAAAACAAAACATCAGAGGTGAATTTAGTGGAACTTTGATTGGAATAATAGATATTCTCTGAAAGAGACGGAACAAAAGGAAAAAACTTCTTTACAATTCTATGTATTACTAAAAATAGATTATGACAAGCTGTCGCCTAGTCGGTACCACCGCCCAAACTAAACAAATGGCTCCACAAAGGGACCCATAAAATAGGGTGCGCTGGATCCCTGGCACAGGGGGCGACCATTCACCAACCACCCTCACGTACATTACTACATAATTCTGGAAGAAGAAAAATATATATATAGGTATTTAAATAAAGAAAAAACCAATAGAAGAACTTACTGAGCCAAGATTGGGACACTCTTGCCGCACAAGTCTCCTAAAACCCCCAAGTCGGGAGGCCAAGGAGAAGCGCATAAATATACTAAAACAAACTATACTCACAAAAGAAATGATTAAGGATTACTTGGGCCGTGGGGCCGCGCAAACCCACGAGCCAGATCACCAAATCGCCAGGAAGTACTTGGAACCAGAAGCAATTCATTTAGAAGACAAAATACAGAGCCGGAACAAAGAAGGAAACCAATGACTAGAGCTGTATAAGTGATACACTTTGTTTAGTTATAAATTATTGTGTTTTGTAGCCAGAATAATAATGCACCCTTACCATCCCAAAGTAACTTATTGTGGCGTTCGCCAGGCTGTCAAGAATCTTTGGCATTCCCTCTTGAATATACTAGAATCTAGCGAATTATTCTAGTTTAATAGGGAAAATAAGATTTTCGTGTGTATTCTAGATTTTATAGGAATAGATTTAGGAATATATAAGAAGGCCGGCATTGGTTTGTAAGTTAAGTTTCAGTTTGACTGTGATACGATTTAAATAGTGATTATTGCGAGTTGTAAGAGTTTAATTGTTGATTTAGTTATTAAAGTAATTAGTGTTAGAGTGTATTGTGGAGTGGAATAAATTATTGCTGTGTTAATTGGACTTTGATTTTTGGAATAAACGAAACGAACACAAGATTTCTGTCAGGCAACCCAAAGCCGTGACAATTGGTGCCAGAAGTGAGACATAAAGGACTGCAGAGTGAAATCCAATTGCGGAAATGCGGGGACACTAGTGTAGTGTAAAAACTGAACACTAAATGAACACTGGGACAGTTATTCAGTGCAAACAGTAACAATCACAAAAAGAGACTTAACCGATCGTGTAAATTACTCCGGAAGTGACTCTGTACCCGATTTTGACTGTGTAGTGAGTTCTAGAAAATTCTATTTGGAAATTGAGGGAGATATCGAATTTGTGACTTCGCCGGCGTATTCGGAACATCAATCGTCATTCACAAAAAGTTTTTCGAGGAGTTTCGTGAAAATTCTAGAACATTCTATATGGAAACCAAGGGAGATATCGGAATTGTGACTTCCCCGGCGTGTTTGCTGTATCAATCGACATCTAGAGGGGAGGTTTCAGGAAAGTTCTAGAATAAAGCAAGTTATCCAATTTGTGACTTCACCGGCGTGTTTGGAGCTTCGAGCAAAGATCAGAAAAGATATTTGAAGAAAGTTCAAGGGAAATTCTAGAACATTCCGTATATGCCTATCACATGACAACAAGCCAAAATGGACAAACAAAAAGTTGAAGAACTTCTGCGCAAAATGTTGGAACTTCAAGAGACCAAACGACAACAAGAAAAGCAAGACGAAGAAGCTAGGCGACAACACGAAAAGGCCAGACGACAAAAAGAAAAACAAGACGAAGAACTCAGGCGACAAAAAAAATACAAGAAGAAGAAGCTAGACGACAACAAGAAGAAGTAGGCGACAACAAGAACGGCAAGAAGATCTTGGAAAACTGCAGAAGATATTCCAAACCATACAAGGAACTGTCGCTAATCTAGACCAGAAAATTGAAAAAGTTAAAGACGATGTGCAAGAAGTTAAACACGACGTTCAGGAGGTAAAAACTGAAGTCAAAATCGATGTTCAAGAAATTAAAGACGATGTCAGAGAAGTTAAAAACGACATTCAGGGAGTAAAAGCTGAGGTCAAAGCCGATGTTCAGCAATTAAGACAAGAAGTTGAGGACCAAGTTCAAGCACTCGAAGATAAGATGCGTAGATTAGAAATACAGTTCATCAATCCAGTTAGTGTTGGAGCATTCTCCAGTATGAAGATAAAACCACCAACTTTTGACGGTTCTACGTCCTGGACCATGTATATTCGACAATTTGAAGCTGCTGCAAATACCAACGGATGGAACGATCAAGAAAAAGCTACAGCACTGATAGTGGCGCTACGAGGACCTGCCTTAGACCTTCTTCAGTCCATTCCTTTAGTCTACCAACAGAATTACCAGCATCTAGGTCAAACTTTGGAATTGCGCTTCAGAGATCATTACAGACAAGAAGTATTCAGAACTCAAGTTAAATCAAGAGTTTAAAAACCCGGCGAGAGTCTGCAAGAATTCGAATCGGAAGTTAAAAGGCTAGTGAGTTTGGCGTTTCCTGCAGATGGGGAAGACATGCAGGAATGGATGGCAGTATCTGCATTTATTGATGGTCTCAGAGATTCGAAGATCCAGGAAAACCAAGATTGTCCAAGTTCAGGAAAAGTAGCGAAGCCCTTGTCCGAGCATTAGAACTGGAAGCAATCTTTGGTGCTTCAACACCCAGAATACGAGCAGTGTCCATTCAAGACCCAAAGGATGAACAAATGTCAAAAGAAGATGGTAGCTCCAAGAATCTTATGAGTAAGTTCACGGAGAAGATGAAAAAACTAGTACTAGAAATTAGACAAATGGAAAACGATTCCAGACAAACACCAACACCGAGAAACCGAGTAGAATGTTACCGTTGCCAAAAGCTTGGACACATGCAATGGGATTGTAGACTAAAGATGTCCTTTCCATCTGGGGATCATTCTCAACGCTTTTGAAGGTCTAGAGAAGCCAACCCTAATAACAAACAGGAACCAACTAGTACGGAAGGGAGGATGCTGGCTAGTAATGACGGAGCCCCCAGAGTTGTGTCCATAAAATCATTGGGCAGTCATTATAGAGGATTAAAATTCGAAGGACACATCAATGGAGAATTGAAAACCATCACTTTTGATACGGGTGCTGATGTTTCTATAATTAAAAGAACATTAGTCAAGTCACGGGCAATCCAACCGCTCACTAGAAATCTGTCACTACGAACAGTCATCGGCGAATCTGCACCAGTTCAAGGAGAAGCTATGATTGAGCTTACTTTTGGATCTATCACCTTCAGGCACAGAACATTAGTCGCCGATATAGAAGATGATTTTATTTTGGGAATGGATTTGATCGGCCAACATGGTTTCTCTTTTGATCCTTCCATGAACATCCTTAAATTTGGTAATGAAGAAATTGTCCTAACAACACAAGAAGAATCCGATGCCTCTAAGATCTTGGCCACAACCCCAGTGAGGATTCCTGGAAGTACTGAGAAGATCATTTGTGGAAGATTAGAAACAAACCCTGGATGCTGCGTTGGACTAACACGTAATTTTATTGGAGATAAAACAGAAAGATTTCTTGTTGGGAAGATTCTAGTAGGAACAAATGGGGACATTATGATAAGAATTGCCAATGTTTCTTCCGAAACAGTAAGAATAAAATAAGGAGACATTATTGGAACCTGGTTCGAGAGTTCCAACAATATAACTCTCGGTTGGAGAGTTCCAATATTTTTAAGTGGAATAAATTATTGCTGTGTTAATTGGACTTTGATTTTTGGAATAAACGAAACGAACCCAAGATTTCTGTCAGGCAACCCAAAGCCGTGACATTATGTTAAATTTGATATTTCAATCTTTTTTTTTTAGGTGTTTAGTGATTGAATGTTTTTTAGTGACTAGGATATTTTGTAGATGTTGTATGTTTTTGAATGTAATGGATCTCTTTTCTAAGTATTGGGGACAAATGCCTCTCGAAGGGGGACGTATGTCAACATCGAGCCAGCTTGGGAAAATAACACACTGTACATGATTTCAATGATGTGTTGTAAAGTCAATATCCATTATCGTTGATTGTCCTTTACTTAGTTTAAGCCTTCATTTTAAGTCATAATTATATTTAAACATAAAACATTGTAATACATTTTATGCAACTTATTATATTCTATTTTCTAGTAAATGCTAAACGCTGAAGCAGCAAACCGTGGTTGCCACCTAAAAGTAGGTTACTTTATAATTTTAAACCATCATTTTGTCACGTGATTAGGTTGGCAACAAAACTGTTTGTCGCTAAGCAAGCAGCAGTAGTAGTAATGTTAATTTCCACATAACCATGTATTAATCTCTGCTACTCACGTCACACAATATACGCACAGTGGCTTCAGTATATTAATTTTCTCAACCAATTAAGTAATAAATTCTAGTAGTGATCTAAGGATTTAACTTGTTTTTTTTCTTGTTTACACCGGATACGACCCAGAACCTTCTTCGCAAACCTCAAGTTTCAAAGTTGTGGAAACTCCACAACATAATTTGGTGTCAGGTGTGAAGGTTAATCGATGGTTACTCGAGAAGAAGTGCAGTTCAGTTTGGTTCAAGCTATTCGGCAATAGTAACAAGAAAAGAATTGTTGAGTAAAAATTTTTTTTTAGTCATCAGCCAAGAAAACGATCCAGTCATCGGTCCATTCTTTAGCCAAGAAAACAAAAGGTAACTTTGTACTGCGCGGATAGTTGAAGCTACTCCAGAGTCCGGTACTCTTGAATTTTGGTTCCCGAATTCCGCTCACCGTGGGATTCTTTTGGACTTTTTACCGATTTTTTGAGACTAGAATTTTACTGTAAGTTAACTGTGTCTGTAAGTCACCAGTGTGCTGATTATTTGAGAGTTGGGAATCTAATTTTGGGAGCTTTTATAGCCCGCCCTCTCGCTGGCATGTGGTTTTTTTAGTTTAGCAACCTGCTGTTTAATGGTTTATTTTCAAAAAACTCTTTTTTCTATGACTATCAAAAAATATACCATCCGTCATATTTTATCTTAGTTTGAAGACGTCATTTTTGTTATTAGTGATAGAATAGCCCATAACGTTAACTTTAGAGACACTAGTGGCGAAAGTGAATGATTAGAATTTTACATGTAGAAAAACATAGTTCATCACAAAATTATGTAAATTTTGATGTTATATATTGTAATAAAAGTATAATATAGTTATGAAATTATTGCAAAAACGAGAACTTTTGATAAGATAGTGCCTCGATACATTCACGTTTTCTAGCGCCATCTATCAAACCAAGTAAGTAGGAACCCTTGTGAAAAAAAAAAAAAACATTAGCAGCAAAAACCAAAACATAATCATAGAAAAAGTATGGTGTTTTACAGTTTTACTTGTCGAAAATCATTTTTTGCAACTTGAAAACTGTTTTCTCGTTCCAAAAAATGCTGTTTTCGTCACCCGTTAAACAATATACTATTTTTTGCATTTAAAATCCCTGTAATTTATTGCTTTTAAAAATGAATACATTTTTTTCATTTTCCAAATACATATTTGTTCCTGGATAGCGCAAAGATTACATCTGCGAGCAGTCTATGGCACCAACACACAAAAAAAAAACAAGATTAGAGAATTTAAAAAAGAAATGCAAAAGGGACGCTTTGTGTGACAAACCAATTCCATGCCCGGGCGTATCAGCCAAAACGAAATGCAAATTGCACTCGAGGTCTCGTATCAACAATAAAATATTGTCAATTTCAGCCTTTTGGTGAACAATACACCAGAGTCGTTAAGAGCTAGCTTCTTTCTTTTGTAGTTCCGAAACAATGGAGATCATTTTTATTAATTAGAAGGCCAAAGTTTTAATGCATTTTCTGTTTGTTTCCCACGTTTTGAAGATTGCTTTTAATTAAAGTTTGTTTATGGCATTAGCTTGAAAAATAAAAATCCGTTATTAGATGAGCTTATTGCTATTCAACTGAGGGTATTTGAAATTTCGTCTTGTTAAGATGAAATAATTGATAGTAGGTACCTATATTTTGTAAGCTGGTCTAAATATTTCAAAAATCTATAAGTGCCTAATTTACCTTTTATTCATTACAGAATAAAATTTTGAAAAAGAAATCATCTTCTCTTTCCAACAGCGGAATAAAACTTTTTAGCACACCCTATTTTGAGGTTTGCTTGGAAACGATGTAATGCAATGCTGCCTTCAATGTGCTCCGAATAGCAAAACCGCAGACAACGTCGTACCGGTTTCGTTAAAAAATTTAAAACGCAATCATTGTTTGCACTTTTTTGTTCCATGATGGACATTTTAGTTTGAAATTTGAACTCAAAGTTCGAAATTATTCACTCTATAAAATCGATTTTTTTGTATCGGTTCGAATAATTTGACACATAAGTTCGTAAAGCACCTCCCTGAAAATCATAAATCAAAAACCGTATCGGCAGAGGTAGAAAACAAAAACAAATCACATCCCTATCTTCAGCCCACAAGAAAAGTTGTAGTGTCAAATACATAGCGGGTATAGAGAACTTTATTGTCTTTATAATAGCACAGCAGATGATTTCTGGAAGCTCTCGGAAAAATAAATTTATTATTTTTCATAGCGAAGCGACAATATGGAGTTGAATTACGATTTACGGTTTCAAAAATTTAGCTCCAAATAATCCAAAAACCACAGTATAATTGCTTGTTAAACTCAAATCAACCATGTATTTATGTATTGTCCCAATTCGTTTATATTTTTGACTAGCGCTCATCTGGTGTATAGAGAGTAATCAAAATTCGCAATACCTATCTAGCGAGCGAACAAACAACAAAACAAACAAAGCAAAATCTAGGAATACAAAAGGCTCGCCATGTGCTGCTGGAAACCAATTTTAAATCGAAATGCAAATTGATTGTCGAGGTCTCATATCAACTAACTGTTCCCCGCGGTTTAATTTGGAAGAAATTGGATTATTTTTAAATAATATTTTTATTCAACAATATATCTTGAAAACAATCGAACATGGATAGTTATAAACTCGACGTTCTCGTTGGGCGATCGCCCTTGGATTAATACCTACTATACAAGCTGTATGCAATAATTACTTTTTAAAGTGAAATGCGCGTTTTATAGGTCAGCAAAATTATTGATTTCAGATTTTCGCCATTATTTTTTATAATATGATACACATTTATTTATACATTTTATTTTTGCAATAAATTGAAATGATTGGAATAGATGCGATTTTAAATTAGTTTTGCAAGTTTAAGATTATTAAATTTGGGTTTTTCGTGAAAGCTGATATATTTGATATTGTTACAACTGCCCGCTTTGCGAGGGTGACATGGAGGATTTGTAGCTTTGGGGGTTGATGTGGAGAGAAACTCGCTCAAGTTGTATTAAAATGTAGTGTATATTTTTCCAAATATGCGCTTACATAATATATGCTAATCCTATAGGATGCATGATCCTTCCAACACTTGGGTCCTTATAGGGAGCCACACGTCAACGCTGCTTGGGGGACTGTCGGTTAGTTATCGTCACCCTTATGCCTTGTCCAGAGTAGCTTTCCCAACGAGAGGTACCGGCGCTGAACAACGATAAGGCTGAAGATACTCAGAGGGGCTTTCCCAATGAGAGGTACTCTCACTGGGGAAACTCAATTCCAGAGGGGCTTTCCCAACGAGAGGTAATTGCACTGGTTCAAGTCTGCCTTTGCTGCGACTAGCGACGCAATTTATATCCGTTTATTGCTTGTCTCATCATAATTAATTAGGTTAATTATGACCTGTATTTTACCGATTCGTAATAAACTCATCTGTTGTGAAGTTTCCACAACTTTGAAACTTGAGGTTTGCGAAGAAGGTTCTGGGTCGTATTCGGCGTAAACAAGTTAAATCCTTAGATCACTACTAGAATTCATTACTTAATTGGTTGAGAAAATTAATATACTGAAGCCACTGTGCGTTTATTGTGTGACGTGAGTAGCAGAGATTAATACATGGTTATGTGGAAATTAACATTACTACTACTGCTGCTTGCTTAGCGACAAACAGTTTTGTTGCCAACCTAATCACGTGACAAAATGATGGTTTAAAATTATAAAGTAACCTACTTTTAGGTGGCAACCACGGTTTGCTGCTTCAGCATTTAGCATTTACTAGAAAATACAATATAATAAGTTGCATAAAATGTATTATAATGTTTTATGTTTAAATATAATTATGACTTAAAATGAAGGCTTAAACTAAGTAAAGGACAATCAACGATAATGGATATTGACTTTACAACATCCGTCCCTCCTAAGAATGAAATTTGTAACTGGGGTTACGAATTTCACCAAGATTAGAATTACAAACTTTGGAATTACTATCAGCTATTTCGTTAAACTGGACGTCAGCGGTTTTGTCTATTCGCGGCACTCGC
Source organism: Ceutorhynchus assimilis (assembly GCA_917834065.1). Taxonomy (NCBI): domain Eukaryota; kingdom Metazoa; phylum Arthropoda; class Insecta; order Coleoptera; family Curculionidae; genus Ceutorhynchus; species Ceutorhynchus assimilis. Next base: position 8,053,187 of record OU892288.1, read on the forward strand.
ATTGTTAAACAGATGCTTTCAGCGGTTGCACTTGGAGTTTCACATTTCCTTTTATCTTGATTAACGCACATTGTTTTATATTTCTTAAAACCTACGTAACTTACAATTAAAAATACTACTAAATATACTAGAATATAATGATGAATATGGTTAAAATCAATAGATTTTTGGTTTAACATCTTTTGTTCCTTTGCTTTTAATACATCGATGGAATAACTAATTTTTGCTAATTTTTCATTTTGATCAGGAAGTACTAAAATACTTTTATTCAAGGACAAAGTTTCCATGAAACTGAAACGAAGATCTTGATTATTGATTTCATTTTTAATGTCAAGATTTTGAAAATAATTTGTGTTTATGAATGACTCATTTGCTTCTTTGGTAGCGTGACAGAACTTGTAAAAGCGATACAGTGCGGTGCAAGTTCTAAAATGCCCGAATTGTTTAAACGGATAGAGTCTTCAAAATTTTGACACTTTATTGTGAGAGTTTGGGCTAACAAAAATCCAAGAATTCATTTTCAGAATTTTGATAACAAAATTTTTATGAATGGCACTAACTCGTTTTTCACAAGACTCAGGAATTTTCTGAGGATGAGTGTACCACAGTGCCTCACAATCATTATGTATTGGTAAAAGGAACAAGGGATATTTTTCTTTACAAACGTACTTATTATCTATTCTTGAACAATCTTTCAAATCATTGTTATCAAGAAAAAAATAGTTTCGCTTAAGACTATCTATTACTAAGTAATGGTGTTCTGATGAAATAAATGAGAATATATGAGAATGTTTATCATTATTCACTTTTATAGGTAAACTTGTCATCTTAACGATATTGTACGAAATATCACTTACAAGGGGTATGTATAAAATAAAGTACAATTTATAATTTGAGTAAAACATATTTGGATGCATTGTTTTATACAGGTCATGAGAATAATGATGATAAAGAGGTACAGGAAATGCTAACCCTTTTGGTAAATACATGCTTTGCTTAACTAAATGGTTTATGAGCCTTTTTGGACTTAGGACTAAAGGATGTAAAATACCATTTTGAGCATACAAAATTATGTTTAATAGATCACTTTGGTAAAACTGGAACTGTTCGGAGACCAGTTCGAATAGAGAAAAATACTCAGAGAACTGTAATGCGAAATTTTCATATGAAGTGATATTATCAATAACACCTTTTATGTGATTATTGATGAAAGTTTCAATTTGATTGACTTTTCCGTTTAAATTTTCAAAAATTTGTTTATTTGCTTGATTTGATGAGTTGAGAGATAGAATGGTATTTTCAAAAATACTTGTTTGTTCTGACAGTAAGTGTTGCATATTTATCTGATTTGTTTCCAGTTTTTGGAGAATTTCGTTGAAATGTTTAGCATCATTTTCATCTAAGGTTCCAAACAAAACCTTTGCAACATTGCCTACGGCATTGACTAAACCTCGTTTGGTTCGATTTAAAAATTGCTGGCTATTTAGAATTTCTCCAATTATACTGTTATTATCTTGAACACGGTGAAGAACACGACTTATCCGATTAAATAGGCTCTTTGCCATAATGCAAGGTTTTAAATATTCCTTTTGAGAATCTCTCAAATCGCATAGTTCTACCATTTTTTTATAACTAAAAATAAAATTATCGTAGAGGTCATAATAATTTTCTAATCAACTTCCATGAACTAGTTTCTAAATGAACTGTATCAAAAGATTCGTACAGGATACCAGCACTTCTGTTGACTGCCTGCAAGGTGAAAAATTTCGTTTTTGTATCGCCCAGTATACATGCAAATGAAATGGAAAGAATTGCTAGTAAGGCTTTCATCTGAAACAAGAATAAAATGACTACCTTGAGTTATATAATTTTAATCGGTTATTATGAACCTTTTGATGTTTATTTTTGACTAAAATTGTTGAATTTATTTCTGAATTTGCTTTAATTACTTTATAGGGGCCATTCCAAATTGGTTCTAGTTTTTTACATTTCCCTTTTGCGTTTGATTGGTTTTTAAGTAATACCATCTCACCCTCCTTAAAAGTGACTGGATTAATAGTTTGGTCATAAGTGGTTTTTGATTTTTCTTTAGAATTGATAAGATTTTGTTTAGCCAATTCATAACTATGTTACAAGCGACTTTTTAGCTCGTTCGTATAATCGTCATAGTTGTAGTTTAATTCAGGAGGCTTTTGTAAAGAATTAGGAATTTCCGCAGGGAACCCATAAAGAAGTTCAAAAGGAGTAAAGTTTGTGGCGGAATGAATGGAAGTATTATAAGTAAAAATTGCATAAGGGATCCATGTATCCCAATCTAATTGATCCTTTGTGACGAAATTTCGTAAATATTCGTCTAGACTTTTATGTGACCTTTCAAGACTGCCATTGCTTTGAGGTCTGAAAGCGGTCGTTTGAATTTTTGTAATTTTCAATAATTTACAGACATTTTTAAATAATTCGCTTAAAAAGTTTTGACCTTGATTCGTTAAAAGATAAGTTGAAGTACCGTGTCTACAAATGATGTGTGAAACGAATTTTTCTGTAATGGTTTCGGCTTCTTGATTTTCAAGAGGTACAGCTTCACAAAATTTTGTTAGTTCATCTTGAAATGTTAGAATATATTTGTTTCGGGAATTTGTTACGGACAGAGGTCCCACGATATCAAGGAAGGCTTACCTTTTCAAAAGGTTTGGAGGCTCTAGAGGTGACAGTTAATGGCATCTTTGTGTATTTTGATGATTTATTCCTTTGGCATAAATCGCAAGATTTTACAAAATTTTTAACACTTTTATATTGATTAGACCATTTATACTTACTTCTTATTCTATTAAAGGTCTTATTGACACCTAAATGACCTCCCATTGGAGAATCATGGAATTCTTTAAGGATTTTACGAATTTCATCCTTAGATTTAATTTTCATTAGATTATTATGATGAATTTCTACCAAATCTGAATTACCACGAAATATATATCTGAACATAATGCGAATGTTTTCGATTTGTAAACTTTTATACGGAGAATATTTCGTAGGATAAGAAAAGGCTATTTTATGGTAATCACCTGTATGTGCAAAAGATTTCAAACATTTAATTGCTTCGAAAATTATTTCATTCGTTACAATAGTATTAGGTTCATGCGTTGGAATAAAAACATAATTAATGTTATTTATTGTAATAAGAATCGGTGTTAAAACGATTAAGGTGTCCGATTGCAACTTGCATTTTGCTTCGTCGTTAAGGTCATCGGAAAGTTGCGAATTGTCTTTACTTATGAAATAGGCACGCAAATATTCAGGGTTGGAATCAGAAATATTTTTGTGTGAATCTTTTATATTATTATTAATGATTATGGAGGACTCCTTTTCTATGAGAAAGTTTTCAAAGGTTAATTGATTAAAATCGTAGTTTTTGTTTCGTGTGCTTACTGAATTCACGTCGTATACGATTCGACTTAATGCATCGGCATTTGTATTATATTTGCCGGGCTTATGGATTATTTCGTACTCATATTCTTCGAGTTTAAGACGAAATTTCATTAACCTACTTCCTGGGTCTTTCACGGAAAATAACCATATTAAAGGTTTGTGATCGGTGACAATCAAAAATTTACGGCCATATAGATAGGCTCTGTAATGCTTGACTCCCCAGGTTATGGCTAATAGTTCTTTTTCAATGACACTATAGTTTCGCTCTGCTTTATTCAATGTCCGGGATGCGAAAGCAATGGGACGGTCTGAGCCAACTGTCCCTTGTGAAAGTACTGCTCCTACAGAAAAATTGCTTGCATCACAAATGAAAATAAATTCCTTCGAAAAATCGGGGTACTGCAGGACCGGAGGATTACCCAGTTTTTCCTTGAGAGTTTCGAAAGATTCTACACAAAGAGGAGACCAATGGAAAGAAATGTTTTTCTTGAGCAAATTATTCATGGGTTGGGCAATTTTTGCAAAGTTTTGTATGTGTCTTCTATAGTAACCAGCTAACCCCATGAACTGTTTGATTTCAGTTGGAGATTTAGGAGTAGGAAATTCTTTAATGGCTTTAATTTTATTTTCATCCGGTTTGATACCATCGGCAGTTATTGTATGACCCAAATATGTAAGCTCAGGGCGAAGAAATTCGGCGAAACCTATTGAAAACATCCTTGAGTTTGGAGTTGTGATCCTCGAGAGTTTTACCATATATAATTACATCATCAAGGTACACAAAACACTTAATTCCTTGAAATCCTAGCAAGACACTGTTCATTAATTTTGTAAATGTAAAGGGGGCTCCTTTTAGACCAAAGGGCATACGATTGAACTCGTAATGATTATTAGACGTACTAAAAGCAGTTTTGTGTTTGTCTTTTGGGTCGGTACGGACCTGATGATAACCAGAAGCAAGATCGAGTGTAGAGAAAAATTTAGAGTTTCCAAGCTGATCCAAAATTTCTGTTATATTGGGCAACGGAAAAACTTCAGAAAGGGTTTTGTCGGTAAGTCTACGAAAATCTACGACTACGCGCCATTTACGATTACCATGAATATCAGGTTTCTTGGGTACAACCAATAAAGGAGAATTATAAGCAGACGAGGATTCAGAAATTATATCATCTTTGAGCATTTTGTCAATTTGACGTTTGACTTCTTCCTGTTGGTGATACGGCAGACGATAGGGTCTAACATTGATAGGAATATCATCTGTGGTAGGAATAGAATGCGTAATTGTTTCAGTACAAGATAAAACGTCGGAATCAAGAAAGAAAATTTCATGGAACGATTTACAAATTTCAAGAATACTTTCACGCTCGTCGCTAGACATATGAGACGTCCGAATCGAATTGGTAAGCAGATTAAGACGATCGAGATCGCAAGGAGTTTTATTTATTGAAAGAACATCGTAAAATTCAAGATTTTCAAAACTCAATTGAGGATTTTCGAGTGTGACAGATTTTTCATTAGTATTTATAAATGTGATAAAACAATAACCATGAACTGGTTTAATAATAGAGTTACCCACATAAACACCTTCGCATATTTCTGCTGATAGGCATAAAGATTCACGAACATGAGAAGTTTTAACCTTTTGTATGACTTCGCTTCTAGCAGGAATTTTAATAATGGTTTTATTTTTTGATGTGTCAAATGGTAAAGGAATTATTTTATTTTCATAGGAAAGAGATAAGGTATTATTGTTGTAATCGATATTAGCCTTGTATTTTATAAGAAAATCTTTTCCAAGTATGCCATCTTGCGGTATAGGAAAATTATCTTTTACTAAATGTACAGGGTGAGTAATATTGACTCCTCCAATTTTAAACTCCCCATAACAGATTCCGTAAGTAGCAATTAAAGAATCGGAAATGCCTTTAAGATATGCCTTATAGTCGGTATAGCATATGGCGTTTCCTTTAATGCAAGATTTTTTTAAAATTGTAATTTGAGAAACAGTATCAATTAAAAGATTAACTTCGTCATTGTTAGCTAAAGAAAAGGGCATATGAATGCTATCTGCTTCTTCAATGACGCAAGGATTTACACAAAGGATATTGGTTTCAGGAATGGTTGCTTCATTTAAATAAGGATTGCTTGTAGTATAAGAATTATTAGGAATAGGATTTTTACTTGTATAGGATTTTGGAACAAGAGGACAAGTCATTTTTTTAGGACTACAAGATTGAGGATTTTGCAACACATTATGTATTTTGACAGAACTTTCTGAAAGATTGAATGATTTTATAGGACGGCAATTTATAATTGGGTCACCGTCGTTGCGCCGCCGCTGCTCGCAACTGGTGCTTGGAAGTTTCCCTGGCTGTAATTATTAGGATTTGCAGAATTTCTAGCGTTTCGATTAGGATTGTTTTTAAATTCATCGGCTCTTTTTTTCTTGAAACAATCTTTGATATGATGACCATGTTTTTTGCAATATGCACAAGTTATATTGGTAACATGAACCTCGGTTTTAATTTCTCGCTTCGGAAATGTAGGAAGCTGTTGAGAAGAAGAGGAACGATTGTTAATAAAGCACTCGTTTTCGACATGTCCATTTTTTTTACAGTAATTACATTTTTTGAATGGTTTATTTTTGTTTTTGTGCTGATGAAAGTTTTCGTTAAGATTTCGCTCTTCTTCGACTGCTGCTTCAATAGCGTCACTCAATTTAGTGAATCTGAAAGCTTTGATTATTAATTTTAAAGATTGATTTAGGCCTTCGACAAAAGATTTAAATGCGGTTTTTGAATTTAAGTTATTGATTATTGCTGATGCTGCAACGCTTTCAGAAGCTATACAAGCATCATTAAGATCATTTAAAAGCTGTTCTATTTTATTAGCAAACGCCCTAACTGATTCACCAGGTTGTTGTTTAGCTCTAATCAATTCAGACTGTAGTTGAGCAATACTTCTAGTCTCTAAAAATTGTTCTTGAAGAGTAATTTTAAGTTCATCCCAGTCTGCAAGGATTTTATGCTTGACAACATTATAGGCAGGACCAGATAATTTAGATTTAATGATGCTAACCAATAATTGTTTATCTGCGACTTGAGTCAAATCAGCATTTACAATATCACAACATGAGGCAAATTTGTGAAAATCTTTTCTATCTCCGTTAAAATCGGGAATTAATTTTAAAGCAAAATCAACGTTTAATTTAGGCATGTTTTCGACAATTCCAGTTTCATCAACTATTAAAACAGATAAATCGTTTTCGTATAGCAGGTTATCAGGCTCACTAGAATCGTCAGAGTGAGTTTCGTAATTTCTTTCGTCAGACATTAAGAGTTATAAAGCATTTTGTAAGGCAAAAAATAAAATAAAATAACAGGGTAAATATAAAGAATTAAAAAAAAAAATGAATATACAGACTTGGTGACATTACGAGTTGTCTAAACCTAAAGATGAACCCATAAATTAAGCACCGAAGGGACAGTCTAAAGACTAAAGTAGGTAATTGTGGGGACCAAGTGACAGATTCATCTAAAAAAAAAAACAATATTTTGACTGACACGAGTTTCGGCATTCTTCGATAGATGCTACTCACATTTTTAAAACATCCTATAAGGTTACAAGTCAACGTATCGAAATTACACAGATCCATTATGATTGAATAGGGGAACTGAAACTGTGCGAAATTAAAACTGGAAAATTCAAAGGTTGCTGCTAGAATGGTAATCGATAAAAAAATTTAAAATGAAATCAAACAATATCGAAACTGAAAAGGATATTTTTTCACCGTACCTTGATCTACTTCCAAACTCCACTCAGCTGGCCAGCTCAATCAGGAAGTTCAGGTCCAAACGAAAAACCGCGGGTCTATTTTCTCGAACCACGCGAAGCGGACGGAGTGTTTTTGGCAACTGATTTACTTGTCGGCAGTGTAAGGACTTTGCCAGTATGCTTTTTCAGTGTTTAACGCGCGCATTTTTAAAAGCCAAATTTAGCAAAGCCGTATCACATTCTTAGGCATAGAGCACGCGCCATTTTTCCTGGAGTCATTTTTCATTGGAAAATTTTGCAATTTTCCTATAATGAGCTTTACACTTTTCTCTCTTTCCTAGAAAAATTTCAAAATTTACCCTTTGCCAGTTTTCCAGAAAAAAATTAAAATGCAAGAGGTGAATTTATCTTAAATAAGTCCATTTTCCAGAATTTTTCCTGGAGTCATTTTTCATTGGAAAATTTTGAAATTGTCCTATAATAGGCTTTACACTTTCCTCTCTTTCCTAGAAAAATTTCAAAATTTACCCTTTGCCAGTTTTCCAGAAAAAAATTAAAATGCAAGAGGTGAATTTTCCTTAATTTTACTTAAATAAGTCAATTTTCTGGATTTTTTCCTGGAGTCATTTTCTATTGGAAGATTTTGAAATTTTCTTATAATGAGCTCCATACTTTCCCCTCTCTCGTGGAAAAATTTCGAAGTTTTCCCTTTGCCAGTTTTCCAGAAAAAAATTAAAATGCAAGAGGTGAATTTATCTTAAATAAGTCCATTTTCCAGAATTTTTCCTGGAGTCATTTTTCATTGGAAAATTTTGAAATTGTCCTATAATAGGCTTTACACTTTCCTCTCTTTCCTAAAAAATTTTCAAAATTTACCTTTTGCCAGTTTTCCAGAAAAAAATTAAAATGCAAGAGGTGAATTTATCTTAAATAAGTCCATTTTCCAGAATTTTTCCTGGAGTCATTTTTCATTGGAAAATTTTGAAATTGTCCTATAATAGGCTTTACACTTTCCTCTCTTTCCTAAAAAATTTTCAAAATTTACCTTTTGCCAGTTTTCCAGAAAAAAATTAAAATGCAAGAGGTGAATTTATCTTAAATAAGTCCATTTTCCAGAATTTTTCCTGGAGTCATTTTTCATTGGAAAATTTTGAAATTGTCCTATAATAGGCTTTACACTTTCCTCTCTTTCCTAGAAAAATTTCAAAATTTACCCTTTGCCAGTTTTCCAGAAAAAAATTAAAATGCAAGAGGTGAATTTTCCTTAATTTTACTTAAATAAGTCAATTTTCTGGATTTTTTCCTGGAGTCATTATCTATTGGAAGATTTTGAAATTTTCTTATAATGAGCTCCATACTTTCCCCTCTCTCGTGGAAAAATTTCGAAGTTTTCCCTTTGCCAGTTTTCCAGAAAAAAATTAAAATCCAAGAGGTGAATTTATCTTAAATAAGTCCATTTTCCAGAATTTTTCCTGGAGTCATTTTTCATTGGAAAATTTTGAAATTGTCCTATAATAGGCTTTACACTTTCCTCTCTTTCCTAAAAAATTTTCAAAATTTACCTTTTGCCAGTTTTCCAGAAAAAAATTAAAATGCAAGAGGTGAATTTATCTTAAATAAGTCCATTTTCCAGAATTTTTCCTGGAGTCATTTTTCATTGGAAAATTTTGAAATTGTCCTATAATAGGCTTTACACTTTCCTCTCTTTCCTAAAAAATTTTCAAAATTTACCTTTTGCCAGTTTTCCAGAAAAAAATTAAAATGCAAGAGGTGAATTTATCTTAAATAAGTCCATTTTCCAGAATTTTTCCTGGAGTCATTTTTCATTGGAAAATTTTGAAATTGTCCTATAATAGGCTTTACACTTTCCTCTCTTTCCTGAAAAATTTTCAAAATTTACCTTTTGCCAGTTTTCCAGAAAAAAATTAAAATGCAAGAAGTGAATTTTTCTTAAATAAGTCCATTTTCCAGAATTTTTCCTGGAGTCATTTTTCATTGGAAAATTTTGAAATTGTCCTATAATAGACTTTACACTTTCCTCTCTTTCCTAAAAAATTTTCAAAATTTACCTTTTGCCAGTTTTCCAGAAAAAAATTAAAATGCAAGAGGTGAATTTATCTTAAATAAGTCCATTTTCCAGAATTTTTCCTGGAGTCATTTTTCATTGGAAAATTTTGAAATTGTCCTATAATAGGCTTTACACTTTCCTCTCTTTCCTAGAAAAATTTCAAAATTTACCCTTTGCCAGTTTTCCAGAAAAAAATTAAAATGCAAGAGGTGAATTTTCCTTAATTTTACTTAAATAAGTCAATTTTCTGGATTTTTTCCTGGAGTCATTTTCTATTGGA